>QXEO01000103.1:2630805-3083694 GCA_007115705.1 Dactylis glomerata
CAAACTATTTTTGGTCAAAGTTAGTTAATGAATAATTATCTGTAAGAACTGCAGTCCTGTTTACATCTTATATCACTTAATTACATGGGTGTTCCAACCAAACCAACATATGACATAATAATCATTTTTCCATAAATTTCTAATTTCCAAAGACGTCACAGATCTTATATCACTAACGTGATATGTTTGTTTATCAAAACAGCAGTGTAGTTGTAGAACATTTTGACTTTTGTCACATGATAAGAAGTAATGCAACATCATTGAAACCATTGGTTTATTTTCTTGAACACATTCAATGCACTACAGATGATACCCTCGCATTTGAGAAGGCCACCATGCTAGTTTTCAAAAAAAACTATAAGACAATGATTTGGGGGAACCGCATAACCCTCTAGGGGTGGCCTATCACATATATATAATGGGTGTGTTACAATTGGTACAATACACGTACACGTATATAGAAGCTATACATAGTCTAACACCCTCCCTCAATCTTAGCCACTTCCTAAAGAATCTAGAAGGGTAAGATTGCGCCTGCAGAACTCAAACTGTGGTAGAGGCAAAGGCTTGGTAAAGATGTCTGCAAGTTGATCCTTAGAGGAGATGAACTTGATCTGTAGTCACTTCTGTGGCACACGTTCCCGGACAAAGTGATAGTCAACTTCAATGTGTTTCATTCGGGCATGGAATACCGGATTTGCAGAAAGGTATGTAGCACCGATGTTATCACACCAAAGAATAGGAGGTTGCGGTTGGGGTATACCCAATTCATGAAGCAAAGACTGTACCCAGATAATCTCTGCAGTAGCATCACCAACAGCCTTATACTCAGCTTCAGTACTGCTACATGATACAGTAGCCTGTTTCCGAGCACTCCAGGCGGTCAAGTTAGAGCCAAAGAACACAGCATAGCCCCCCGTGGATCACCTGTCATCCGGACTGCCAGCCCAGTCTGCATCAGAATATGCCGAGAGGACCCCAGAGGGGTTCGGCCGAATATGCAGCCCATAAGACACTGTGAGTCATATATAGCTCAATATGCGCTTAACAGCAGACCAATGAGTGTCACGAGGCGCGCGTAGATACTGACAAACTCTGTTGACAGCATAAGAAATATCTGGTCTCGTGATCGTCAAGTACTGGAGACCACTAACAATACTCCTATACTCCGTCGCATCCGCAGAAGACAGAAGCTCGCCATCAACAACAGTGATCTTGTCAGTGGTCGACATAGGTGTAGTGGTCGTCGCGCACTTAAGCATCCCAGCCCGCTGCAACAAATCCAAGGAATACTTCTTCTGCGTCATAACAAGTCCATTAGCACGAGAAGCAACCTCCACACCAAGAAAGTAGTGAAGCTTCCCAAGATCTTTGACAGCAAAATCAGCACCAAGAGACCGAACAAGAGCATCAGCAGCTGACTGGGAGGAGCTGACTAGAATAATATCATCCACATAGACCAACAGGTACATAGTGACCTCGGGCTTCTGTAGAAGAAATAATGATGAGTCAGCAGTAGACAGCGCAAAACCATGAGCATGAAGGGCTGTTGCAAGACGAGCATGCCAGGCACAAGGAGCTTGCTTCAAACCATAGAGTGCTTTGGTAAGACGACATATATGATCAGGACGGTCAGGATCAGAAAAACCAGGCGGCTGTCGCATATAAACCTCCTCCTCCAGTAATCCATGAAGGAAAGCATTCTGCACATCAAGCTGACGAAGAGACCAACCTCGAGTGACTGCAATGGAGAGAAGAAGCCTGATGGTGGTAGGCTTGACCACTGGACTGAAGGTGTGTTCATAGTCAAGACCATAGTGCTGCCGAAATCCTCTGGCAACAAGACGCACTTTGTAGCGCTCAATAGACCCATCAGAACGCTTCTTCACTTTGAATACCCATTTAGAATCAATAACGTTGACTTGCGGTGGTGGAGGAACAAGGGTCCACGTCTCATTGCGAAGAAGAGTGTGATACTCCTGTTCCATAGCCTCTCTCCAATGAGGGATGCTCATAGCAGCCTGATACGTGCGGGGCTCGGAGGACGGGTCCGCAAGAGCTGCTATCATACATGCAGCATACCAAGCAACAGTACCATCGGTGCGCTCCTTTGGGCAAAAAATGTCACTGCGACTGCGCGTATGTGGACGCAGAATAGGAGCCGTCGAGGTCGAGGGTGCAACCGGTGAGGGGCTGGACGGCGGAGATGGCGAGGGCCTAGCCGGCGATGGGCTGGGCGATGGCAACGGAGAGGGCCCAGCCGGCGAGGGGCGGGGCGATGGCGACAGCCCAGCCGATGAGGGGCTGGGCGACGCGCTCGGCGTCGGCGAGACAGAGCCAGAGCCCACCAAGGGTGTCGCGGGCAGTGCGCTGCTCAGCGAGGGAGACAGCCGAGGAGAGGCAGGCATGGAAGGCCGCGCACTAGACGTCGGCAAGGCCAGCAAAGGCTAGGCCAAGGTTGTGTGATCAGCACGCAAACCAAGGTCATGCAGAGGAGCACCATGAGCGACGTGCTCGGAGGGCGCTGATGAAGGAGGAGATGCGTCGAGCAGCTCTAAACGTGCACTGCCTCCAATCCCTGCACCATGGTTAGGTAACAACACAGGAGAATATGCAACATCTTCAAATTGGTCAGCGGCAATGGAGGATGAATGCATATGTGGAGACTCACTGTTGGACACAGGTAGTTGAGAAAAAGGAAAAACATGCTCATCAAACACGACATCCCGAGATATATATAGACGATTAGTGGGAACATGAAGACAACGATAACCTTTATGAAGGAAACTATAGCCAAGAAAGACACACTTTTTGGACCTAAATTCCAATTTCCGTTTGTTATATGGGCGTGTATGAGGCCAACACGCACACCCAAACACCTTAAAGAAGGTATAATCAGGTTGTTCATTGAGAAGAAGTTCAATAGGAGTCTTCATATTGAGAACACGAGTGGGAGCACGGTTGATGAGAAAACAGGCAGTCGTGAAGGCATCACTCCAAAAACGAAAAGGAACAAAAGCATGGGCCAAAAGAGTGAGTCCAGACTCAACAATATGACGATGCTTACGTTCAACGGAACCATTCTGCTGATGTGTGTATGGACATGCTAAACGATGTGCGATCCCAAGCGACTGGAAAAAGGAATTGAGGTTGCGATACTCACCACCCCAATCCGACTGAACATGAACAATTTTATGCTTGAGAAGGCGTTCAACATGTTTTTGGAACTGAACAAATATATCAAACACATCATATTTGCGCTTAATGAGATAAAGCCAAGTAAAATGACTGTAAGCATCAATAAAACTGACATAGTAATTATGACCACTAACAGAGGTCTGAGCAGGACCCCAGACATCTGAAAACACGAGTTCAAGAGGATGTTTAACTTCACGACTAGACTCTGAGAAAGGATGTTGATGACTCTTCCCCTGCTGACAAGCATCACACACTGCTACATCTTTATTAATAGGCATGCTAGGAAGCTCATGACGACGCAAAACATGGCGGACGATAGGAGCGGCTGGATGACCAAGACGAGCATGTCACTGTGACGATGAAACACGAACTCCACTGAAAACCCGAGAGACGCCAGGATCCTCCAAGCGATAAAGGCCATGGCAAAGGCGCCCGCTAAGAAGTACGTCCCTCGTGGCCCGATCCTTAATAAAAAGATCAAAAGAGTGAAATTCACAGAACACATTATTATCACGAGTGAGTTTAGGAACTGAAAGAAGACTACGTGTCACAGTGGGAACTCAAAGAATATTGCGAAGCTGAAGACTCCTATTGGCATGACTAGTGACAAGAGATGCTTGACCAATATGACAGATGGGCATACCTGATCCATTAGCAGTGTTGACCTTGTCGGACCCGTGATAGGTCTCACGAGAGTGAAGCTTGCCGAGCTCGCTGGTCAGATGATCCGTGGCGGCGGTATCAACGTACCAGTATGGGTCGACGGGGTAGGACTGAGTATGTCCCTGGGGCTTCTGTGGCGCCGGGCAGTCAGCCATGGCAGCCTGACGCGCATTATTGCGCTCATCTTTGCCATCATTGCCGAGGCCGAGGAAGCTCTTCTGGAAGCGGCGGTGGCACTTGGAGGCCCAGTGTCCCTCCAGTCCACACAGCTGGCACACACGACGACCCCCGCCTAAAGGTAGTGTCGAAGGGGGGGGGTGGACGAGGACGGCGGTGGTGCGGTGGGCGCCTTGCCCGAGGAGGACGATGGGGCGCCAGAGGAAGGGCGACCGCCCTTGTATGCAGCATTCGCGGAGTGCGACCCGCGACTACGGTTGGCACGGCGTGCCTCGATGCGCTGCTCAGTGAGAAGAAGGCGAGAGTAGACCTCGTGCGCCATCATGGGAGTTGAGTTGCCCCTCTCATTAATGATCTCGACCAGACCATCGTACTCCTCGTCAAGGCCGTTGACGATGAAGGAGTTGAATTCGGAGTCGGTGAGCGGCTGTCCAATGGACGCCAGCGTGTCGAGCTTCTCATAATCGCCGAGCTCGCGACGGAGGGCACTGGCACGGGCCTGCGACTGCGACGCGAAGGAGCGCTCGAGGATTGTCCATGCTTCATAAGATGTCTTGGCAAAGACGATGAGTCCAGCAACTGCCGGAGTGAGCGACCCCTGGATGGAGGAGAGGTTCGCCTGGTCCTGCCCCATCCAGACACGGTGCGCCGGGTTATAGACCAGGCCGTTCACGCTGTCCACCAGCGCGGGGGGCAAGGAAGAGAACCGTCGATGTACCGAGCAGGTAGTGACTCCCAAGGAGCGGAAGAACCTGCGCGCGCCAGAAGATGTAGTTGTCCGGCGAGAGCTTGACGGTGATGAGATTGCCGAAGTGGAACGGTGGCGGCAGCGAGCCCGTCGTGAAGACTGCCGGAGGCGCGTACGCCATAGGAGCAGAGACGGGCGGTGCGGGCGAGGACGCCGCGGTAAACTCCGCGGGCGACACGTACGACCCGTAGACGGGAACGCCTGTGGCGGGGGTAGACCCTGCCGGAGTGCGGACGACATGAGGGCAGGGTGCATCAGCGCAAACTGCGATGTAGAGAACCCTGCCGTACCGGCCAACGAGGCCGCCGCGGGCGCGAAGGCCAGGGGCGAGACGGCGGCGGCCGAGGAGGCGGGCGAGGAGGCGCTGGACGTCAGCACGTGCCTCAGCAACAAAGAGGCCGAGGGCTGGTTAGAGAAGAAGGAGCCGACGCTCCTCGTCCCGATCGGAGGCGACTGCATCGCCCGATCGATCTGCCAGTTGTTGCTAGTTCACGCAATACATTCCTTATGTATCAGTAATATACATAGAGATGCAAACGTTGCTGTCCAAAACCAGAAAGGCATTCCCAAGATGGATGCCGGCGCGTGCATAGATATGCAGTAAGAAAGAAGTCTGATCGATCTAGTTGTGGCTAGTTCAGGTAATGCATGCCATATGTATCAGTAATTTACTAAAACCATGCAGTTCGAGGCTTGCCCGGACGGAGTAGATGCAAACGTTGCAGTCCAAAAACACCAACGCATTCCAAAGATGTATGCCCGCGCGTGCATACATATACGCGAGGACGTGCACGCGGTCTTAACCTGCAACAACAGCTAGCTAGCCTACGTCGATCTCGACGACCGTCGACACACAATCAAGAACAATGTCTCGCCAATACGATCGCAACGACGAGGACTGCTACAATGTCCCCGTCCGAGCGTCTCGAAGGCCAAACGCTGACATGATCGAAGGCGATGTATCGGTCACAGTCCCTGGTCCCGGTAGTCGTCGTGGACCTGGAGCCGACGATGATCGTCCCCATGGCCGGACGATGAATCTGCAGCTGCTCTACTCCAACCTGTCGCCGAGGGAGCGCTCTGCCGCCGACGCGCTTCTCTCCCTGCAAGACCAGTGAACACACGTCTCCTTCAAGCTATGAATGCATGTTATATATGCTTGTCAGTTTCCTATATGCTTTGAGTGTTAGTTTACTATCTGGCTCGCTCTATCTAGTAGTAGAATATAATCTTGATCTATACATGTTTCGGATCTGCAGTTATAGTTAATCTAAGGAAATTAATATTCCATATTAGCAAGTTAATGATAAGCTTTCAATGTATGCCTCTCTAATGAAGTATGCATACGTTCTGTTCAATGGAGGTGGCAACTATTTTTGTGTTTTTATCTGTACCTCATCCAACTATAGAATTTTTCGACGAAACGGAAAATTCTCTCGCATCTTAAATATGCATATTACATTGTCAAACTCATAAAAACTCAAACGCATAATTATCTATATCAATATAAAAAGGCATAGAAAGGGGCAGATCCAACAAATCTTAACCTTTGAATTAGCATCTAATGACCAAAAATATCACCGTCATTAGCGCAAAAACACATCGAACGGACAACGCACGGACACACCGATTCGGAAAAAACATCAAACAACCTTCCGCACCCGCATCGACACAGACCGCCGCCGGGCGCCAGGCCGCCAACGCCCGACATAGACCAACGCCAGGCCGCCGACACCCGACGCCATCCAGCCGACGCCCGACGCCATCCCACCGATGCCAGACGCCAGGTCAGGATGCCGCCGCCTGACGCCAGGCCGCCGTCGCCACCGTCGCAGGACGCCCGCATGACGACACGCAGTTGCCCGCCGTCGCCGGCCGCCAGACCGCACGTCGTCGCCGGCCGCCGCCTCATACAGCAGGCCCGCCAAGGTAATTTAGATATGCTCTCCAAAATATTAAGGCCATGGATTTCGAATTACAAACCCTCAGATTACAATTTTGTCGCTAGAAATTTTGAGGTATTAATCATATAATGCAGAGCCAATTATATATGCACATCTTGATACTACGATTGGAACTATATGCCTTCAGTTTTGGAACCAAATCATCTGATAGATGCGTTAGGAATCCACACCGATGAGGAAGGGGAAAGCATGAAGAAAGCCAACTATGTGCGTGAGTTGTGTTCGACAAAATGCAATATAGGATTTCTCTTCAAATAAGGTGGCCAGACATTGTCCACTTCGTCCATCCTTCTGATGCGTTTCTCCTCTTGCAAGCGCTCATCAACGTGAGAGGACAACATTGCATGTTCATATTGTGGTATATCATTGAGGGTTTAATCATTACCCTTGTTTAGTTTTCTCATATTCTGTAATAAAATCCTTGGTTGCTAATTCGAGGTTATGTTTTTTTAACGAAAATTTTACACTTCAGTCTGAACACTGTGTATTAATTATGAGACCACACAATCTGTGTTTTGTTTTTTGGGATGAACTGTTGAAGAAGAAGAACACTGAAGATTTGATAGAGCCCGTGCTATTTCTTTTTACATGGATTGTGATTCTGGGCTCACCTAATATATATGCCTTGCTAATGAGTAACTATCACTTTGTATGTCTACATGATATGCATGAATGAAGCTTTTATATCATCTTCTTGGAAGAGTCTGGAGAAATCAAAAGATGGTTTGAATGAAAAAAACAAGCACCAACCAGATGTAGATGTTTTCAGAGGATGCTCACGTTAACTTCCAGGTTAGGTTTGTGGTGTAAGCTTATAGCTAACTATGACTTTTAATTTTAAAATGTTTCAAAGATATAAGCTTCCTCTTGCTTTCGATCAAACAAAAGAGGAGGCATGCATTGCTGTAATTTCCTCATCCTTAGAAGATTAGATATACATGATTCACCCTCCTCTGTTCAGCATTTCTGAAAATTCTCAAAATCAGTGTAACCATCGGCTTTTTTTAGATTATTCACATAATTTACTACTGGGGGTGTGTAGTGTAGGTATGGTGGTACTCACACGGGAAGGACTAGACATGTTTCCTCTTGATAGGTTTGTCCTTGCTATTGATTTAATATTTCATTCAGTATAATTACCATTTAGCAATAACAGCTTCTTACAAATTTGTCACATATTGCAGCTCATAAATTGGTTTTTAATGCTCTTCGGTCTAAGGTTCCAAATAAGTTATCTTCTGTGGAACTCATGAGAGGTTTTCCTGCCGGTACAGAGATTGTGTAGGTAAAAATATCCCTTTTAATAATCAAGCAGTTGAACTATACATAGCAGAGCAACTGATTTCCTTGTTCGTCTCTCAAGTTTTGAACACCTCTTCACTGACCATAGGTACTGTATCACTTCTTGCAGCTGTTCAAGGAGAAGAGCAACTACAATAACTTGCTCAAGCCTGACTCGGCAAAGAAACGCATGAACCAGAATCCATAAGGAAGAGGTGTCATCCGACGATTAGGCGTCAGAAGCCATAGATGATCAAGGGGGAGTGAAGAAATTCTTGAGATTACACATGCGTGCACGTGCACATTTACTAGTATAGTTTAAAAGAAGGAGCAACAATATCTTAGGGTTAGATGCATAATGCATGTAACTGACACGAATTATCTATTTTGTTGAATTCACAAAATAATTATCTATTATATTATTTTATATTTTAATTATAAATTTACTAAAAGCACAATACTGGGGTTTAAAATAAATACGCAAGATTAATTCACGCCACCAAAATTATCTAATTCGTATGATTATAGTGAGACCTAATTACAATGGCTGTGATAAACAGACTTTCGTTCAAGTAAATACGTACAAGGGCATTGTTTGCCACGTATAAAATAGCGACATATGGTCCAAATTTCTAACCACCCATGTAGGTCACCTAGGATGAGATAGACACTAGATTGACTAGACCGACATGGCAGGTCATGTAATGCCTTTTTAGGATCTGCAGTTATAGTTGATCTAAGGAAATAGTACTATTCGGGATTAGCAAGTTAATGTTCATAGTTTTATGCCTCTCTAATTAAGTGATGCATATATATACCTCTCTCAAAAAAAGTGATGCATATGTTCTGTTTAGTGAAGGTGACAATGTTTCTCGTCTTGCATCTGTACTTCATCCAACGAAAGGATCTTTCTGAGGAAACCAAATACTCCTCTTCTCAAATACGTAAATCAATTCACTACCGGAAATATAGGCTTCACCGTGTGACTAAACAACTCGGCAGAGGGCCTTTTGGACACGGTAAAGATACTGCCGGGTATGTACACTCGGGCAAAGCTACACGGTAGACAGAATGACGGCAAAAAGAGTCTGCCGTGTGTATTTTTGCACAGAACTCGGGAAAAGCTTTGCCGTGTGTCAGATGTAAGACTCGGCAAAATAAAGTATACTGTCCATATGGGAAGGTTTGCCGAGTGTTTTATAGCATACTCAGCAAACGTATCTTCTGAAATTAAAAAAAAAAGTAATACCGCCGGCGAAGTTGTTTAGGCCGGCGTCGCCGAAGCCGGGGCCGTCGTTCGCCGCGTCTCTGTAATTGATGACGCCGGCGAATACCCACTTGAGACCCACGGCGCCGTTATTCGAGGCCGCGCCTCTGCCGTCCCATGAGTCGCCGGCGAAGTTGTTTAGGCCAGCGTCGCTCTCTGATGGAGATCCCGCCGTGGGAGCCCGATGTGCTTCTGTTGGCCGGCGGAGAAGGCGCTAGAGGAGGCCTCATGCCGCCCGACGGGGTGAGCCCAGCGACGGCTACGGCAGGCACAAAGGAGGGGCGCGAGTTGGAGGAGCTCGCCATGGCCGGGGCGCAGAGGAGGGGCGCTAGTTGGAGGAGCTCGCCATGGCCGGAGTTGGAGAGCTAAAGAAGAGAGAGAGAGAGAGAGAGAGAGAGAGAGAGAGAGAGTTGGCGTGCGGGAGGTGGCTGAGAAGATAATTGAGGAGAGAGAGGGAGCGGTGAGAAGATAAGGAGAGAGAGAGGGAGGTGGTGTGTGTGGTGTGGTGTGGCGTGCGGCAGGAGGATAACCGTTGGATCTTTCCAGATCTAACAGCAGACATGCATAACCCGTGAGAATCGCACTTCGACCCATCAGTACTCAGGGCTTTACCGAGTTCAGCTGTTTGCCGTGTGTTTTGTTTCACCTTTACCGAGTTTAGATGTTTGTCGTGTTTTTTTTTTCACCTTTACCGGGTTCGGCTGTTTGCCGTGTGTATTCTGTAAACTTTGCCGTGTGTTTGGGTTTTACCGTGTATCTTTTTTACCAGACTCGGCAAAGATGTTGTTTGCCGTGTTCCGAGCCATTTTACACTCAGCAAAGATCTGTACACTCGGCAGCAATATATTCTCCGGTAGTGATTAGTTAAACTTAATAATGTTTGACACTCACTAAAGCTTAAATGCAGAATAATTTGAAAAGGAGGGGGGTGATATCTCAAACCAAGTGTCTTCCCAAAATTCTGTTCTCTCTCCCTTCCAATGAATAAGACACATGCATATTACAAGATTTCTCTTTAATTTGACAAAAAAATAATCCAAGTACATTAGGATTATTAGATGAAAAGTTGATATCATTACAATGTGTTTTAAAATATGAATATAATGACACAAATTTTATATAACATAATGAAGATATTGTTGATCAATATTTATCCAAAAAAGCAACAATAACATTGGCGAAAGAAATACTATACTATTTTTCATTAGGCCAGCCTACAATGAGTGTCCTAGGTTTTCATTACATCTGGATGAGAGCTTTAAATGTCATGTCACTAGAACAGATTAGTATATTAAGGGGCCTCGCATACGAAAGAAGTAATATGTATCCGTTGCAACATATCCCTTATCCTCTGAAAAATTGACTCTATGCCCGCAACAATTTCTAGGGCGGTGACCGAATTTCTGTCGCCGCAATTTTGCTGCATCGCATGATTCATGGGTACCATCAGCTCATACGTCGGGGTTATTGAAAATGCCACCGTGAGGATGCTCGGAGGAAAGGGCCAATTTGCCAAATTTTTCCTAGGCCTAGCATAGGGATGCTTTAAGTTTCAGACTAGCGCGGTCCAAGAAGGCTTGGTGGCATCCAATCAGCGTTTTGTTTCCCTAGGGTCTGGTTCGACCTTTGCAGGCTACCAATCACACCTGATAGTTTTTTGGTGCTCATACAATATCCTACACCTAGTTCACCCGAAAGCAAAAAAAAAACGAGGTAAAAAATAGTCACTCCATCCGTGTTTTTTAATTTAACATAGTGGTAATGAATTTAGTCGAATTGACTAGGACTGTCTGTTAACGATGTTAGGTTCTCAGGGTTTTGACGTCTCATTTTGTCATGCAAAATCGTAGCCAGCTTGTTCATGTTCGTTCTTCTACAGTTTCCTCGTTAGAGGTATGGCAGCATCGAGATGTAATAGGTGAGATAGCGAAGCCATTTTTGAAAAAAAATTGATGTAACTTTTGGTTTGGTCATCGATCAATGTTCGTTTGTTCATGTTTGTTTTAGTGCCTATGCTCTGATGCGTTCTTTTGATGCTTCAGTATAGCCAAATTGCAGATAAACGAGAGCGGAGTATTTGGTTCAACTAATACAACGAAACTACCAATTTCATTCAGTAGCTTCGGCAGAATATTAGTTTTTTTTACAACGCATCGAACTGTTTCTGTGCATTTGGTGGCAAGAAGCCAAGAACGAAAGAGGCAAGAAAGTACGGCTACGCACCTGTAATTAAGAAGATCATCTAGTCTTGATAATTTTCATATCTTCATTCCCACAACGGGCTGTACACTTGCTCAACACACCCCTGATCTACACAGCACTACTGCTGATCTGTTACCTCGTACCCTACGATGGCACCTTCAGCACCCTCCGCGTACAAATACCATCCCCCAACCGGCGGCACCTCCGGCCAATACCCCATCAGCTCCCCGCCATAGCCATTGAGGTCGGCCCATAGTAGCAGGGTTCGGGATGGGTGGCGTGTTCCGTGATCCCGGATCGATCGACCCGGATCGCGGGCCGGGAACGCGAATGGAACGAGGTGATTCGTTTTTGGATCGTGATCCCGTTCGTGCGACTTGCTGTTCCGATAATAGCGACTCTAAATATGGTAGGACCATTAAAAATAAAGCATAAAAATGATAATTCCAAGCGTCAAATCTGGGCTTATTAATACCCATGATTATGCGCCTCTTTTCCCTTGTCTCTTGATTTCTCAGCACTGCCTCTTCGTCTCTTGTCTCTGGACGTCTGGATCCAACGATTTCATCGGTCTAAGGCTCCAAGATCATCAGGTACGAACTATCAAACCGTGTCATCTTGTTTGATTTGATCTTTCAATTCTATACTCCGATCCACAGCTAGCACTTAGCAGTTCATTATTTCCTTTGAACTTCGCTGAGATTAGATTAGAAGATGCCGTTTGGGCGTAAACTGGCCCAAGATGCTGGCGGTTCTGAAGAAGAATATGAAGATGCAAAAGTAGAGAGGAACTGGAGTGCATACTCTTTTATTCAGAGTGTGAAGAGGAACAGACTGAACGCAAAGACAGCAGATAAGCTCATCAATATCAGTAGCTCATGGACTGAGAGAAATTGGAGTACATACTCTTTTATTCAGAGTGTAAAGAAGAACAGGCTGAACGCAAAGAAAGCATATAAGCTCGTCTATATCCATGCAAACACACGCTTAATTTCTAGGATTCCTGCTAATTCTTCACTAGAGGAATCAAGCCTCAAACTTGAAGAGCTCCGCTGCAAGTATTTGGAAGAAAATTTTGGTGATGATGAACCAACTGTGAATGCGGATGAAGAAACACCAGCTACAAAGAAATGAATGGTATTGCTATCTACTTTTTTTACTAAACATGTTTGGGTCTTTGCTGAAACATTGACGCTTAATTTCTTTTCTCGTAGGTATAAGAAGTACCTGAAGGATATTGGAGATTGGATAACTACTTTACTGGAGTACTGGAGTATGGAGGTCAATCATCTAAAGCATATGATCTGAAGTTCTCAGCTTACTTAGCTTTCCAATATTTTGCATTAGCCGTATATTTTTCTATAAGCTATGGCTGTCAACTTGATCACTTCTAGCCTAAAGTTGTGAACTTATGTGTTGAAGTCTAAATTTCTAAGTTATTGTATTACTCATCGACCCACTCTATCGATCCGGGGTCATCGACCCAAAACAAAGTGGATCGCGATCCACGATCCAATTTGGCATACCAAAGATGTGTACGCCTGACCGATCCTTGTTCGTTGGCATGTCGAACCTCGTTCCTCGATCCCGTTCCTCGATCCGAGCGATCCGGTTCATTGGCAACTATGGGTCGGCCATCAGTATTTCGTCAATCATGCAGCAGTCCTCGCTCGGTGGTCCGGCCAAAAGCTCACCGTGAAGGACTTGGTAGCGGCCCCGCTCCCGTGTCGCCCCACCCCTAGGGTGACCCGGGAGAACCCCCGCCGCCGCCGCCTCCAGCCCCCACCACCGGCCACCCCCCCTCCGCCGCTGCCGCCGGCCTCTGCCGCGGTGGTGGCGGGCCCGCGATCAAAGGTCTCGGGATCCACCATGAGGCAGTTCTGCCTCCATGCCTCCCCCCCTCAGATCCAAATCCCGCCCAAATCCAAAGTTCTGTTCCGTTCCTGCTCTTGGGCGCCGCCGGTGCTCGGCTCGTTTGGCCATTCGACGCGCTGCCGTGGTCTTCCCCGGCGGCTCGTCCGTCCCTCCGCTGTGTGGCCGCTGGCGGGTGACCTCCTGGAGCCCACGCCGGATATATCTTCCCGCTCCAGGTCTGGTCACTCGATTCTTGCCCCTGCTTGTGCCGCCTCGGGTCGTGCTGCAGCCCTCGGGTCTAGTTCCGACCCTCCCCACCCCGCCTATGGCCGGTTGGTGGCGGGTTCGAGTCAGGTCCGGCCGGATCTGGCCGGCTGTCTTGAGGACGGCTGTTCCTCGCTGGAGGTCGCAGGGTCACCTTCCTCTTTGTCCCAGCCATCAACCTGCAGCGGGTGTGCCGCTGGGGCTGGCGACGTCCATGGCTATGCAGTGGCGGCTATGGCAGTGACGTGCTGCCCCACGTGGGGTGCCGTCGTGGCTGGGTGTTGAGCCACCTTATCCAGCTTTCGGTGACGGCGGGGACGATGTCCCACTCTTGTTCCTGGAAGCTCCATGGTTCTGCAGTTTGCAGCCGTGGCTGTGGCAGTTGTGGTGGTGGTGGCTCTTTGCTTGTTGCCTGGCTCAAGCGTCTGTCGGAGCTTGACGGGCATGGGTGGCTGTGTGGCGAACGGCGGCACCCTTTGGTGTGTCTTGGTGCCGTGAAGCCCTTTGTCTACGTCGGTGGCACTCGGGTGCCGTGGCGTTGTCTCGCTACGCGTAGCCTTTGACCTCCCCCCCCCGATGTAGATGGTGTCGTGGCGTTGGGTTGTCTCGGCTGTGCGCTTTCGTTAGGCTACGTTGATGGTTGCTGCGGCGTCGTCTCGCTGCATGTGGCCTGTCGACCACACCGCCGATGCAGGTGGTGTCGTGGCATTGTGTGGTCTTGGCCGCGCACTTCCGTTAGACCCCGTCGTTGGCACGGTGCCCCGGTTTGGACTCGGTAGATCGGGACTGACGATTACGCCGGCGGTGCTCTCTGTTCCGATCTGTGCCTCACGCCGTCATGTCATGCTCCTCTGGCTTGGGACTTGATGGGTTTGCCGCCTCTCGGTGGCTCTTCTCGTCAGGCAATTGTCTCTGGGGTTCCCAGAGTCACTTCCCTCCTTTCTTCCTCTTTTTGTGTGTTGGTATGTGTTTTTTGTTTATGCTCTCCTTTAGTAACTCTGGTTCCCTTGAACCCATCTTGCATTAGGCTGCAAAGCCTTATAGGCAACTGAATACAAATTCAGGTGGCGATTCTTCCTCCTCGGTGAAAATTCAAAAAAAAAACTCACCGTTCTTCGGTACCGTCGCGGCGCCACCTCTAGTGATCTCGGCCTCGAGCGACCGGATGACATGGCTCAGGCGGTTGATGTCATCATCGACGCGCGGTGCCGGCGAGTCCTCCATCAGCTCCATGAGGAGAACCCCGTCGGCCTGCGATTGGCCGGTTGCGCCATCGAGGCCAACGCGGTACAACTCATGCATCGCGCGGTTGCTGTCCCCCTCTTGAGCTTGACTCAGCACCTCGATGTCCATCTGTATGGCTTTGGCAAATGGCGAGACGGGACAGTTACAATTGCAACTTGCATATTTGTGGAACTGGGTCTGAGTGGCCAAAGGTGAAGAGGGGTGAGGTGCTTATATAGATAGAAGAGCCACCCCGGTAATGTTGAATGTTCGATGAACTAACTGGGCATCAGGTTCTTCCGATGTGCGACATCATTGGGTGATTACTTAATTAGACCAAGTTTGTAGCTATACCGCAAATAGATCATCGATCGGTTGGTTCAGGGTGACCAAGAAGAGGCCATATACCTGTGTTTCTTGCAGGTAAGCAAAAGGTGATGTGTGGGTGAGAGACGGAGATTGTGATGGCGACCAGTTGGGGGCAGGAGGGGTGGGCAAGATACGGCACTGGCCTGTATCCACGTCACTCTTCCAGATTGTGTTCCCATCCGATTTGGTTCTCCCGTCCTCTTTTATGGGCGCAATGATCTGTGCGAGCCCGACCAGGTTGCTCGGTCGCTCCTGACCTGGCCAGTCTGCGCGTTCCCCCTCTCCTTTACTCTCTCCCGAGCTGTCGCGACTAAGTCGTCGTCGCCACCGCCGCGCTCGATTCTGACCGCTCCCGCCGGAGCTAGCCGTCGAGATGGGGAGCGCTCGATAGATATCGCGACGGCGCACTAGCCTGTCCGTGAGATCTTGTTGATTGCCTCCCGGTGCCCTCAGCTCCGTCGCCTCCTGCACCTAGGGTTTCGGCCATGGCAACCTCGAGCTTCTCCTCGAGCTGCTCGGCCTTTCCCTTGACGAGATCTGGTGCTGGTGCGTGATGTTCCCTACCGACGTGTCATCGGCGTCTTCCCCTGGCTTGGTGCCATCGTGGCCGCGCGAGCACTGCCTCGCCATGCCACGGTGGTACCTCCTAGGCGCTAAGTAAGTCTCCTCCTTCATCTACTCCTATCTACTTCTTCCTGGAGCTGGCCTTGGCTTTGGTTCTCCTGCCAGATGATCTAGGGTTTCTGCCCCATTCTTGCCAACGTACTGTTGACCTGAAGCTTGCTGTGTTGTGTATGATTCATACCCAGTGACCCCTATTTGTCTATTAATCTTGATGCTAAAGTTTGAATAGGATTAACTATGGGTGCTGGCTGCTGCTATTAGTTTCAGACACAGCTTCAGTTAACTCTTTAACTGAAGCTTGTTGGTTTCAGTTAACTGGTTCTAATTGCTAGAATTAAACTGAATAATATGATGTCCCTATACTGTTTAATTACTCAGTTTTGCTGTTGATAAGTTGGCTGAGAACTTGCTAGTGGCTGGCCTTGATTATGAATACCAAGTGCATGGATAACTATGTGTTAGTTATCACTGAATGTTGTTGTTCACTTAGCTATGATGTAACAGCTTCACTACACTTTCTTGCAGTGAGCTACTGTTGTGTTGGTTTCAGTGATGCAAACTTCACTTTTGTTGAGCTTGATTAATCCTAACAGTGATGCTAGGTTCAGTGGCTGATATTGTGGCTTTTGCAATGGCTTCTGGCTATTAATTTTACTGTGATGCCTCTCTGAGGTATACACAGCTGCTGTTGGGTGCTGGCTGCCTAATTTGATGATTTCCAGTGTGAATCACACTTTGTAGTGATATGTTGGTGGTTTGCTACTTGAAAGTGTCCTAGTCCACTTTTCCCAGATGCTTACTACATATTTAACCATCTTTGTTGGTAAAGCTGATGGATTAAAAGGTTTAGGTCATAGTCTTGCTAGCCTAGGCAACCCATGTGCCACTCCTAAACTACTTCTTATTATTGTGAGTATTTCCTTTGAGAAATTCCCAGATAAGACCATGCTTTGTGGAGTAGGAGATGTGGATGGCCTTGTTATCAAGGTCATGGCCTCCTGGACATCCAAATGATGACCAAAGTCTTGCATTGTCAAGCTTTGCTTGATTAGCAGTGTGGCTGTGCTCTGTGCTGCCTGCCTGGGAGATAAACCTATGGGTTTACTCCCAGCACTTATGTATTTTGTGGTTCAATAATAACCTGCTGCTGAAGAGTAGCTTGTTCTTCTGGATATTTCTGATTTCCCGCTTCTTGTGGCAAGCCTGCTCCTCCTAGCTGCCTTACCTAGTTCCTAGTTGAACTAAGTAACCATTTTGGTCTTGGTTTTGTTGGTTTGGTTTATTGATGGTGTGCTGGTGGTGTGAATCTTCCCCTGTTGCTCAACTCATGAGCAGGGTAGATTTGTGTGATGGTGTTGCTGGTGGTGATGCTCCGAGTGATGATGTGAATTGTGGTGATGTGTGCTGTGATGGTGAGGTGTTGTGGTGGTGGTGTTGCTGGTCGGCTGGTGTTCTTGGCCGAGCAAATCCACTCACAGTGATCTAGTTATACATGCCCTTGTTCATTGGTGCTTTGACACCTCTGTGCATGCATATGGTGATTGAGCTGCTTGCTTGGTCCTATGCTGGCCGAGATATTTACCCCTCCCACGGCCAGGTGATAAGATTGGCTCCTTGATGATTATCTACAGTGGCTACACTTGTTTTCGGCTGCAACTTGTATTCTTGCCCTTTTGGTTTTGCCTTGTGTTATTTGCAGGTAACAAAATAAGAAGAAAGGAGAAGAAAAGAAAGAAGACTTGTAGTTTGTAGGAATTAGTTTACTTGTCTTAGTTAATTCATCTTTTGTAATTTTCTTTTTATTCATTCCAAGATTGTAATTATTCTTTTATCCTCATAATTTTGTAAAGACATTGTATCATGTGTTGGTGATTAATAAAGTTCAAGTTTTCCTTCTATTTAATATTTATCCTTTCTAAATGTGCCTTTTGAATTCAAATTTCATAATTCAAAGTCAAGTTTGAATTCATAACATGCTCTTAGGGTTTTAGTTATGCAATTTTCATCCCTTCCCCACAAACAAATAATCATAAAAGGTCATGTCGAATTATTTTGCACTTTGAGAGTGTACCATTCCCCCTCGAAGAGAGACTCGATCCCTCTTAGGTTTTAGTGATAAAAGCGTGAAAAAATCCCGTAATTTCTGATGATATGCACAAAAGTCCTCTATTCTACCCCGGAGTTGTCCTATGTGCTGGGATGTTACAATAGGATGAATTGGCTATGATTTCTAATATAATATGCATGGAGTATTTGGTTAAGTTTTGATCTTTTATGTGGTTCTATGATGGTAATATGTGAACGTCGACTGCATATTACTTCACCTATATGGGCTCATAGGGCTGCACCTTAGAGTAATAATGAGGATGAGGATTGAGGGAGACACATAAGCCTATTTCTTTGACTCGGCATTATTTTTAGGGGGGGGTCCTAGATTGGGGACCTTAGAGCTTTATGTAATGGTTGGACAATTTATGTCTTAATATATCCCTAAGGATCATGAGAGTGACCTTAGGAACAATCATTAGGGATTTGTAGCATAATACTATTATGACTACACCTATTTTGGCTCCATCCGATGAGAATAAAACTTGACAAGATACTTTTTCATATTGTCCTAGAAATTTGTATGCTAAGTAAATCCATGCCGCCCCTAGGAACATTTTTTTCTTATTGAATACACTTGAGCTTATCCTCTCGCTGCATAGAGGATTGGGCTTTCTCTGAAAAAGAGCATTTACTTTATTGCAATTAGATTTTCAGTATTTATTTCCTTGCACACTTATACCCAAAAACACAAAAAACACCTTTATTATTATTATTATTTGTGAAACTTGCTAACCAATACCTTCAGCTCCTCGTGGGTTCGGCAACCTTTTCTATATTTAAAGGTACTATACTTGATCTCCTCCACTTGGGAGTCATCAGCATCCAATGACCAACAGGATCCCAACACTGATAGCCCTTATGCTCATCCCTGTATCTAAGAAAACCACACTCAACAGACTGAGTGGTCAGTTTGGTGCGTTCATAAGGGGCAAGAAGAACATAGCAAACGCAAGCAAACAAATGAAGCGCAAAGTAATCAAGAGGACGACCCGAGAGATGCTCGAGAGGAAGACCACCCTATAGGGCAGCAGAGGCTTGAATATTGATGAGATTAGTGGAAGTGGAAATAGCCTCATCCCAAAAGTGAGACGGGAGAGAAGCGGCGATCATCAATGCACGGGCCATCTCAAGAAGGTGACGATGCTTGCGCTTAGCCACGCCATTTTGAGCATGAGCACCAGGACAAGAGAACTGGGCAAGAATACCCTCCTTACCAAGAAAGGTTCATAGTGAACGAGTGACAAGGGTATAGTTAATAGAGCCCGTTAGTTGAGTACCCCTGCGGCCCGTTAAGCTAGGCCCAATTGTAATGATAGTCGAATACGAGTTCTTACCGTATGTCGATATTGTAATATGTACCGGAACCTACCCGATCCTCGAGACCTGGCCATCTATATATAGGGGGCAGGAGGGGACGATGTAGGCCAGATTGAAAGCAAGCCAGGTTGAACACCCAAGTTCACTTTCGACAGACACCTATTTCGACTAACTTTACCTTCGAGTTCATCCGACGCCCTATCTCCCTGATCCTAAGTCCTTCATCTAGGACATTTGTCGAGTTAACCCCTCGTCAATTGGCGCCGACCGTGGGGACCTTGGGCATTGGAATCATGAATTCGACAGCTTTTTTGCTTTTAGCCAACAGCAGTACAGAAATCGACAAAAATCAAGAGATGGAGTTGACAATCGGAAGCTTAAACATCCTCATCGGACCGTCGGGTTCATCTCGCCTCTCAGATCCGACGAAACAAGATCTGTCGGCAAGTGAGCTCAAGACAACAGCAGTAATGGAATATTCCGAAGGCTCTTCCAGCGAGGTAAACTCGCCGATCAGCCCAGAGGAAGTGCAAAAAGGAAAGATCGCAGAGGACAACGGAGAAAAGGGAAATTTTGACGTAGGAGTCCAACTCGAAGATATCACGATCTGCCTTGACGATATTGCGAACAAGTCAACAGATACATGGAAGACAGGATTAGAGCTTTCTGAGGATAGTAACTCGATCTTCTCAAGCTTTAAGGGTAACATCGGCAAACAATGCCAGGTGCTCGCCATCATAGGAGATAACTCAGAAGAATTCGACGAAAATGACAATCAAGTACTAAACCCAGCAAATATCGACAGAGGAGCAAATCACCTAGCAGAAGGGCAAACACCAGAATCCCTCGCAAGCAGGGAAAAAATTCGACTATCAGTCGACGAATGGAGGATAATAAGAGAAGCCGTAGAACACGGCACGCCAAGACCATCAGATTCTAGCAAAGACATGCTTTTGGGGTATCACTACGCCCTAAGGCAGCAGGCCAAGCAATTAGCAAAGGAGAAAATAGAGATACAAAGAAGAAAAGATTCAGCCATTGCAGCTAGCGAAGCTGCTCGAAAAGCACGAAGTGACGCATCATACAGCAACGCAAGGAAAAATCGTCGACACGGTTCAAGGTACGATAACCTCGAGTACTCTGACAGGCAAAGTATTTCTAAAAACCTCGACTCGTCCTTCCTATCGGTCGACGAGCAAGGAAACATCCTACCGAAAACTCCTGAAGCAGCACTAGTGGCAGCACAAGCATATCTACTTACAACTCGACCAAGTCCAGGAGATCCTAGAGAACATATGCATAGAGCAGCACTGAACGGACTCAACATGGTGGGCCACAAGCTATCAGCAAAAGGAGAAGAAGTATATCACCACAAGGAAGTGCACAAAGCAAGGTCACCTCGCCGTCACAATAGTCCTCGGCGCAGAAGCAGCAAGCACCGATCTTGATCGCCATCACCAAAACAGAACGGTGGAACTCGAAGATCGCGATCCCCAAATGAAAAACGCGACTATGAAGACGACGAGAAAGAGATGGGGGCGTCATGCTTTACCCGCAGGGTTCGCATCACTCCAGTTCCCAAGGGATTCAAGCTACCTCATGATCAGCAAAAATACGACGGATCACAGGAACCACAATCATGGCTCGCAGATTACTTACAAGCAGTTCAAATATTAGGAGGAACTAAAGAAACAGCAATGCAAAGTTTGCAACTACACCTCACCGGCGCAGCAAGGTCATGGTTGAGCAAACTAGAGAAATAATCTATTGGAAGCTGCGAAGACCTCACAAAGCAATTTACAAGCAACTTCAGGTTGACATACAAACGACCAGCATCAATAGAAGAAGTCAAAGCATGTGTACAACAACGCGACGAAACACTACGGGCATACATCCAAAGATGGAGCCTTATCAAAAATTCAGCAGTCGAAGTTTCAGACGAAAGAGCAATAGATGCGTTCATCATTGGATTAAGACGAAAAGACCTAGTCGAGGAGATGGGTAGAATCAAGCCGAAAACAGTGTCAGACCTCATGGACACAGCAAACAGATTCGCAGATGGAGAAGATGCGTGCAACAACAAAAGGACGCGATCTCCAGAAGACGATAGAAGAAATAGATATGGAAGTCAAAGGAGACGGTCCAGAAATTTCGACAACTATGGCCATCATAGCCAAGTCACCGCAGGATACAAAGACAACAGCTATCAAGGGAGTGATCGAAGAAGCTCAGGATATCGAAGTTACGGAAAAGAGGACTATAAAAAATTCCCCGTAAGAGAATCCAGAGAATACAACCCCTCGCCGGAAGACATGCTCAACGGACCTTGTCATATACACTCAGCGTTCATCGATGGGAAGCGAGTGTCAAGGCATGCAATGAAAGATTGCACAACATTCTTAAAACTTCAAGAGGCGGCAGTAAATAAGCAAATCGAAGCAAGGCGACAAGGATTCGAAGGAAGCAACAACCCTCCGGCAAAGCAGCAAGGAAACAATGGAGCGCCTCAAGGACAAGACCAGCAAAACCAGGGACACGACGATGACGAAGGGTATGTTCCATCAAAAGGACACATCACAGCAATGATACAACCTGTACCCAAGTCGAACAAAGAAGAGAAGAGCATAACTTGACAAGTCAACCTAGCAGTCATATCACCTCCAGCTACAACGGAGTATCTGCACTGGTCAGAACAACCAATAGAGTTCAACAGAGAAGATCACCCTATAACAGTACCTCGGCCGGGGAACGCGCCTTTGGTACTCAAAGCTCAAATCGGCGCGTATGATGTCGACAGAATATTCATGGATGCAGGGAGTGGAATTAACCTAATATACGCGAAAACACTCCGAGCAATGCATATATCACTAGAGTTCCTGAAGCCAACAGATTGTTCCTTTCATGGAATCGTGCCAGGAAGTGCCAATTACCCATTGGGCCGAATAGCACTCAACGTTTGCTTCGGCAACCGACAAAACTATAGAAGAGAAAAGCTAGATTTCAAAGTCATGGACTGGCCATCTCAATATCACGCGATCCTCGGACGACCCGCGTTTTCGCGATTCATGGCAGTACCTCATTATACATATCTGGTACTTAAGATGCCAGGACCAAGAGGAACAATTACAGTGAAAGGAAGTTTTGAAGTTTCAGATCTCTGCGACAGGGAGTTCCACAAAATTGCGCAAAACTTCGGCATGATAGCCAACTATGCAGAGAAGGCGAAAAGCACGACCGCAGAAGGCGTCAAACCACTCGAAGGACATGCTGCGGAGCCAGAGATGAAGAAACCGCGAGTAGGAGCATCAGGAGAGGACAAAAGTACAGGAGAAGAGGAAGCTACGACAGCATAAGCATCAAAAGCACAATAGAATAGAAGGATAAGGCTGTAAAAGCCACGAGTTATACCAGGGGCAATGCCCTCTAGATCCAGAACACGGGCCATAGGCCGGATCTTTTGGGTCACCTCATGTATCTTACATCACAAATATAATGAAGACAAAACGTTCCTCATATTCGAGTTTACGAGTCTTTCAAAGAGAAAATGCGGCAAACGCACGAATCATACAATAACGCTCTGAGAACAAATTTTCGTCATAAAGTTGCGAAATAAAATACTCTCGCGTTACACACATACAAAAATATATTACAACATCGGGTTGTCAGAATCATCTACACCTAAAGGGTCTAAGTAATGAAACTCGCGGAAAAACGCGGAGTCATCTTGCAACAACCTGGCTATAATTCGTCGGGCAGGCTGCAAGGTACTCTCTAAGTGTACTCGAAGGCTTGCCCCACCAGGAGGATAGCTCAGCGACATAGAACTATAATTGAGTCTTGGCTGCCACTTGCGTATCCATCCAATAGCAAAGTTGGCACCCGCTACTAGGTTCAGTTCTATCAACCGATGGACTCGCTGGCTGGATTTAAAAATATTAAGGAGCAATGGAAAAGTAGAAGGCAGAGGATTGCGAGGAAGCATCACCGAGTGCATAGTTACGAGAGCTCTCCTACAGCCATCCACTGCCTCGCCAATATGCTGGGCACGGTCCTGAAGCAGTACAATAGCGCTTCGGCGTCGAGGATCAGACCATAAATTTTCAACACCTGCGGACATCTTTTCCAGAGCCGCACTTCGTTCGGTAACCCGACGATCTTCAGTAGCAAAGTCCAAGCAAGTGCCTATAAGGGCAAAGGATATCACAAAAGTAACAGTACAAGGAGAAGAAAATAAGTCGAGAGGAAGCTCACATCGCAACATTTCACAGGCGGATTCGATGATACCAAGAATGAAAGAGTTGCATTCTTCGTGATGCAAAATCTTTGCCGTCAAGCTGGACACTTCATCACTAAAAATCAACACCTGCTTCGTCAGAGCAGAAGTTTTGCTAGCCTTATCAAACGCCATCTGAGCTTGGCGTTTGGCTGAAGTCAAGCGAACCTCAAGGTCAGAAATCCTTGCCGAATATTCTGTGCACTGATTGCATCGACTAGGAGTCGACGAAATCTGAGAACCGTACACACGGGTAGAAGAAGGAGCAGGACCGTGAGTCAAAGGATCATTGGCGCGCATCGACTGCAAGCCAAAGGAGAAAGAAAGGAGAAACATTTCAGAGAGACAGCATAATACTTCATACGCCAGAAATATATTTACATAAGTGCAACACCCTATGACTAAGGTTCTCGGGTTGCACCCAACTAAATTTTTTGCATCCAAAAGGAGAAAACTAAAAGCTACAAAGAAAGCCGAGTCTACGCCACCTCAGCATTGTGTTCCGTGGTAGAAGAGGGCACGGCAACTTCCTCGCCGGAAGTCGACGGTGGCACTGGACCTTCCGTTGCTGGAGATGGTGCGGCAGGCACCGCAGAAGCTGCCGAAGGGGAAATAGTTGTCAACAACGCAGGTGCCAACTTCTTCGCCTTCTCAAAGAAAGCCTTCATCTCATCACGGGTGTGTCCATGAGGGGAGCTAACCCTCTCCCAGTCGAAATTCGTACCGTGCGCAAGAGAAAGTGCAATAGCACCCTCGGCGCCACGCTTAATTGAAAGTCCTTTCAGCTGAAGAGTGGGGTCTTCAGTTGTGTCGAAGGACTTCGCAAGATCACTCAAGTTGTCCTTCAGAACTGCTGCCCTTTTCTTCGGCCACAACCCGACAAAGAGTCGTGAAAGGACGCGGCTAACTAACTCGAAAGTTTCCTGGATAGATATCCAGTTTTCCTCGAGTAAGTTAACCGCAGTCATCAGAGGGTCACCGTCCGGTTGCAGGGCCGATGGAGATACCCCAGTAAAACCTGCACGACACAAAGAAGGTAGAAAAGCAAAGAAGGGGGAGGATGTCAGCACGAGCAACAGTGCAACAGAAGTCAAAAATAGGAGACAAGGCGAAACACTTACTTTCAGCAGCAGTGGCCATTGTGTGGAGACGCTCCGCCACGGCTTGCTCTCGCTGGGCATGATCCTTGTTGGCATCAGCTAAAGCTTTTTCAGCTTTCTTAGCCTTACCAAGCGCAGATTTCTGCGACTTCTCAGCATTTGCTTTGGCAATGGCCGCAGCATCATAAGCTTTCTGAGAAGCACGGAGCTCCGCTTCCAGCGACGCAATCCGGGCATTGGCTGTTGCTAGAGCAGCTACAATGGAAGAAGAAAGGAAGTCAGAAAAATAGCACAAGATATGCAAGGAGGAAAAACCATGAATGGATGTCGAACATACCTTCGGAAGCTTTCGCAACCTTTAGGTACTCAGCACATTCAGTGCCCAGGGCGATGAATCTCTTCAATAAAGCCTAAGAAAAGGAGTGTGTAAGAGCAGAAGTGTATGAAAGGAAAGCAAGTAAGAAAGAATTGCTCACATCGTCAGAAGAAACCGTAGATGCATGGGCTTCTAGAGAAACTTCAGGTTCTTTGGCCTTCTTTGAGCGTTTGGGGTATCGGGCTTGAGGAACCTTCTTCACAGAAGACCTGGTAGCCCTCGGCGCAACATCTGGCTCAATGGGCTCATCAGTGGCCACAGGAGAAGTTGGGGGAGCAGCTGTCGCATATGCTGGTGGCTCTTCATCATCACTGCATGAAGAATATAAATTATGGAAACAAGGCAAGAACAATGCAATTGAAGAACTCGAATAAAATACTTACGATGCTAGCATGTCGAAGTACTCCATATCTTCTGCAAGAACGGGGGCTTTACCAGCCGCTGCAGAACTTGATGAAGCAATTTCGTCGACACGCTTCCTTTTCTTGTCGACATCAACATCTTCAGCAAGTGCAGGAGGAGGCGATGTCGACGAGCTAGTTTCCTCTTCAGATTCTTCGACATCATCTCCATCCTGACTTTCGTCAGCCTCGGGGGCTTCAGACGCAGGAGAGGCTAGATCAGCCGGTAGGGGCCCTGCCTCTGGAAGAGGAGGACAAGAAACAAGGAATTGGTGACCCTGCATATAAATAAGTCAGCAGAGTGCATAGGCACAGAATAACGCAAATCAAAACAAGCAAAGTTTGACAACAAGTGAACGCGAAGATACATACCTCAGGCAGAGGGTGCACGGAGTCGAAAAAATCAGCGGTTAAATCCACAACTGCATGATCTTTGGTGAGCTTGGTGAGATTCCTGACTCGCTTGTCGACATCTTCTTTCGATATCAAATCTTCAGATACGCGGGTAGGATCTTCCAAGCCGGAGTAATTCCAAAGTTTGGTAAGGCGGTGTTGTAGGGGTTGGACTCGACGTTGAATAAAAAACGCCATGAGTTGCATACCCGACAGAGCACCTCATTGACCTCCTTTTAAAGCCTTGATGCGGGAAAGAAGAGGAAGAATTTCTTCGACTTCTGCATCTGAGGGGAGCGTATCCCACGATGCCAATTTCTTTACCTCCTGGGAAGCGTCAAAAGGAGGAAGGCCGTATTCATCTTCAGGAGAGGATTTGCGGTCCTTGATATAGAACCACTTTGTCCTCCACCCTTGGACAGATGCGGCCATGGAAAATCAAGGTATTGCGCCTCAGGGCGCACAGAGACGACAGCTCCACCTAGTTCGGGTTTCCTAGCCAAAGCAACATTGGGACGGAGCCGAAAGATTGACCTCCAAAGAAGGAAGTGGGGCTCAATGCCCAAGAATGACTCGCAGAGGGTCACGAAACAGGCAATGTGCAGAAGGGAATTCGGTGTGAGCTGATGGAGCTGCACACCGTAGACAAATAGAAGCCCACGGAGAAACTCGTGGGCAGGAAGAGAGAAACCGTGGAGGAGGAAAGCAAGAAACATTACCCGATAACCGCTCGGGGGCTTCGGGATCCGCTTAGTGCTAGGAAATTTGATGGAATCTTCGGCGGCGATGAGGCCGTCCGCCCTGGCCTTCTCCACCTCTTTCTTTGTGATGGCGGAGCGCACCCAGTTGGTGGCAGAAGTCTTGGCCATGGTGTTCTTGGTGGCCAGGTGTTTCACGCGCATCCAGTACGAAGTGTGCTCGGGGGCTATGCACGAGAGGAGGAGATAGAGAAGATCAGCAATGGAGGCGGCGGACAGAAAGAGCTGGTAAACAGTAAGACTCCCCACGATCCCCTTTATATATCTTCCGGGAGAAGGAACGTGGGCTGAGACGTGGCGCAAAGATAGGAAACGGTAAGGCCACTAATGGTCAAAAAATGAGAAATTTACAGTATTGCCCATGCAACGGTTCGCAATGGTACAGAATGACGTATTCATTGATATCATAAAGAAGATAATATAAGAAAAAGGAAAAGATGGCGCCGACAAATGCAAAATAGGTGCACAAGACTGTATACGAAGGAGTTTCGATTATAGCCATGGGGGCTACTATTTTCAAGAATGGTAAATACAAAACTTCTCTCTGAAGTGCTGGATTAGTATTCGACGATAAGATGTCCTTAAGGTATCTCGAAATTGAAGTATCTTGAAGATGACGTATCTGGAAGTTAAAGTATCTCGAGTTGAAGTATGATGGATTACAGTACATTTTTTAGCCTATACTCGAAAAAAGTCTTTTTCGACTATAGCCTCGGGGGCTACTCCCATCGGGAGCGCTGAGCGCGCACCCGACGATATTTTTTGGCAAAGCATTATAATTGGAGAAGTGCAGGAGTGTTACTCCCATTGGGAGCAAGTTTTATGGTTGAAGAAACCCGAATATTTTCAGTCAAAATTTGACTGCGACATGAGATTCTCGAGTTGCGTTATCGCAACGCAACTCGAATGCCGTGACTTGTCACGAAGGTAAGACCCCGGGATCCGTCCTGTGTGGCCTGGTATACGCACATGGATGCGCTCTGCTGGTATGTATCCGTGTCTACGACGCGAAGAAAATCCTGGTGGACGCACTGGGTACCCTGAGAACCACTGGGATTCATTCTTTGTAAGTCCTAAATGAGGCAAAAGAGTGGGTTTGACCGGTATCCCGAATTCAAGTTCAAGGGGATTGAATTTGAAGTAGGTGACAAGTATCTGTTCCGGCAGTTAACTGACCTCTTGATCCGTCAGAGTTGTCAGGCTTGTTCATCAAGACCCCTTGCGAACAAATTATCATAAGTCGAAAGACCAAGTCGAAGATTTGAAGATAAAGTCGAAGAATTGATCAAGTCGAAGATTTGAAGATTAGAGATTCAACCCGAATCTACAATTCTGGCAGAATCTCAGGGGCTACTGACAAGGGTATAGTTAATAGAGCCCGTTAGTTGAGTACCCCTGCGGCCCGTTAAGCTAGGCCCAATTGTAATGATAGTCGAATACGAGTTCTTACCGTATGTCGATATTGTAATATGTACCGGACCCTACCCGATCCTTGAGACCTGGCCATCTATATATAGGGGCCAGGAGGGGACGATGTAGGCCAGATTGAAAGCAAGCCAGGTTGAACACCCAAGTTCACTTTCGACACACACCTATTTCGACTAACTTTACCTTCGAGTTCATCCGACGCCCTATCTCCCCGATCCTAAGTCCTTCATCTAGGACATTTGTCGAGTTAACCCCTCGTCAACGAGAGATGTACTCGCCAATAGAATCTACAAGAAACACACGAATAGGAGTGGAAAACTGGGTACGAACTATGGCAGCAAAAAAAATTAGATAGACAAGACCTCAGTACGAGAAGACATGAAATATATCCAAGTGTGGTGAGAAAAATCATCTATAAAGATAACATAGTAGCGATGACCCCCTTTAGAAGCGAAGGGAGCCGCACCCCCAAACATCGGAATGAACAAGGTCAAAAGGACACTTAGACACACTGTGAGGATAAGGTAGCTGAATCTTCTTACCAAGCCAACAACCAGACAATCCAAAGAAGCATTTCTGGAGACAAACCCCAGAACACCACGATGAACTAAAGACGAGAGGTGAGAACCACATAGATGTCCAAGACGATGATGCTACTAATGAAAAGAGCTTGTAGAGGCGGCAACAGGGGCTGAGAGACTAGCGACGGTCGCAGTAGAGGGAAGATGAATCCAGTCAAGCTCCCAGAGGCCATCATGGCGTCGAGGGCCAGCACCAAGCAAAGCGTCAGTGCGACGATACTAAATAGAATAGAAATCAAAGTCGAGAGTGACGCTATAACAAGAGTCAATGATCTGACTACCAGAAAAGAGTTGCATGTTTAGTTGAGGAACATGTGCAACATAAAGGAACATGAAACGATGAAGTACTAAGAGTGCCTCGACTTGCAACAGAGAGGGGAGTACCATCGGTAGTAAGAACATGAACCCCCTAACTATTAGAGACACTACAATATACAAATATCTCACTAACATGGTGAGATTAGTGGAGGGGGACGGCGGCTAGGGTTAGTCATTTTCACTATTACTGTATTCCAGGCTTCAAAACTAAGCCTTCTTTGACTGTATACACTTTGTCGATTTTCTTCTTAGTAACTTGGATACATGAGTAGGATGTTATTGCCAGCTCGGCCATATCCCCTACTCCCTCTGACAAGGGTATAGCTAATAGAGCACGTTACTTGTGTACCCCTGAAGCTCGTTAAGCTAGGCCCAAGGATAATCATAGTCAAAGTACGAGTCCATGTCGTATATAGGCATTGTAATATGTATCGGACCCAACCGGTTCCTTGAGACCTGGCCACCTATATATAGGGGCCAGGAGAGGCCGGTCAGGGACAGATTGAGAGTAATCCAAGTTGACCACCACGTTTATTCTCGATACACGCCTTGTTTGACTGATCTTTTACCTTTGAGTTCATCCGACACCCTATTCCCCCGATCCTAAGTCCTTCATCGAGGACATTTGTCAAGTTAACCCTCGTCAATTGGCGCCGACCGTGGGGATTCGGGGTGTTGGAATCATGAATTCGATAGCTTTTTTGCTTTTAGCCAACAGCAATCCAGAAGTTGACGAAAACCAGGAGATGGAGCTGACGATCGGAAGCCTGAACTTTCTAGTCGGATCTTCGGGTTCGATTCGCCTCTCAGATCCAGCAAAACTAGATCCGTCGGCAACTGAAATCAAGACAATCACAATATCAGGATCATCGGTGGGCTCCTCCAGCGAGGTAAACTCACCGGTCAGCTTCACAACAGTAGAAAATACAGGAGAAAAAATCGAATAACTCGACAAAACCATGGAAAAACTGGATATGGGGGAAACAGTGGATCAATCATATCCTAGCCAAAAGGACTTTATCACCCGAAGCGGTGCCATCTCCGGCAATATACACCAATTATGCGTCATCATCATAGAAGCAGCAGAACACAACGACCCTACAGACAATGCAGCAACCCACGCACAAGTCAACAAATCAAGGAGTAACAGCAAAAAGGAAAAGGAGAAAATTCACGTCTCCACCGGAGAGTGGAGAATCATGATGTCAGCTATCAACCACGGCATAGAGGTACCCGCCAATTCAAGAAGGGAAGTCTTGATGGGGTACCAGTATGCCCTGCATCAACACAAAAAGAAACTACGGGAGGAAAAAGACAATATCAGGAGAAGTCAAGAAAATAATAGTGTATCAAGTGGAGCATACTGGGATGAATACAGCGAACCATCAGACTCCAGCAGAGAGAGACATAGAGAGCCAAAGCACAATAGGAGGACAATGGCACGGGCAAAGGAAGAGAACCGCGCAAAAAGCATAAGCGCACATCCATCGGACGATGAGGAGGATTTTGTGAAAGAAACACCAGAAGCAGCACTAGTAGCAGCACAGGCGTACCTACTAACTACGCAACCAGAACCTGGAGATCCACAGGAGCACATGCATCAAGCCTCAATAAGAAGTCTTGGGTTAGTAGAAGACAGACTAAGGAAACATTCTCCAGAGAAGAAGACGACGCGTTACGAGGACAAGGGAAAGGAAAGCATCAAGTACCAATCCTCACAAAGCCAAACAAGCGAATCATCAGTCGACGAAAAGCACAAGGCACGAAGGGAGGATGCAAGGAATATCATAACACAAACAAGAGTAAACAACGCACGCTATGCGTGGAAGGAATAAAATTATGAGGACGACGAAAAAGAGATGGGCGCGCTATGCTTTACCCGAAGGGTCATAGAACGCGAGTACCCAAAGGATTTAAATTGCCACACGATCAACAAAAGTACGATGGGTCACAAGAACCTAAACTATGGTTGTTAGACTACCTTGAAGCAATACAAATACTTGGAGGAACAAGAGCAACGGTGATGAAAAGTTTGCAGTTGCACCTCACCGGCGCGGCATGGTCTTGGTTAAGCACTTTACCCAACGATTCCATCGGAAGTTGGGGAGAACTAGAGGGTCAATTCACAAGAAATTTTCGTTCGACATACAAGCGTCCAGCGTCCCTAGAAGAAGTCAAATCCTACATACAGAGCAAGGGCGAAACCCTATGTTCATACATACAGCGGTGGAGCATAATAAAAAAACTACGCAGACGATGTCTCCAACGAGAGGGCAATAGACGCTTTCTTAGCTGGCCATCACTGTTCGGATCTCGTGGAAGAATTAGGGAGAACAAGGCCCAAAACAGTGTCGAAATTAATGGAGATAGCAAACAAATTTGCCAATGGAGAAGACGCTTACAACAACAAAAGGGCATGCTCACCAGAAGTCGACAGAGCAAGCAGGCAAAGGCACAGGTCTCGCAATGAGGATAGCCGCACAAGACGCAATCAAATAGCAGCAGGATACGAAAGGAGGAACGAGGAAGGCAACGGAAGCAGGAAGTACCGAGAGAAAAATAGTTGGGAAAAAGAAAAGCCGAAGTATTCTGGCCCATCGGCGGAGGACATGCTCCATGGACCCTGCCGCATCCACTACACGTACTTAGATGGGAAGAGAGTTTCCAACCATCAGATGAAAGACTGCAGAACATTCCTAAGGTTACAAGGCGCTCTGGAGATAAACCAAGGAGCACATCAAGGAGGTAGGAATACAAGTCAAGGATATCAAGTCCAAAATAACGCAAGACATCTAGAGTCAAAAGTGTACATATCCGCAATGATTCAATCTGCCCCGAAGTCCAAAAAAGAGCAGAAGAGCATATCAAGGCAAGTGAACCTAGCAATATCATCACCACCAGCTACTACAGAATACCTAAGGTGGTCCGACCAGCCAATTAGGTTCAGTAGTGCAGACCACCCAAGGAAAGTACCCAGGCCAGGGCACGTGATACGTCTCCAACGTATCCATAATTTTTGATGCTCCATGCTTGTTTTTACACCATTTGCCTAATGTTTCGTTATACTTCGTGGCACTTTTATGCATTTTCCGGAACTAACCTATTAATAAGTTGCCACAGTGCCAGTTCCCTGTTTTCTACTATTTTTGTGTTTCAGAAAAGTTACACAGGAAGTATTCTCAGAATTGGACGAAACCAAAGCCAGTCGCCCAGAATTTTACCGAAGCTTCCAGAGAACCGAAGAGGAGTTGGAGTGGCGCCACGAGGGGGCCACACACCAGGGCGGCGCGGCCCAGGGTTTGGCCGCGCCCCCTATGTGCGAGACAACCTCGGTCCACTTCTGACGATGCCCCTTCGCCTATAAAGACCCCCCGACGGGAAAAACCTAAGTACCCGATCAGTTTTCCAGAATACATCGCGATCCGCCACCGCCATCGACTCAAAGATCGGGAGGGTCCAGAAGCTCTTCCTGGCACCCTGCCGGAGAGGGGAATCGCCACCGCAGGTCTTCTTCATCGCCATGCTTGCCTCCGGAGCGATGAGTGAGTAATCTACCTTGGACTATGGGTCCATAGCAGTAGCTAGATGGTTGTCTTCTCCACCATGTGCTTCATGTTTAGATCTCATGAGCTGCCCTACATGATTGAGATCACTGTTATGTAATTCTACATGTTTGGTTTGTTGGGATCCGATGAATATTGGTGTTATGCTTGAGTTGAAGTACTGAAATTTATCTTTTGTTATCTCTATGTTGTTTATGATCTTGCATGCTCTCCGTTGTTAGTAGCTATCTTGGCCGAGTAGTTGCTAGTGACTCCAAGAGGGGGTATTTATGCTCGATAGTGGGTTCATGCCTCTATTTAATCTGGGGGAGTGACAGAAACCTCTAAGGTTGTAGATGTGCTGTTGCTACTAGGGGGAAAGCAATATTCATATGCTCAAGGGTATATGCTTTGTTTACATTACACACTTTGCTTAATGCAATTATCTGTTGTTCGCAACTCAATACTCATGGGGTGTTCGGACGATATCCTCGAGAGTGGATTATTAGTCATAGATGCAGTTGGATGGCGGTCTATGTATTTTGTTGTAATGCCCAGAGTAAATCTCATAGTGATCCTCTCATCATATGCACGTTGTCTTTATTCTATCAATTGCCCAACTGTAATTTGTTTACCCAGCTTGTATTATTTTATCTTATGGAGAGACACCGCTAGTGAACTGTGGACCTCGGTCCTATTTCCATTATATTGCTATCACCTGTTTACTTTACTCGCACTGTTTACTTTACTCGCATACTATTATCACTTTCCACTCGATACGCTCATTCCTTTGTTTCAAGCAAACCGGTGAGATTGACAACCTCATCGTAAGTTGGGAGCAAAGTATTTGGTTGTGTTGTGTGCAGGTTCCGCGTTGCTACTGGTTGAAGACGAGTCAACAAGTGTTGTAAACGGCGCCCTTGTTGGAGTGTTATTAGGCCAGTCAGCATCACCTTCAGTCGTTTGGCTCCTTCCTCTCCTGACCGACATACCTTGGTTTCTTAACTGAGGGAAAAACCTTGCTGCTATATTCATCATACCTTCCTCTTGGGGTTCCCAACTGGACGATGAAAAGATAACACCACCGTACCGCATCAAGATCTTTTTTTGGCGCCATTGCCGGGGAGGAAGTAGAAGACTTCTGCGAGAGGAGTTTTTCGCACGCACATCCTTTACTTTGTTTTAAGTTTTGCTTTACTTTATTTTTTTTTACTTGCATCGTTTTATCAAAAACCCAAAAAAAATAGAATCCTTTGTAGTTGTTTTTACTTGTTTACTTTTATTTTGCTAAAATGGCTAATCCTGAAAACACCAAGTTGTGTGACTTTACTAGCATGAACAATAGTGATTTTATTTGCACTCCTATTGCGCCACCTGCTCCTGCTGCAAATTTTTATGAGATTAAGCCTGCTTTATTGAACCTTGTTATGAAAGAGCAGTTTTCTGGTGCTAGTACTGAAGATGCTACAGCTCATCTCAACAATTTTGTTGAGCTATGTGAGATGCAGAAATATAAGTATGTTGAATGTGATATTAATAAGCTTAAGTTGTTTCCTTTTTCTTTGAGAGGAAAAGCTAAGGATTGGTTGCTGTCTTTGACTAAGAATAGTATTGATTCATGGGCTAAGTGTAAGGATGCTTTTATTGGTAGATACTATCCTCCTGCTAAGATTATAGCTTTGCGTAGCAATATTATAAAGTTTAGTCAGTTTGATAATGAAGATGTTGCTCAAGCTTGGGAAAGAATGAAATCTATGATAAAGAATTGTCCCACTCATGGACTGACTACTTGGATGATTGTTCAAACTTTTTATGCGGGACTGAATTTTTCTTCAAGGATCCTACTTGATTCAGCTACTGGAGGCACTTTTATGTCCCTTACCTTGGGCGCCGCAACGAAGCTTCTCGACAATATGATGGTAAATTACTCTGAATGGCACACCGAGAGAGCTCCACAAGGTAAGAAGGTAAATTCTGTTGAGGAAACCTCTTCCTTGAGTGATAAGATTGATGCTATTATGGCTATGCTTGCTAATGATTGGACTCATGTAGATCCTAATAATGTTCCTTTAGCCTCTTTGGTTGCTCAAGAAGAGCATGTTGATGTAAACTTCATTAGAAATAATAATTTTAACAACAATGCTTATAGGAACAATTTTGCTAGTAAAAATTATAGGCCGTATCCTTCTACCAATGGTAATGGTTATGGTAACTCTTATGGTAATTCCTCCAACAACACTAGGGCCGCGCCCTCTGAACTTGAAGTCATGCTCAAAGACTTCATCGGAAAACAAACTGCTTTTAATAGAACTGTTGAGGAAAAGTTAGGCAAAATTGATATTCTTGCTTCTAAAGTTGATAGCCTTGCTCATGATGTAGAACTTCTGAAATTAAAAGTGTTGCCTAATGATGTGAAAGAGAACAATGTTTTTGCTATTGCTAATGCTATCCAAGTTAGAATTGATGAAAATGTTAGATTGTTAGCAGAATTGCATGCTAGATGGGAAAGAGAGGATGAGATTGCTAGGAATATGAAAGTTTGTACTATTACCACCTCTAATGATGTTGTTCCTAATGCTAGCAATCCTCTTACTTTGATTGGTGTAGAGAAAACTCCCACTCCTTGTGTTAAAAAGCCTAAAACTGCCAAAACTTTTTCTCAAAAGAGTGCTAAATTTTTTCGGAGTGTAGGAGATGATAGCTCTATTTCCTTTAATAATTTTGATGTTGATGGCTGCAATATATCTGAAGTTATTTTGTTCTTGCAAAATCTTGCTTTGAATCCCAATGCTAGTTCTTTAAATGTTGCTTTTACTAAGCATATTACCAATGCTCTCATGAAAATTAGGGATGAAAAGTTGAAGCAAAAAGCTTCTGTTCCCAAGAAGTTAGAAGATGGTTGGGAACCCATCATTGATATGCATGTTAATGGTTTTGATTGCCATGCTTTATGTGATCTAGGTGCTAGTATTTCTATCATGCCTAGAAAAATATATAACATGCTTGATTTACCACCACTTGAAAAGTGTTCTTATGATGTTCCTATTGCTGATGTTGCTAAGAAGAAACCTTTGGGAAGAATTAATGATGTTCTTTTTGTGGTTAACAATAACCTTGTTCCCGTTGATTTTTTTGTCATGGATGTTGAATGCAATGCTTCATGTCCTATTATTTTGGGAAGACCCTTTCTTCAAACTGTAGGTGCCATCATTGATATGAGGGAAGGCACCATCAAATATCAATTTCCACTTAAGAAAGGTATGGAACGCTTCCCTAGAAAGATAAAGAAATTAGTGTTTGACTCTATTCTTAGAGCAAATTATGAGCTTGATGCTTCATCACTTGATATTACTTGATTCGCAATTTTCTGCGCCTAGCTCAAAGGCGTTAAAGAAAAGCACTCTTGGGAGATAACCCAATGTTTTTACTTTCAGTTCTTTTTATTTTATTTGAGTCTTGGAAGTTATTACTACTGTAATGACCTCTCCTTATCCTTTTTATTTCGTTTTTGTGCCAAGAGAAGCCTCTAATTTGAGTGAGGTAAGATTTGGGGATGTTGCTGTCCTGAAACTGTTTTCGGTGCTGCACCGTAAAAATCCGTGAAAATTCTCTGTATATATTTTGGACCTGCGATTTCTTGTGCATATTCCCCAGGTTATATCCAAACTTTAATTAGATGAACACTTTTTCATTTGAGAAACAGAAAAGCCCTAAAAAATTCGACCTTTGTCAGCTGTTCTATTTTGACAGATTTCTGCCAACATTTATGTTTGCCGCTTTATCGCTTTCTTTTTTAGTTCTTTTGATCACGGAACTTTTGGGGAAGTTGCTACAGTAGTATATGCTTTATATGTGGTGGTTTTGGGTTGAAACCGGAAGCAAAACGGGTCGATTCTATGTTATGCTTACACTAATGTTGCTAATAGATTTGTGTTTAGTTTTGTATGAAGGAAGTTTTCAAGTGTAGGGATCGGAGAGTGATGAGATGAGTTGAAGAATGGACAAAAGCTCAAGATTGGGGATGCCCATGCATCACCCCAAGAAATATCCAAGAAGTACAAGCGTCAAAGCTTGGGGATGCCCCCGAGGCACCCCTTCTTCATCGGTAAAAATCAGGTCACCTTTTAAGACACTATATTTTTATTGCTTCATGCATTATGCGTTTTTCTTGGAGCGTCAGTTGTTTTTAGTTTTCAGTTTAGTTTAGTTTAGTTTGCTGAAATAAATGGTTGGACCCCAACAAATTTCTTTTGGAGAAGTTGCCTTGCTTTTCATTTGCCAAGAACACTCCATTTTTCCACTCTATTCGTTTCAATGAGTGTTCTTATTTTTCTAGAACTGCGTTTAGCTTTCGATTTTCGCCTTGATATGTGTTCAGATCTTGTTATATATTTTCATCAAGGTGTATTTTTGCCTCTGATATTTATTGGTTTTCATCAAAAGAGGTGTTTATAAAAAGTTTGAATGGTGTTGGAAAAGAGAAAAAGCTTTATGCAAAAAAGTGGTACAAGAAGAAGCTTGTGTAGACTGCGGCTTAGGCTTTTGCATGTCGTGCTTGATGTCTTTTTTGATAGTATGCTTAGTGGTTTTTCTGTAGCATGACTTGTCTCAAATAACTGAGATTGCTTAATGAGCCTTTGAAAAAATCATGCGTTGTTTTTATTATTTGGAAGCATTATTTTGGTTTTCTCCTTGATGCTTTATTTGGGTTGACTTGGCGCATGCTCACACATGTTAGACTCTTACAAAGTCGCCAATAGCCTCTATGATCATTTAGTTTTTGACTTTTGAAGCCATCTTATGCTTTTTTTAATGTCGCTTTGTCGCTTTGCATGATTATGGCCGTTATTGCTCTCTTAGTTGGTCGCTCCCAGTCTTTTGCTATCCCTCGCCTTGTACTAAGTATGAGCTCTACTCATGCATCCAACTCCTAAAAACCAAGTTGTTCCAAAGTGTCCACCATACATACCTATTAGCAATTTGCTATTCCAAGTAGATTTGACTTGATTTTATTTTCTCTTCAAATTAAACTCTTACCAGTGTTATGCGAAAATTGGTCAGTAAAGCTCTCACGAACCGGAAGGCACACTTTATTTTTCTCGTTCTTAAAAATTTGACATTGTGCTCTCTTATGTTGAGTTGTTATGCTTGCAAGTTGTAAGTTGGAGACTAGCCCAGCCATGCCGTCATGGGGCAAGCTTTCAACATTGCACTTCTTATTTGAGTTGATATCGTGATCTTTTGTTTATGGATACTCGCGGTGTGAAATGAATTGGGAATCTTGCGGGATCATGGAGTTTGTATATGTGTTAGAGAAACGCCTGGGCCGCCAATCTAAGCCATGCATAATTCATGGTGGAAATTTGCAGCATGCCCATAGTGGGCATTCGATGACGCATCTCAAAATAAAAAGCTATACAAATGGTAAACAAAAGAGATGCCGAGGTGTTCATTGTCTGCTTGTCCTATCATTTTGATGTGGGCTTGTTCCATGTCATCGGGCATGGAGGTACCCCGTTGGCGGTTCTCGATGATACGTGTACACTTACAATGAAAAGAGCTTGCTTGGGACTCTAAGTAAAGTAGCATGAGGTTTGGGTACTCGTATTCACGGGACATGAGGTTTTCAACTTATGATTTGTCAAACATATGCAACGTAAGTGTTCTCGCATTAACTTTAACCATTCAAGATGCTTATGATGGGGGCAACGAGAGCTCAAAGCCGGTAAGTACCATAATTTTTGAAGGTTATAAAACTTGCAATCACTGCTTCCCTCCGCGAAGGGCCTTTCTTTTACTTTTATGTTGAGTCACCACCTTCTACCTTTATGCACCATTAAGAGAGCATAGTTGTCATTCTTAGTATAATGTGCATTGTCCCAAAGTTTTCATTGATTGATTCATGATCATGGTTTCACTTGTTCTCAAATTATTTGTATCTAGTCGCCCACGTTTGACTTTCATTGTTTCATTTTCATGATCTTTTGTTTGTGTTCATTTTTATGTTATAACATGGTTGCTAAGTTTCTTCTATCAATATTATGTCTTTCATGCCCATGTTTGAAGTTCTTTTGATCCCAGCTCACAATGCTTACATATATGTTCAAGATTCTGTAGGTGCATGTCACCTCAAAAATTATTTCTTTTGTTATCACTTACCTACTCGAGGACCAGCAGGAGTTAAGCTTGGGGATGCTGATACGTCTCCAACGTATCCATAATTTTTGATGCTCCATACTTGTTTTTACACCATTTGCCTAATGTTTCGTTACACTTCGTGGCACTTTTATGCATTTTCCGGAACTAACCTATTAACAAGTTGCCACAGTGCCAGTTCCCTATTTTCTGCTATTTTTGTGTTTCAGAAAAGTTACACAGGAAATATTCTCGAAATTGGACGAAACCAAAGCCAGTCGCCCATAATTTTACCAAAGCTTCCAGAGAACCGAAGAGGAGTTGGAGTGGGGCCACAAAGGGGCCACACACCAGGGCGGCGCGGCCCAGGGTCTGGTCGTGCCCCCTATGTGTGAGACCACCTCGGTCCACTTCTGACGATGCCCCTTCGCCTATAAAGACCCCCCGACGGGAAAAACCTTAGTACCCGATCAGTTTTCCAGAACACATCGCGATCCACCGCCACCGTCGACCCGAAGATCAGGAGGGTCCAGAAGCTCTTCCCGGCACCCTGCCGGAGAGGGGAATCACCACCGAAGGTCTTCTTCATCGACATGCTTGCCTCCGGAGCGATGAGTGAGTAGTCTACCTTGGACTATGGGTCCATAGTAGTAGCTAGATGGTTGTCTTCTCCACCATGTGCTTCATGTTTAGATCTCATGAGCTGCCCTACATGATTGAGATCACCGTTATGTAATTCTACATGTTTGGTTTGTTGGGATCCGATGAATATTGGTGTTATGCTTGAGTTGAAGTACTGAAATTTATCTTTTGTTATCTCTATGTTGTTTATGATCTTGCATGCTCTCCGTTGTTAGTAGCTATCTTGGCCGAGTAGTTGCTAGTGACTCCAAGAGGGGGTATTTATGCTTGATAGTGGGTTCATGCCTCTATTTAATCTGGGGGAGTGACAGAAACCTCTAAGGTTGTAGATGTGCTGTTGCTACTAGGGGGAAAACAACATTCATATGCTCGAGGGTATATGCTTTGTTTACATTACACACTTTGCTTAATGCAATTATCTGTTGTTCGCAACTTAATACTCATGGGGTGTTCGGACGATATCCCCGAGAGTGGATTATTAGTCATAGGATGCAGTTGGATGGCGGTCTATGGATTTTGTTGTAATGCCCAGAGTAAATCTCATAGTGATCCTCTCATCATATGCACGTTGTCTTTATTCTATCAATTGCCCAACTGTAATTTGTTTACCCAGCTTGTATTATTTTATCTTATGGAGAGACACCGCTAGTGAACTGTGGACCCCGGTCCTATTTCCATTATATTGCTATCACCTGTTTACTTTACTCGCACTGTTTACTTTACTCGCATACTATTATCACTTTCCACTCGATACACTCATTCCTTTGTTTCAAGCAAACCGGTGAGATTGACAACCTCATCGTAAGTTGGGAGCAAAGTATTTGGTTGTGTTGTGTGCAGGTTCCGCGTTGCTACTGGTTGAAGACGAGTCAACAAGTGTTGTAAACGGCGCCCTTGTTGGAGTGTTATTAGGCCAGTCAGCATCACCTTCAGTCGTTTGGCTCCTTCCTCTCCTGACCGACATACCTTGGTTTCTTAACTGAGGGAAAAACCTTGCTGCTATATTCATCATACCTTCCTCTTGGGGTTCCCAACTGGACGGTGAAAAGATAACACCACCGTACTGCATCAGCACGCACCAATGGTGTTAAAGGCACAAATAGGAGGATACGACATTGGGCAAGTATTTATGGACGCATGCAGTGGAATAAATCTGATATATGCAAGGACCCTAAAAGCAATGAGCATATCGCTGGAATGCTTGAAGCCGACAGACTGCTCTTTCCACGGAATAGTACCAGGGAGCAAAAATTACCCCCTCGGGAAAATCGAACTCGACGTTTGTTTCGGCGACAGTGGCAACTACAGTAAAGAGAAGCTGGAGTTCGAAGTGATGGACTAGCCTTCACAATACCATGAAATCCTGGGGCGACCAGCATTTGCAAAGTTCATGGCAATCCCTCATTACGCATACCTAACACTCAAAATTCCAGGATCTAAGGGGACCATCACAGTATAAGGCAGCTTCGAAGTATCCAACACCTGCGACAAAGAATTCAATAAGATGGCTCAAACCTTCGGCATGACAGCTGAATATGCAAGATTCAAGGGCAAAACTGATCACAACGTGTTACCCGACGTCGGTCGATCCCTGCCAGACCAGGCTTTCGACGCAACACAAGACTCCAAGAAAATCCAGGTTCACCCTACGGACCCGAACAAAACCACTTTAATAGCGGTAAACTTGGACCCCGCATAGGAAAGCGCGCTCGTCGAGTTCCTCCATGAGCGCTGGAAAATCTCCGCCTGGTGTCCTTCAGACATACCAAGGGTTCCCAGGGAACTCGTCGAGCACGCATTAAATGTGGATCTAAAAGCAAAGCCAGTCAAGCAACCTCTACGACGGTTTGATGAACCCAAAAGAAAAGCAATAGCAGCCGAGCTACACAAGCGAGAAAACGCAGACTTCATCAGAGAAATCAAAGCATCAACTTGGGTATCCAACCCAGTTATCATCCCCAAGAAAAATGCGGATGTACAAAGAGTATGTGTCGACTACACGTATCTTAATAAACACTGCCCCAAGGATCCCTTTCCGCTACCTCGCATTAATTAGATAATCGACTCAACAGCGGGGTGCGCGAGGCTTTCCTTTCTAGACGCATATTCCGGCTACAACCAGATCAAGTGAAGAAAGAAGATGAAGAAAAAATAGCTTTCATCACACCGTACGGTGTTTTTTGCTATCAAGTCATGCCCTTCGGCCTTAAAAATGCAGGAGCAACTTATCAACGGATGATGCAAAATTGCCTCGGAAGTCAAATAGGCCGCAACATCCAAGTCTACATTGATGACGTAGTCATCACCACAAGACAGTAGGAGTCTCTAATCAGCGACCTACAGGAAACCTTCGACAACCTCAATAGGCACAAGCTCAAGCTCAACCCGACAAAATGCTCTTTTGGCGTATCAGCAGGGCAACTCCTGGTCTTACTGGTGTTAGCAAGAGGCATAGAGGCAAAACCTAGAGAAAATCCAAGCAATACTAATGATGGGGAAACCAGCAAAGCTACACGACGTATAGAAACTAGCAGGACGCGTGGCGGGATTAAGTCGATTTGTCACACGATTAGGAGAAAAAGCTCTCCCCTTCTACGCACTCATGAAAAAATCAGATGACAAGTTCGAATGGACAGAAGAGGCAGATACAGCTTTCGTGCAGCTGAAAAAAGTGCTTTCCACACCACCAGTGTTGGTCGTACTAAAAGAAAAAGAACCACTAATACTATATATCGCAGCCACACATCAAGTGATAAGCACGGTACTAGTAATCGAGCAAAGTGAAGAAGGAAAGGCGCACAAAGTCCAGCGACCGGTATATTTCCTTAGCAAAGTCCTATCACCAACAAAGCAAAGCAAAGGTACCCGCACTACTAGAAGCTTGCATACAGTGTGTTCACAACAGCATGAAAATTACGGCAATATTTTGCGATGCACCCAATCATAGTGGTTAACGAAGCCCCACTATCACGTGTCTCCTTATGGGGAATCGAACTATCTCCCCTGGACATCACGTATGAGAAACGAAAAGCAATCAAATCTCAGGTATTACCAGATTTCACAGCAGAGTGGCTCGAACTACAAAACACAGGACCACCTGACCTATCGAGTGTATGGACAATGTACTTCGACGGGTCAAAAAGGGTCCAAGGCGCAGGAGCAGGTGTAGTCTTAATATCACCAAAGGGGGGCAAACTAAAATATGTGTTAAGGATGAGTTTTCCACAAGCTTCCAACAATGAAGCCGAGTACGAGGCCTTGCTTCACGGAATGAAAATGGCCAAAGCATGTGGAGCAACCCGACTGAAAATATTCGGGGACTCGAATCTCGTCGTCCAGCAAGTGATGAATCAGTGCGATGCCATTAGCGATAACATGACGGCGTATAGAAACTTGTATTACTATCTAGAAGGAACTTTCGATGGGTGAGAAGTTTCACACGTCAGCAGAGACAGCAACGAGGAAGCCGACAATCTAGCAAACATCGGGTCCCAATGCCTGCCTATACCACCAGGAGTCTTTTGGGAGGAAATCATAGAGAGGTCAATAAAAAGTAGCAAGAGTTCGACTATAGGGGAACCAAGTCCGCATCCGACGGCGGGCTCGGGGGCTGGCAAGCCAGGAACAGGAAGCACAGTAGAACCAGAGGAAGTCATGGTGATCAAAGAAACTTGGATGCAGCCATACTTGGCGTATATGATAAACAAGACACTACTCGAAGATACAGTCGAAGCAAGAAGGATAATACGACGATCCAAAGCCTTTGTCGTATTATAGGGGAAGTTGTACAAGAAAAGCAAAACTGGCATCTTACAGCGATGCGTCACCCCTCAAGAAGGACAAGATATACTAAAGGACATCCATGCAGGAGTTTGTGGGCACCATGCTAGCAGCAGAGCTATAGCAGCCAAAGCTTTTCGTGTAGGATTCTACCGGTTAACGGCCATCGAAGATGCAAAAGATATAGTCTGAAGGTGTGAGGCCTGTCAACGATTCGCATCTAGACGACACGCACCAGCAGCAGAACTACAGCCAATACCACTGTCCTGGCCCTTTGCACAATGGGGTCTGGACATGGTAGGGAAACTGCACAAATCTTGGCCAGGAGGGCATGTCTACATGTTGGTGGCGGTAGACAAATTCACCAAGTGGGTAGAAGCAGCCCCGGTAATAACTCAAGACTCCACAGCAGCAATTAACTTCATCAAATCCATAGTATTTCATTTCGGAGTACCACACAACATCATCACAGACAACGGGACAAATTTCACATCCAAGGAGTTCAAAAGCTACTACAAGAGTATGGGAATCAAATTAAAATCCGCATATGTCGCACATCCAAAAACAAATGGACAAGTCGAGAAAGCAAACGGCTTAATCTGCAATGGAATAAAAAAGAGGCTATTACCGCCCCTGGAGAAAGCCAAACACGCCTGGGTAGATGAGCTACCCTCCGTGCTCTGGAGTCTGAGAACTACGCCTAATGCGGCTGCCCAAGAAACACCTTTCTTCCTGGTCCATGGCGCAGAAGTCATGCTTCTAGTCGAAATTACTCACGAAGCTACAAGAATTGCGGCTTACGATGAAACGACTTCTACAGAAGCACTTCAAGATGACGTCGACGCACTCGATGAAGCAAGAGACGTAGCACTAGCCAGAGCTACACAGTACCAGCAATGTCTACGGAACTACCATAGTAGTCGAGTTCGACCCCGATCTTTCGTAGTAGGGGACCTAGTCTTACGACTCAAGCAGGATGGCCATGGCAAATTAGAGTCCCCGTGGGTGGGACCTTACATCGTTACAGAAGTCATCCCAGGAGGAGCTTATCGTCTACAAGACAAGAAGACAAGCAAAGATGAGAGCAACCCGTGGAATGCAGAACAGCTCCGGCGTTTCTACGCATAGTATAAGTACGACGACAGAAAACTACGACCCTCTGAACCCAGAACATGAGGCCACAGGCCGGGTTCCTTGGGCCAACTCGATGATATGTATAATATGTCACGATTTTCTACTCGGGGGCTTCGACCCTCGAGTCGCATAAAGAAATATAAAAATTGTTGAGATCATGTGCTCATGTCTCTTCAAGAATTACTATGAGGTTGTGCGCAACCCTATATCCGCCAAGAGAAAACGTGGCTAAAATAAAAGCATAAGTACATCAACACACCTCGGAACACCAATAGTTCCTCTGGTCTATTACTAAGCACAATAACATAGAATAAAGTTCATCATACATCCTTATTACATAAAGCAGGCCAAAGGAGAACAAAACAGAAGATTACATCAAGTAGAAGGAAACATCTACTGGAAGTGAACTTCAGCCTCGTACTTCCTCCGGCACTATGTGCCGTCGTAGATCTTCACGTCGAACTTCGACATATCACAATGATAGTCAAAGAGCATGAAGAACTCTTGATGCAGCTCGTGGTCATCTGCAAACTGGGGCCATCCGCCCCTGAAGTACATCTCACCGTGCCCATCATAGTACACCTCCACTTCATATGGAGTTCCTCCTCCAGACTATTCGCGGAGGATCGCTTCCCGGAGCTCGCGCCCGTCCATGAACTTGGTAAATTTCAGTGGAACACGCTGCTGCTCACGGCATTGAGGAGGAGGAGAGGCATTGCGAGGAGCAGCGCTGGCACCTGGGGTAACGGCAGCAGATGCCTTGGGCTTGTTCTTACTTCCCAAGGGGCGGCCAGGGCGCTGCTTTGCAGATGCAGATGACGAAGCCACCAGGGAGGCGTCCTTCGGTTTGTTTTTACTACCGCGGGGCGGCCGCATCCCCGCTTCTCCATCAGCACACCAGTGTCAAGGTTGGCAGCACCGGCATCCTCCATTGGGAAGTTGCGCTTGGTGGAAAGAGAAAACCCTAGATGAGATTTGGAGGAAGAAGACGATGCGGCGGAGAAAGCTCACAATGAAGGGATTAGGGTTTTCCCTGGCAAGCTGGCGTACTTTATTTATAAGTAACCTTTCGTGGGCCTTTATGAATTACAGGTCCAATTAAAGTTACGGGCTTTGACATTTCGCTCCAAGCTGAGAAAGGAACAGTGGAAACATATACAAAGGAAGAAAAGAAGATACGTGCAAACCTCCAAAGATAAAAGGTGATGCAGAAGAAAAATATTTGAGTCTATAAAAGGTTGCAAACACGCCCCTCCTTATAGCCTCAGGGGCTACTACCATTGGGACCGCTTGACGCGCACCCGACGAATCAACACAAGAATACCATAGCTGGAAGATGGGAAGACAATATATTTGAGCCTATACCCGAATTTTTTTGGCTATAGCCTCGGGGGCTACTCCCATCGGGAGCACTGGTCGTGCACCCGATGATAACGGGTAATGTTGAGTAAAGGTCAAAAATATCATCGACTACCTATGTCGACAACAATCTTCGACTATATTGTCGACTAATTGACATCGATTACTCCCATCGGGAGCTATTCGCGATTATTTGAAGGAAGAACAACTCGAAGATTTTGCACATTTCAACAGCCAAACAAGGCTTGCAAAGGAAGTTAATGATTCTCAGGCTAAGTCATCATGACAAAGCTTGAATGTCGTGGTCATAAAAGGTCACAAAGGTAAGACCCCATGATCTATTCTGTGTGGCCTAGTATACGCACATGAATGCGCTCGGCTAGTAACTTTCCATGTCTATGACGCGAAGAAAATCCTGGTGGACGCACTGGGTACCCTGAGAACTACTGGAACCCTTTCTTTGTAAGTCCTAAATGCGGGAAAAGATTGGGTTAGACCAGGTCCCAGACTCAAGTCCAAGGGGATTGAGTTTGAAGTAGGTAATGAGTATCTGCTCCGGCAGTTAACTGGCCTCTTGATCCGTCAGAGCTGTCAGGCTTGTTAACCAAAACCCCCTTGCGAGATAACAAAATAAAAGCTGTTTAAATGAGCATAGGGAAAAGAAGAAGTCGAAGATTGATCAAAGTCGAAGATATGAAGATTTGAGATTCAACCCGAATTTACAATTCTGGTATAATCTCGGGGGCTACTGACAAGGGTATAGCTAATAGAGCCCGTTACTTGTGTACCCCTGAAGCCCGTTAAGCTAGGCCCAAGGATAATCATAGTCGAAGTACGAGTCCATGTCGTATATAGACATTGTAATATGTATCGGACCCGACTGGTTCCTTGAGACCTGGCCACCTATATATAGGGGCCTGGAGAGGCCGGTCAGGGACAGATTGAGAGTAATCCAAGTTGACCACCACATTTATTCTCGATACACGCCTTGTTTGACTGATCTTTTACCTTCGAGTTTATCCAACACCCTATTCCCCCGATCATAAGTCCTTTATCTAGGACATTTGTCGAGTTAACCCTCGTCACCCTCCGTTCATTTATATAAGATGTTTTTAGCTTTTTATAGATTCATCTATTCTGGGATGTATCTAGTCTATTTTTAGTATATAGATTCATTTATTATTAAATGTATATAGTCCACTCCGAAGTGTCTAAAAGGTCTTACACTCCCTCCATTTTAAAATATAAGATGTTTTAGCATTGTGAAACAAATATAGCTAGACATCTTTTAGTGCGTAGGTTCACTCGAATATATATATTAAAAATTGTCTAGATACATTTGCTTCACAAACCAAAAATATCTTATATTTAACTAGGGAGTATGATCCAAAGAAAAGTTAACTCATATCGAGCCTTCTCCTTTGTTTTCATACACGCACACGGCACATCGAAGCTAGTTGCACTAAACAATTAACTCTAACCAATGAACCACCATGTTCTTACTTTATCTTACTACTACTAAACTCTAAGACTAAAAAGTGATAAAAGAAGTCTCTAGTTCGGTCAGAGCACTGGCAAGATTAGAAGATACCTTGTGCACTAGAACGCACTGTTATTTAACTAAGAAATGATTAGAGAAGATTAGAATGCTTGATTAGTTCAGAATTAAACATCTCATCATAAGAGGGTTTGACCCACTTGGCCACTGGGTGCATAATGCAAGGATGACATACGTGCCATGTATTAAAAAGAACGCCTGTTGATGCTTGTGAAGATGCGATCTGAATGTACATGAGCTGGAGAAAAGATCCGGCATATTTCATTAGGCGCCATGGCTACCAATCTTCGCAGAGCAGGATCCAGCCTTTCTTTTCTTTCTTGAAAATCTTAGGATAAACGATTCGGTGTTCGGTGAGGGTTTGGACATCACAGGGAGTGGCATGAAACCTGATGATCAGTGGCGAGGAAGTTCCAACCTGCTGCCATACCAGATCGCGTACCCTAATAGCTCCGAGTTTCAAACGGAGGGGAGCTGATGAAGAAACACAACACCCACATCGATCATCTTGGTTGATAAACTTTTTAATAAATTGGCAGTGTACATCGATTGATGCAAAAGCCAGGGTTATACTCTCCTTATCAGAAAAAAAAAATCATTGACAATATTGGATAAGCTCAAATGAAGTTAGGGAGAAACCTCAAAGATTTACATGAGGTTATCGGTTGAGTTACAAAAAAAATTAGAAGAAAAGGCAAAAGATGTATTGTTCCTGCTTGATTTGTCTCCGTCCGTTTCAAATTAATTATCAAAGCTTTGGTCAGATTTTCCATTGTATCTGGATGTCTTTTAGTGGGTTGGTTCACCAATTTACAGAAACTGCGACATTAATTTGGAACAGAGGGAGTATCAGCAATCACCATGGCGGCCAAGGCCCATATGTCCTTCCTATCGCTCAAGACCTCCAAGATGTCGGACAACATTAGCAAAGTAGAAAAGGATGTCCAACAACATTATCTCGGAAGGTAAAAATGCCGGATAAGTCCCTTTTGGGACATCCGATAACAAAAATGCCGGACAACACGCAAGAACTGACATAGATGCCGGAGAGCGGGAGAAAATTGGCATACTCAATAACTACCAAGATTTCCCCATACAAACACTGCCCGGCATCTTCGTCTTGAATGATGGTAGAAATGGAATGTTAAGGTAATCAAATTCCTTCAAACAAAAGTGGGCTAAAGCATATCACTACAAGCCAAGCAAGTAAGAGATACATCTTCTATCGGGTGTCCAGCTCCAAAACAAAATCTCTCACTACACACACCATGAACACTTCTTACCCTTTCCTAAGGGAGAAAGAACACAAGACAGCTACTTCACCTTGTATAGATCAAACGCTCGAGGATAATGAGTAATGCAGGGTGGCCTTCAGTTCAGCTACAACGCTCGAGGACAATGGACGCCTATGCCTTCGATTGTACAGCCTGCATCTTCTGTTGCAGCCTGATTATCTGCATAGCAGAAACACATTAACATTTAAACATTCTGAGTAATAAAGTTAACCAAATACAGGTGGGGAGTTGCTTTCATGGCATAGTTAATGGTTGTAACTGATGCAAAACGTAAGTGTGATCTGACCAAAACTTGCTGAACCTTTATGGTAGACATCATATGATCTTAGTGTTCATCTGCAGTCTAGCAGGGATTCAGCATCAGAGAAACCAACTACGTGTTTTTTCAAGGAAACCGTAGATACTATATTAAAACCTTTAGGCCTCATTTGCAACACGGAAACATTTAACTGTTGCTGATTCCGTGAAATATCCTTCCTCCCTCGTTCCACGTAAATATGAGTAGTTCATTCACTAGCACAAATCTACGAGAATCCAAATACATGTATGGTATCCTAACAGGCTAAAAACCTGCATGGGCAAACAGACTGCAATTATTCCTGCTAGTTTGGATCCTGAGCCAGCAGAAGAGATGCCTGGGGCGTGTACTTCACTCATACTGTCCTACCCGTGTGCTCCAAGGAAGCGGACATGTGCTTCAGCAGGAGCCACCGTATTACTGTAAGCAACGGAATCAAGTCTAGCAGATTCAAAATGATGTGAGACATCAAGCTGACTTGCAGAAAAGATAGGAGAAACCTATAAAGAATTTGAGATACTGTCCAATCCCTCACTGAAGTTGACAACCAACTCATGGAGCTAATACTACTAACCCTATCTCAAGTCTACTAACCAATAAGCTGCCTAGAGTATAGTAGTCAAGCAAAGCCAAACTGAACTCGCCTCTTAAATCCAGATAGAAATAGGTGTTTGCAATGTGATTCATGTGGACACCAGACAGTTGTTTCTAGGTCCATGGCAACCCATAGTGGAGACAGCCACTATAGACCATTTGTTTGTTCAGTCGGACTTTGCTAATGGCTTTACATGTGAACGGAGCAGGGGACACTGCGCGGTTTTAAAGGGGTTAATGCGTCCTAAGGCGAAGTGGGGGCGCTCTGACGCCTAGGCGACGCCTAAGCGGGCGCATAGGCGCCCAAAGCGGCCATTTTTTCAAAGCGAAGGGCCAGCGCCTGGACACCTAGGCATCAGCGACGCCTTTAAAACCATGCTACGCACATGAATTCTGCATGACAATCCGCATTGACAAAAGAAGACAAAGCTTGTCTAGCAGCTATGTGCTTGGATGCCATATCTGATATATCAATGTCGGTTCATACGGTATAATACTGAAACTCAAAAGAGAGCTCGGGCTACAGGTAGCCTGTTTTGGGTTTTCATGTATAAACCTTTAAAATTTTAAATTTAGACGTTTCAATAAGTTTGAAAAAATTACGTGGACGTAGTCAATGTTGTACTATATCATTGTGTAAATTTTCACAATGAAATACATTGTATTTTAGGCTCAGCAAAAATGACAAAATTTCACAAAAATATAATCTAGTCATGAAAAAGTATACAATCTGAAAAAGTACCTACTTTACCTCAGTATACAATCTAGTCATCGTTTTCAGTTTATCTCAGTGCCATGAAAAAGTACCTACTTTACCAAATCTCTCAACTAAGATTTTCTTGCTACAGTGAGAACATGCTAATCTGAAGAGTGTCAAAGCTCAACACACTGATTAGTAGACTAGAAAAGTGCAGCTAGAGTGGGCATAAAAAACAAGTAACCGAACTCAGAGCTGAAAAAACGAAGTAGCTGTCTAATTTGGTTTTCGGTGATTAATTCAGTTTTTGGTGCTTAACTCTTGCCAAAACTGAAAACCCAACTAATCTGGTCAACTCGGTTGTTCCACTCGATTGGCCATTACTTTGGGAGCAATCCAGTTATGGTTTGAAAACCAGCTCCGGCAGGTATGCAGTGCTGGTTCTGATGTTCTATTGTCATTCGCTTGCTGTTGGAACGACAGCCACACTCATCTCGCATTTTCTGGGTCATGCAATACAAAGTGAATTTCCTTGTAAGAGCATGAGATGAATGGCCAGCAATATGAAGTCAAAATCTCAAATGGGCTAATTTCTTCTCACCGGGATAGATAGGCCAAGCCTAGAAACAAGCATACTCATAATACCCAGCAGATCAGGGTGCAAACTGGGAAAAGGAAACCTACGAGAGAATAAATAAACAAAAGAGGCATCCGTGCTAGCGTGAGGGCAGGCAGTGAAAGGATTGTGCACCAGCTTACCCTCCTCCAAGCTGCAGCCTCTCTTCCGTTTGTCTGTCTTCTCCCAAAAGAACTTGTGAGGTAAGTGGTCTCCTTGTTTCATTATCTGTGTGCTCCTCTCCGTGTTTGAATGGGGAAGTCACCCATGTTGGGTTAATTGGAGGAAGGTGGATTTTCTAGTGAGCTGAGCAACAACATAGTGGTAGGTTTTGGAAACGTGCAAGATTTCTCTTTTCCTATTATTAAAAGAGAAACAAGATCACACTGGTGTATTATAGTTACACAAGTCTCTGGTGTATGTCAGGGTACTGGTACAGCAGCTCCTAGACCTAGGCGCATTGGTGCTTTAGAGATGGGGTCTAAGCTTTGCTAGACGATAATTCCATGCATCATTTCCACCATCAGGAAGGAAGGAACCCTTGAGTCTTCGGCTAGTCAGCTAGGATGCCATGTATTGCTTGTAACTGTCCAATGCCATCAAAGTGTGTCATATAGGAGATGCCCGATGTGTACGACCGGTAGAAAAGGTAGTGCACAGAGAGGTTCAGAAGCTTTGGAGTTTACATCAAAAGTTACGTGGCCTAAACAAACCATGGTTTAACAAATAATTGTTCATTTCTATTGCTTAACTTAATTTTAACAGTATTGAACAATTTTGCTTTCTAGGCTTGCTTCTGCATTCAAAGTTAGTAAAATCGTTAATGTCATGATTATATACCTAATTGCTTATCCCCTAGGGCAGACCACCGGATTTGCCTGCTACCTAAGCACTCTATACAAAGATCCAAACTGGAACTACCACCAGATGGTCCAGATACTGATAAATCGCAGACAACAGTGAGATAAGCTTCATATTTGAAGGACTACCAATGCAATTTCAGCTTAAAATGCAGAGATTCAGTACTGTGATGGTATAAAAGTATAAGACTATGAATTAATCCTAGCTAACTGAATTAACGGAGAAAAACAGGTGAGGTATAAAAGTATTTGACTATCAATTAATCCTAGCTAACCGGATTAACGGAAAAAAAAAGGTCAGGACAAGGGCACAAGGTTGCATGACCTCAGCATACACCTAAGTACTATCATGTCTTTCCCATAAATAAAGCACTATCGAGTTTCACACACCATTTGATTCTACTTCATTCTCATGTGCTGAATGATATCTCAAGTCTGGACCAGTATTATGGATGCTGATCCTGATACTCTGCAATTCCTTCTCTGTCGAAGGTCATAGGTTCTCATGTAGTACCCCCCCCCCCCCCCCCTCTCTTTATTATCTTGCCTCGTTATCATTTCATCAGTATCACAATATCCTATTCATCTTATCAATTCAAAGTTAAAACTGCACTCTGAACACCAAGTTCAGAAAGTGCAGCTCATGTTCATAGCATTGCACAGCCAATTCAAGGACATGTTAGCTGCGTAGTTCATAAGTCACAGTGATGGTAGACCATATGATCCACCAAAATAATAACCACTGCTCCCGCACTTTAAAGAAGTTCAAAAGGTTTCTTTGTACAGCCATGGTATGATATTGGTCCAGAAGTGGCAATGAAGGGTGACCGATTAATAAGATAGATTAATAAGATATCAAACTGTGTACCAATAATGAATCTAGATAAGTTCCGCATATCATCTCTAATGGTTGTCCCTATGTAGTCAAGCAACTCAACGAAAAAAATGATATGAAAACAAACATACCGAATCCTTCTTGCTGTTCTGCTTCTCCTCCAAGTCCTTGAGCGCTCGATCCATTCGCTTCCTGCATAGCACGTAATTCCACAGAATCATCACAGCTTCACAACAACTGAAACAGATCAAATCACAAACCAGACCAGCTCAAAGCTACTCACAGCTCGGCCGAGATGTACTCGATTCGCTTCTTGACGTTGGCCTTGGCCTCCGCGAGGTCCTGCTTCACTAGCACTGGCCCGATCAGCTTGTACACGTTTGCGCCATCATTCAGCAGCTCCAGCTCCTACACGCAAGCCATGAAACAGATCAAATCGGTATATTCGCACCAGATCACAAATCCAAGCGGAGCTGAATAGAGGCACGGTAGGAAGGGAGGGGTGCGTGCCTTAAGGACGAGCTCGTTCTCCCCCACCTGGATGGTGAACTGCTTGCGGACCTCGTGGTTCTTGGAGATGTCTGCGAGGGGAGCAGAAGAGTTAGGGTTAGGGTTGAGAGGTGGGAGGGATGGGTTCCTCTCCCCTTTCTCTCGAGGGGGTTGAGGGTGGGGAGAGAGCACGTGCCTTTCTGGATCTTGCTGAGGGCGTTAGCCTGGGACTCGAGGTCGCGCTGCATCTCGCGTACGGCAGCCGGTGCCAGTGCCGACGAGGACGCCATGGTCTGCCGCTGCTTCCACCTCCGCCGCCGCCTCTCGTCGCCGGCTTCGGGCGTGGGAGTGTGAATGTGGAGGCGGCGTTGTCTTCTCTTTTTCCGGTATATGGGCTTCCGGCAACCTATCTTTAGTTTTCAGAGTAAACATCAGAATGGACTGATAAAATTGAGCCCAATATTATGGGCCTGTATAGCCCAATGTAATGGAGTAGTAAATTAGACCGTGACACGGTAGATTGTATTTTGGACCATACCTATTTCCTTTGTTTCCAGCAGCCCATACCCATTTCCTAGTTTGCTGTAGGAAAACGTTTTTTTATCGCGAATGCTTTAACTTCTGTGAACTTTTTTTGAAAGGATCTTTTAGTTCTGTAAACAATTACTCCATCCGATCAGAAGTTAGTACAAAAATTGTCAATCCTTATTTCCGATTGGAGGGAGTACGAAATTTTCCTTTAAATAAAAGGAACAATTGCGAGAGCACTCTCAGCGAATCCTACTCTGAGTACATTGCGTGTCTATGCGACAGCTGAGGAGGGCCATGTCCTGTAAACACAAAATCCTTGTGTCGTGATGCTAGACATCTAAGTTAATTAATGCTCATGTAATGTCGTGGATCTGGCGTGTTGCTGTTGTAGTCTTTTTTGGCGTAGACCCATCCCCTATCACTAGGAGCCGATCCCTCCTCTCTAGATCTCCTCCATCTTTCGACGACCTAGGTGGCGGCTGGTTCACTGGTGCGGTGTTGATCATGTAACTTTATGCCATGGACATATTGACCCTACGTATGATGGGCCCACATATCAGTGACTCAATTTAAGAACTTTGAGTCTGGTACGACCGGGGTTAGTTATGGTTGTACATGTTGTGTTTGTCTCATGTCGTTATGGCTGAGTGTTGGTTTTAGTTACGGTTGCAAGCTCTTGAAATTTGTACTTGTGTAGGTTTGCTAGGGCCCTTCAGTCATGCTTTCCTGGTCAATGTCCGGATCGTGGGGTTGTCGTCAGCGCTTATTCTAGTGATCCTTAGGTTGTTTAGGTTTTTTTGATAGTATCATTGCTTATGTTGGTTGTATCTTCTTTTGCTTAGTAAGGTATGAGCCATCTTCAATTGTAATTAATCTTTCTATCGTGCTGAATATACATGCAACTCTATGCATGGTCTCGAAAAAGGGACAAAATGGTCACCGGCCAATGGTTTAGGTCTGCCTATGCCCTCAAGACTTTGGGGGATACTAACATCAACAGTTCAACACATTGAATCCTTGATATGGTCTTATTAGGGCGGCGCCGCCACCTGCAAGAGGTGGTAGAGGCCGGTAGTATGGCAACGAGCGAGAGGGGGCAAGCTAGGGGTGTGTCGAAGATTGTTAAGGCGAGAAAAGCGGTGATACGTGCAAAACTTGTCTATGGGCTCCAGGCTCTTGGAAGAGCATCATCTGAGATGGAAAAAGAAAAATAAGGTTATTAAGGATATGACACGTAGGATAGTATGAGGTCGTGCGGTCACTTTCATGTGAGCACAATCAGGGTAGTCACTTTCGGAGTTAGATTGCGTCAAACTACAAAAGCTGCACAACTTGCACGGTTCCTCCGCCCATAACATGCCAAGAGATATCAAGATGAGTGGAGAAGCTTGAGCAAGCTCTTTCTCTCTAATATTCACAGCAAGAATGATTGGATCAGCAATCAAACACGGGATAACAAAAGGCAAGTCAAAAGGCACCTTCTCGCCTTTGCGCTCACCACCGTCACATTCTCATGAAATTCCCACTTCACATCCTCCGTCTTTTGGGAAATTCCAGTGATCATGGCTATAAACATCAAGGAATACATTGCCAGAATAGGATCTTGGTGGAAACCCATATGTGTGCACGCTTCCGCTGCGTTTGTTGGTACTATTCGACTACTTGTGTGCGAGGACCACGGAACTTCAGAATCCATGTCTAACCATATGCGGGTATGCATATCTTCTCTCTTTTACCTGTGTCTCTTTATAAGAAATGCGGCGGGCGATAGCGCCACAGCGGGTTCTCATTCTCAGCCTCACATACTTGTGGATACTTTCATAGAAAGAAAATACAGCGGCGCTCATTTCGGTGATTTTTCCCATCCAATCTTTTAAAAATATCCAGTGTGTAGGTGTAAGTTGTTGGAGAAAACATAACATGTTGGATGAAACATAACATGGGGCATTTGGTAAAAAAAAAGTTGCAAAAATATATATAAACTTGCAATTGTTGCTATGACCCTATTACAGTGTCTTTCTTGTCTAGCAAATGACTGAATATCATATATTTTTAAAAGGAAATTACACTTCAAACGAGTCGATCTTGTGTGCTAATAAAAAAGCATTTGAATTCTTCAAAGCATCAGGTTCAAGCTAGTGGACCTAGGCATACACAGTCTGCTCTCAGCCACATAATCTCTTCACCGGAAAGGCTAATTGCGTCTCGGACCTGCATCCACCCGATGATAGGTGCTGTTATTATGCTTCTATTCTCCTTTCGTTTTCCGAATTCGATAACGAAGGTCAGGAGAATCTTGGTGTGCCCCCACTTAAACCGACTCTTGGCGCCGACGAGAGTTCCCTTTGGTGGAGTGGACTCCATGATCTGGGGTTGGATATGCCGTGGGGAATGATGGGTTGATGCCAACTGCTGGCGTTGCAGCCCAATTAGCCTTGCTCTTGCGGTGATCTAGTGAGAACAAACTAATGCCAAATCAGTGTAATTAGGCAAATGGAAGTTGATGATGATCACCATCATTGATCCATATCTTCTGCTGGCGATATCCCGAGTAGGCGCCATTGTTTCGTGCCCAACTTCTGCTGCTTTTTTGAGTTCAACACGGAGACTCCACCTACATGCTCCGTGGACGGCCAGAGTGATCCCCCATTACGTTTATGGCTGTATTATTCCCCTTTCAGCGAATCCTAATCAAGATGAGACGACCATGGAGCCACACCTGCGCCAGGATATGGCCGGTAGCCAAGCCAGCCCCACGTCCCACACCAGGTCGTTCTCATGGGCGCATCCGCACTCCCCCACTCGCATCCACCCCCCAAACCTGGGTCTGGCCTGGGTGCAAGAACTCAATCCGGCTGGTTTTAGAGTGATGTGAACATCAGCAAACAGTAGTCCATCGGCAACTCCATCCCCTCGATCTCCAAATTATTAGTTGGCATGTCCCACTCCCACATCATGTATTCTTTTTTTTAGGGACCCACATCATGTATTCTACTACTACAACTACAAGTGATGCATGCATGATGAGCAGTCTGCAAGGCTGAGTGAAATGGTAACCTGTGTTCAAATGCCGATATCAGACGTCCTTCATACATAAGCTCTGATGGTCTGATGAACCTGGAAACTTCTTGGAATATTACTTTCTTTTATCTGCTCATAAGATGGGAATAAGCTGTGGTTAGATAACCATCTAAAAATGCCTGATAAATACTCACTAAAGGAGAGAGGGAAATTTGGCGTATCATATCATACCCCAAATCTCTGTCCATAATGACTGGTAAAGATTCTTTTACTAACTACCACACCTTCAGCACCTCCTCGATCGAATCATTTCGTTTTCTGCTGTCACCTTTCGGGAATTCCTCTTCATCTGTTTGACAAAGCTGCACTCCGAATTAATGGGACCTATCCAGCATGGAACGGCCATAACTCAGTTATAATCCATGATGTGCACATTTTGAACATTCAACATGTTATTTTCATCAAGACGAGTAAAAAAAACTATGTATCGAGAAAAACGAAAGACTTGTGTCTTATCTCGGTCACCACCAAGAGAAACATTGAGTTACGCGGGGTCGTTATCATGTCGCAGTGTCCCACACATATCTTCTTGACCAGATTTTAAGATAGCTGATGAACCATGAAAAAGGTAGAAAAATAGAAAACAACTACTGTTATATTATTTAGCACTATGCAAACTAACAAACGCATAGTAAACATGCAAAATAGAGCGTGCCAACACCTGTCCTTGTGCTTTCAAATAGAATCATGATACCAAAAAAGGAACATAAATAGTTTGGCCTTTATGGGCAAACAAATGATTCGAAACTGTTGATATTGCTACAGGAGTGCTCAATGAGGAGATCATATAGGCTAGATAAATATAAGGAAGATAAGACCACGCAAAAGTACATAATCCAAAAAGTAAGAGCTCATTGAAAATGACTAGTCAGAAGGGAACCGATTCACTGATTGTTTAGTGCTCTAAACACTGACTATGGTCCAAATGAAATTAGCAACAGCTAAACAGCCAATAAGTAATGTGATTGATAAAAAGAGCGGATTTAAACTATACTCAAACCTTTTCAGACATTGCAATCAGGATGAATCATATATGAATGATACTGCCCATATGAGACCATTATGCATGATGTTTAAGAATAATGGCAGCATCACTTCAACCCGCTCATTATGGGGATGAACTCCGTCTACAAGTCTCCATTCTCCAACAAGAAGAAGCCAGATACATCATACATAGTTGAAAGATGCAACGAAAAAAGGCGGTACACACATGCATGCACATGCGTGCAAGGACCGCCACTTCATCACTCCCCACTCTCACATGGTCACCTGTGATAATGCAAGGGCATTTCAGCAGAAGCAAGAGATTAGGAACACAAGAAGACATAAGAAAGGGGCTGCAGCATTGGATGAGCGAATGCTTGAAATACCCTGAAAAGCACCAACTCACGATACCAAAATTACCGGAAGACATTTTGTGCCCGAGTTAAGAACATAAAATCGTGTGCAAACAAACTACACAAGATAGCTGGGATTCTGAAAACTTAAAATTATGTATCCACCACTTTTTCTGAGAATTATTTTACTAGTTATAGGTGTTAAGTATATTATATATCCACTTCCTATCAGATTCAAGCCTCAGCCCCCGCATTTCCCATAATCATTTATCCAGGCCCACGTCGGCGTGAGGTGAAGGTGTTTATCATTCCATATCCATCTCAGATGTGAAGTGGGTGTTAAGTATATTATATCTACACTTCCTATCAGATCGGTTTTTTGGGATAGTTGGTTGGCAGGAAGATATACAATAGGGACTACCATATATAGTTCTATTGCAGTGTTCTGTTATTATTTGAAATTTTAATTAACCATCTTCAAGACACAGTGTCCACAAAGTCCTTGCAAACTGTAGCTGACATTGTCGATGCTGCGATCATCATTTAGCTCAGTGAGTTAATGATTTACGCTAAAATATGAGTTAAGCATGGATATTATAGGAGGTGCAGAGTAATCAACCAGTTGCGTGCTTGTAAATATTTAACATCTTCGCAAAATTATTTTGGGGAAAACAGGAATGGGGGTAGTGTTGACAACTTGACATCCAAGGTAGAGGCTGGGCCAATAGACACATGAAATAGAATTGCATCCATTTCAATGTATGGAGAGCATAGCTGATAGAGACTTGTATGGTCTAGCCATTGGCCAGGCCCACATAAAGTAATAAGCAAATAGCTACTACATGTCTATTTCCTTATCGTGTTCAAAGATACACGTGCAGTTGCCTAATGATTGACAAGTAGCAAATCTTAATAAATAATTACATCCTGACACTACTTTTATCAAATAAAGTTTCAAGTTCTAGATAACCTCTATTAGAGAAAAGGAAGTTCTAGATAAATCTATTTGTTTCTATAAATCAGAAACTTCTTTGCTTCTGGAAGCAGTTAAGAGTTAACATAAGTTTTAACTGTTAAGCTTCATGCACTAGCCAACGCAACCAAAAGTCCGAACTGATGGAAAGGGTTAGGCAATTCACTTATACACTTCAACACCCCCACTCACGTGTGACGGGAGAAGAGAAAGTCAACACGTGGACACAGACAGGAGAAGAGAAAATCAACACGTGGACATAAACGGGAGAAGAGAAAGTCAACACGTGGACACAAAGGGGGAAACAACAATTTTATAATAAATTGCGAAAACCAGGACTCGAACTCGAGACCCTGGGCTCTGATACCATGTTAAGCTTCATGCACTAGCCAACGCAACCAAAAGTCCGAACTGATGGAAAGAGTTAGGCAATTCACTTATACACTTCAACATTAACAACATATGACATGCCAGAAAGGATGAAGATTAATTTTTCAGCACAATAGAAATGAAGTCCATCCAGAAGAATTGATAAATCAGTAAACATAATCTGAGTCGACAAAAAATCAGAATTGATCAATCTTACAGAAGAAGATGCAGAGTATATGTCGTAAGTTATACTCCCTCCGATCGGAAATAACTGTCGGCAACTTTGTACTAGCTTAGCACAAAATTTGTACTAAGTGTCCGACGATTATTTCCGATCGGAGAGAGTAGATAATAATCTGAGTCGTAAACCAGCACCATTTCATAACACCAAAGTTGGCACCACTTGCTGTCTTGCTGATGCCAGACAATAACTATTTTGTATGTTGCAGCTAATTAATCTGCATGGCATGTGATGGTATGAGCATTTTTCAAGATAGTAAGTACTATTGAAGCAGCAAGATTACAAAAATATACCAGACACTGATTTTCGGTTAGCCCATCGACATGAACATCAATAAGTGTACCAAGAAGTAGGTTTTTCTCCTTTGTCTGGAATCTACATGTGGAGCCCATCAGGAGGCAAGAGATATGAGTTGGGTACGCCTAAGGAATGGTTGATTCAGCAAGGATGCAAAACAAGACAGAACTTCAAATAAGATTGTATACAACTTACACTTTTGCCAGAAATCACAATAATGGAGAACCAGTCTGTTCAGTACTCAATGGTCCCAAGAAAAAGGGCAGTCCAATCAGTGCACCAGCTAAATCTTGATGGCAGTAAATGGTAGGCATGAGAACCGGAGGCTTGGATTAGACTTGACAAGATATCTTGGACAACTTATTAACCTTTCATCTGCGCTAATGTGACCAGGGGACTGGATCCTGTCACTAAAACAAGTCCTGAACCCACCTACCAAAAGAATATACCCACAGATGATAAGTCCATCCCAAATTACTTCCAGAACTGACATCGCATGTTCCAGCTATGCTGTGTTCACATTTGCACAAACATGTGGAAGACACTGTAGAACTAGGCTCCCACAATACTGGTCACCAATGGCGTGCATCCTTAGTTATATTTTGACTTGGATACTAACGATTGCTACACATTTGAGAAGATGGGAGGATAGTTATTGATGAATTTATTGCGAGTCACAACCACTTCATCATAAGAACTAGATGTACATTGTACAGCACTCCGGAAAATAATGCACACCACATACTCTTCATTACCACAAGAAGCACAAGACTTCGAGGAGAATGTGTGATACACCTTGCCGACCTGCAGGTAGCCAACGGCTTCCTCCAGCCCATAGAAAACACGCGTGCCCTGTTTTTCTCCTCGTAAGGTATAAAAAAGAGCAGTTTTTCTTCTTTCTTTCCGAGATTCCCTCACTTTGACCCCTATCTCTGCATGTTTATCAGCTGCGGCATATATATATAGGTTCCAGCCTCCATACCTTCTTCATATAGAGCTGAGTGGCAAAGAACAGCAAAACCAAGCATGACTCGAGCTCATTCAAAATCTTACTTCCATCAATTCTGGGATGGACTTCAAATCAATTGGAGTAGTGACAGCTTCTCCATCGAGCTACTGCCTTCTCTTGGTGCAACTATAAACCACTCCAATAAGTTGAAGAAGTTCATCATATCGCCCTATGATCCTCGCTACAGGTGAGGTTCACGCTGCACTCTCTGTGCCTTTCATGCTGTAAGAAGAAGAAAACAGAAGCAGCTGACATGATTTCCTCTGCCTTTTCTGTGTCTCAGATTTTGGGAGCTCTTCCTTATAGTCCTAGTTATTTACTCCGCCTGGATATGCCCGTTTGAACTAGCATTCTTGAGGGACATGCCCTCTAACCTTATGATAGTTGAGAACATTGTCAATAGCTTCTTTGCCATTGATATTGTTTTGACATTCTTTGTAGCTTATGTCGACAGAAAAACACATCTTCTTGTGGACGATCGGAAGAGAATTGCAGTAAGGTTTGTACCTGGTTCATAATTTCTTTCATCTTAAAAAACCCACATTTGGAACCAAGAAGTCCCATGTGATTTTCTACTGACATTGACAAAATATGATCCTCTGCAGATACATATCCACTTGGTTCATCTTTGATGTATGTTCAACAGCTCCATTTCAGCCTATAATCCTCCTATTTACACACAAGGGAAATAGCCTTTCTTTTAGTATACTCGGCATGCTTAGGTTGTGGCGTCTTCACCGAGTTAGTACACTGTTTGCCAGGTTCAAATCTTCTCCAGCTCCTTCATATTTCAATGATGACTGACATCCGACACAAATTTGATCATCTTCTTGTAATCAGGCTGGAGAAGGACATCCGGTTCAACTATTTTTGGACTAGGTGCTCAAAGCTTATTTCTGTAAGTCTTTCAGAAATATTAGAACTTACCTCTTCGACAGTTTCAACCACAGAGCATACTTAAATTTTTCCCAGGAGAACAAAAGTTTGTTGTTTCTTCATGTGTATTAAATATGTAATGATCAAATGCAGGTCACCCTCTTTGCGGTGCATTGTGCGGGATGCTTCAACTATATGCTTGCTGACAGATACCCCTACCCAGAGAACACATGGATCGGTGCCGTGATGCCTACATTCAGATCAGAGAGCTTATGGACTAGATATGTTACTGCATTGTACTGGTCCATTACAACACTGACAACAACGGGATATGGGGACCTACATGCTGAGAACCCAAGAGAGATGCTTTTTGATATTTTCTATATGCTCTTTAATCTGGGCTTGACAGCTTATCTCATCGGCAATATGACCAACCTGGTTGTTCATGGCACCAGCCGTACCCAGATATTCGTATGTTTCTCATCTTATTCACATAATATCTCAATACCATACTTGGTCATTATGTATCCATTATAAATTAAAATTCAGGGATATAGACTGATGATAGCTATTTGATCCTTATTTTTACAAACAAAAAGTAGAAGTTAGCTGTGTTTGGGTCTCATACAAGTATACAACTAAGCTAATCTGGAAAATAAGCTAGCACTTTTAGTTATATGTGACATGGTGGAAAATGAAATGCATGGTACCAAACAGATAATGGTTGCTCGAAGTGCATTTACACAGCGAGTCATACACATTACATTATAAGATATTGAGTACTAAGATGTTAGTTTCAAGTTTGCAAATAAGAACTCAAGTGACAATACTTTAAGTAGGAAAGACCATTGTGTTCCCTGAATTGAATGGGCGTTATACCTTGAGCAGTCCCTAGTCCAGGATGGGCCATTCTAGTAAGGCCTTAAATCTATTATTATGCAAAATTCCGAAGTAGGAATTCAATCTTTATACCCAAAAAAACTCAAGCAACTGCAAGCAGCACAATAAATGACTTCAGTAAAATGGTTACCATCATTCTTCCATACATATAGTTCTATATTGATGTATTTTAAATGATGCAGAGGGACTCAATCCATGCGGCTTCAGAGTTTGCAGCACGAAATCAGCTGCCTGTGAACATTAAGCAGCAAATGCTATCTCACTTCTGCCTACAGTTCAAGACAGAAGGCTATAACCAGCAAGCCCTGTTAAATGGTCTACCAAAAGGAATCCGTTCAAACATAGCATACAGCTTATTCTTACCAATCATGCGACGGGCCTACCTCTTCCATGGAGTGTCCAACAGTTTCATAGAAGAACTGGTAATATAGTCACTCACTCGATGTTTATCCAACCATCGAGAACTGGTATTATGTACTAATATAATTTGTTGGACAATAGGTCATGGAAGTACAGGTTGAATATTTTCCACCAAAGGAAGATATCATATTGCAGAATGAAGGGGCAGCAGATGTTTACCTAATAGTTTCAGGAGCAGTGGTTAGTTTGTTATCTCTGACAAAGTTATGAACCAAAGTTTGTGCAAGTTTATGCCAGTAAGCTAATTACCACTATTCTGTGATCTTTTCCAGAATATGATAACAACCATTCATGGGAACGAACAGGTATATGTTTCTTTCATTACAATATGCGATTTCAGATATAGCTAAGATTCTTACAGATTATTTTCACTTTCATTACTAAAATAGGACAAATTCTTGTAAGCAGGTATATGTGAAAGTTACAAATGGTGACATGTTTGGAGAGGTTGGTGCTCTATGTAACATGCCCCAGCTGTTTACTTACCGCACAGCTGAACTGTCACAACTCCTGAGAATACGCAGGACAAGACTTACAGAGGCCATTCAAAATCATAGGGAAGACTATAACATTCTAATGAACAATCTATTCCAGGTATAGCTTTGAAATACACAGTCAGCCCCTTTAACAGTTTTTTTTTCGATAAAGAGCGCTTTATTACTTAATAGTTATTAAGAGCTCCTTTAACAGTTAAATTCATCAAACAGAAGTTAACAAGATTTTATGCCAATGTACAGAAACTGAAGTTACAGGACAATTTACCTGAAACCAAACAACCAGACCAAAGATTCTTGAGCAAGCATGACCTACTTCATATTCCTCGAGAAGAACCGCTGTTACCATGGTCACACCTACATTACACTGGACAGAAAAGTATAGATTTCAGAACCAAGGTTCCAATATTTGGAGACAGTATTGATTCAACAAAGTTAGTTGGAGAAGCGGCACAGCAAGGAAACACCGAAAACAAGTCAAATTTCAAGTGTAGGGTATCAGATGGAATGATGGAGAAACAAAAGGATCTCAACGAAGTTCACATAAACTGTGAGACCAAAACAAGTGCTGAAGAGTTCTGCATTAGAATAAATTCTGAAGACAACAGTGCAGCAAGCAGTCGGCAAACAATAGATACAACAACGCAGCCTGGTACTCCCCACAGGACATCCGAAAACATAGCAAGGAGCAGATATCAAGATTATAGTTGCATAAAAGTAGACAGCAAAAGAGTTACAATTCATACATACCCTCATAATGCAACAAATTCTACAGTACAGAATGGGAAGCTTATCAACGTGCCTGGTTCATTGGAGGAGCTTATCAAAATTGGCAGTAAGTGAAATAGTTTCTAGCTTTTGACTATGATTTTTGTCCATGGACTTACTAGTGTTCAGCAAAGATCAGATATACGCTACAATTTATAGTAAAGTAGATGCTGCAAGATGCATTTCCCTCATCAGATATTTCTTCACAATGCAGGACAGAAGTTTCCAGATTTCCATCCTACAAAAGTGGTCACTAGAGATTACGCAGAAATAGATGACATTGGCGTGATCCGAGATGGCGACCACATATTCTTTCTTCAGATGTAAGGAGATATGCACATACCAGCCTAATCAGATAACTCATACAGCTTTCAAGTGTTCCAATCTAGAAAAAGTAATGGATACACATCAGAGCTTCCGGGTGAAGATATAAAGACGAAGGACACTTCAACATTCTTGCAAACAGTTTTGATCATTACTAACATTAACATCATTGCAATGCCCATCATTGTACAATAAACATGCAGCCTCGACGCATGCAGGCATGCAAAAGTCATGAGAGCATGTGGGCAAAAGCAATTCCCTGGTTTTTTTATAGAAGAGTTTGAATCAGAAAGTGTCCATTTGTGCTTCTTTTCCATCAAACGTAAGAGTGTTAAAAATCTCTTCATGCATTGAATTGTTTCTCATTTACCCAGAAATCCTGAATGGGGCACTCAAATGAAATTACAAGTTAACAAATTACTTGATTGCTAATGCTAGCCACAAATTAAAAGCACCCCGCTAGTTCACAGAATCTTAACATCACGGGTTACATCGGCTGTCGATGGATTACCAGGATTTCGTGGCGGCTCGAGCCGAAGGGGAAGTTCTCGACCAAGTCTCTCTACCTGGAGCTTTGCAAAGCACCAGAAGTACCGCTAACTAAGCCTATTTGGAAGGCCAAGATCCCTTTGAAAACAAAAATCTTTACATGGCAGCTCGCTCGGGGTCGTTTGCCCTCCAACGACCAGATTCTTGCGAGATGGGGGCCTTCAGATGGCAAATGTGCCCTCTGTGGTGAGGAGGAGAATGTGGAGCACATCTTCTTCCAATGTGACTTGGCCAAATTCATGTGGAGTGGGGTTCGGGAAATGTTCAGTGTGAACTGGAACCCTAGCTCGAGGTTGGAATGGTTTACGATCTTAAGCACCTTGGCCCCTAAGGCAAAACGTCTAATCTGGATCTATTTTGCTGCCCAGTGCTGGTCCTTATGGACTGTTCGTAACAAATTTACCATTGAGGGAAAATTCCCATGCCAACCTGCTGACTGTGTGTTCAAAACTATTCTCTCTATGCAACTGTGGCGCCAACTTCAAAGTGCTAAGGATTTGGTGCTGTTGGACGAACTGATCTCCCTTGCAAGAGCCTTCTTCGCCAGCACCTACTCTCCGCCGTCGCCTCCAGCGTAGGCTTGCGCGCTGGCTGAGGGTTGTTTTTATCTTGTTCTAGGTCCAGCCTGCGTGCTGTGGTGTTTTGTTGTTGTTTAAACTTCCTAGTTATTGTGTCCTAGCCAGTGTGGCAGTGCTTGTTGCACCTGAACTTCATTTATCTCTGTCTGTTGGCTTGTAAAACCTTAATGTGTGGGCTTTATTAATTTAAAGTCGGGCACATCGTGCCTTTTATCTAAAAAATTAAGCAGGGAGGTGGTGTTACATGACAACTCAGGTGTTATTACTGGTGAAGTAAACGGGTTTTTAGATAGGGCAAAGTGCAAAATCGCGCAAACAGGAGTTCATAAAGAGAGGGCCAAGAGATGTCGTGGTAGGTCACCTCTCACCTGGAATGGAACGCCGCGATGCGAGCCAAAGCGGTAGGCTGTGGGATTCATCAAGCGGGGAGGGGACTGGAGCGGAGGAGGACGACGGCAAGGGTATCAATTCGAGGGTTGGGGCAGTCGAGTCGGGTATCGACGTCGAGTAGCATTGTCAAAATGAGAAAATGCAGGGAGGGTTTGATCACCTCGACGACTAGGTGGAGGCCGGGAGCGGCAGGGGTGGAAGAGCCAAACGCGGTGCACCGTCGGGAAGACGGGGTCCTGAAGGAAAAAAGTAGGCCTCCCTCGGTATTTTCGTTTTACATTTTTCTTCGGCAGTTAAGAGCATCTCCTAAACTCATGTTATCACTTTTTGTGTTTTACGGCACCAAATATAGGGTATCCGTTCTTTTTTCTTTTCTTTTTTTGGACGATGGGCATCCGTTCTAAGAACATCTCCACCGGCGCTTCCTATTTGCCCCTACTCCCAATAGTTAAAATGGGGGCTGGAGCGAAATTGGGCTCACAACGGCGGTCGACAAAAGAGGTCGACGCATTTTGAAGCCTAATAAAATAGTCGGTGCTCCCACACTGGTTCCTAGACGCCAGGAGCTGATTGGGAGCGCCTCGCGCCATGTCGGATTTTAGCAAAAAGATATCCCCGACCTCTCTTAGCAGACACAAATCGCCAGTCCATCCCATCCCGTCTCCCACCCCCGCCATATTCGCCATCGCTACCGGCAGCACCGCCGCTCCTCTTGCCACTGCCGACCAAAAAAAGCCACGCCAGCACCACCGTGAGGACGCCGGCCTTCTCACCCCAATTCATCGAGCTCCGCCGCCAAACCAGAAGCCGCGGCCACCACCTGTGCCGACCACGCCCGCAAGGTATTCGGTGATTTGCAAAGCCGGCGACAATGGACAACAACGACGAAATGATGATGGAGCTGACGATGCAAGATGAAGCTGACACCGCTATTGATGATCAACAATGGATGATGCTTCTCGCTGCTCTGCTCTGCTCCGCTATCGAGAGCAGCTCCTCGCCGAACCTCGTTGGAGTGGTTCAAGGTTTGGGAAGGCGAAGAACAAGAATCGGCAGCGACTTGCAAGTGCCCTTTTGCTTGACTCTGATTATTTTTGCGGATGATGCAACAAATACCCCCAAGGAATTCCAGTTTCATTTTTGTATGTACAAGAAGTTGTTCATGAAAAATGTGATCGGCGTGTGAGAGTACGACAACTACTTCCAGTGCAAGGCTGATTGCACGGGTCTATGTGGGTTCTCATTGGTTCAGAAGTGCACAGCTTCCCTGCGGTGCATTGCACATGGAGCACCTTGTGATACCAATGAGGACTACCTACGCATAGCAGAATCCACATGCTTTGAAACCATGAGCAGATTTTTTCGGGCGATGGTGGCAGTGTTTGGCATGGACTACTTGCGATCCTACTGAAGACACTGCTAGAATCTTGGCACAAAATGCAGCAAGAGTATTTCCTGGGATGCTCGGGAGCATCGATTGCATGCATTGGGGTTGGAAGAAATGTCGTTTGCTTGGCAAGGATTGTATAAGGGACATACCGGGGAGTGCAGTGTGATCCTTGAAGCGGTTGCAGATCAGGACCTCTGGATTTGACATGCTTTCTTCGAAATGGCGGGAACTCAGAATGACATCAACGTGTTGCAGCACTCTCCGGTGTTTGTGAGACTTACAGAGGGACAAGCTCCTGAGGTGAACTTTGAGGTGAATGGCCACATTGATGCATGTAAAATGCATACATAAACTTTGTAATTTATTGTGCTAAAATGCTTATTATTTTACAACTTTATTATATTTATTGGGACTAACCTATTAATAGTTTCAAAAGTGCATAAATTCTTGTTTTACACTTTGTTGTGCAGGAAAAATATGAATATGGAAGAAAATCATTCAATATGGCAATATTTGGAGTTTCCTGAAATCTATCCTGCTGAACACTTTTCAAATATTGATTTGAAAGGGATTGAAGATTACATCAAATAAAAGGTGATCAACATGAAAGTTGTGGGGAATTTCAAACCGTACAATTTAGAGTCAACGTCCAAAACGGAGTCCTGATATGTCAGCTATGACTCGATTACTGAAGGTTACACAAGCAGTTTCGGGATTCCAAAAGTTGGTGACGTGCTTGACTCAAACTTTTGCCATATGAGATCAATTCAGCCAAACCACAAATTTGGAGACTTATGAGCCTTTCTAGGAGTCACCATGAAGTTTCTAGAGGTTCCCAAGAGCCCTTAGATCCAAGAGTTTAGATCTGATGGCTCCGGTAAAGCCTCCAACACTATATATTTCGGAGGCACCATCCATAGCTACGAATTTGCCTCCCCCTTGGCTGCCATCTCCAAGAGGAGGGCTCCTCTCAAATACAAAGTTGATCCAAGGAAGAAGAAGGTCAAGGGGCCGCCACTCCCTACGGGCGCTGCCCTCTAGGGCAGCCGCCGCCGCCTTGGCCGCGTGCGCCGTGGCCGCCACCTCTCCCCCTTGGGGAGGCACATCTCCATCATCATCTGCAACACTTTTTCATCATATCTATTGTAATCTCTTGGCAAACATAATGTGTGGTGCAATCTATTTATTTTTCCATGATCTATTGTATCTATGTCTAAGTTTTGAGTAGTGATTGTTCATGGCAATTGTTAAATACTTTGTTGATTGGTTGCATACAAGTTTGTTATCTTCTATAATGGTCTTATGTACTGATATATGAGTGCACACATATGTTGGGGGATGCATAAGGTTGTCACTGTTACATGTTGTTAGGAGGACGAATGGACGGAGTTGAACAGAAGTCATGTTCTAACTCTTATATGCATGCTATATTAATTCATGGTTAACTAATGGGGAATATATTTGGGACCTTAGAACTTAAAGCGGTGGTTTGACATATTTGTCTTAATGAATCCCTTGCTAGCACATTAACATGGCTAAGGGACCGATCACTAGGGTGTGTAGTAGTTCATTTACTTGACTACTCTGTGATTTATGGCTCCACCTAGAAGAAACAATAGAATTTATTTATACGAGTTAGATGTGATGGTTAGGAGTGTCATCTGCTAGACACATGTACTTAATTAATCCTATTGTTGCTCTAGATCCTAATTCCTTGGGATTTTAATCGTTGAGTTCTTTATGCTTTATTGTGTTTAGTACTTATGCATCTAGCTATAAAATGTGCTTCACTAATTGTGTGAACCAAAATGAATGAAATAGCAATTTGCCAGAACACTTGCTCCCAAGAGTTACCCTCTCTTTACTTTTATACTTTACTTGCGTTTATTTGCATTAGATAGCTTTACTTTGCATATTTATTTTCAGCACTAGGTAGTTTTACTTTACTATTCTCTAGTTATAAGCATAGTACCTTTTCACCTTGTAGTTCATTGCATTGCATAAACAGCCATATAAGTGAGTTATAGGGCTTTAGAGAACATAGATAGTTTACCTTTAGCTTCTTGTGGGTTTGACACTCAAATACTTATCAAATTGTGCTACAGTGATTCCCTGTACTTGGGGATTATCATGTACTTTTTTGGTGCCGTTGTCGGGGAGCGTAGCGCTAAGCTTCTATTCTTATCTGCATTGCATTTAGTTTACTTTCAGCAACTAACATATAAAATTTAAAACCCAAAAAAAAGATAATAGAATATGGTGAAAAATATTCGTATAATATGCTAATGAAACATTGTGAAAGCCTAAATATTCTTCCTTGTACTAATGTTTATGAAAGAAGTGCCATCGAAAGCACTCATATTTTGTAGGAAGAAGAGGACAAAATCCTAGGATGCCCATGCATCCAAAGAAAATGAGAAGGAGGACAAAGAAGAACGAGTGGAGGAAGAATGGAGTAGCTACCCATCTCCAACTCCCAACAATGGTAACACACAAATTCCTATGAACACCCCTTCTTATACTGTGGATGATGATCCTATATGTGATACAATTGTGTCTAATATATGGGAGGATGAAAATAATCTAGTTGAGTTAGATGATCCATTATGCTCATTAGATGACTTGTATTTATGTGGTAATTCTATTCACAACTATGATGTTGAGTTTACTTTTGATGCTTGCAAATATTTTGAAAGAGGAAAATATAAGAGCCCTCTTTATGCTTCTATGTTATTTAAATTGCAAGCTATTGATCATTATATGCATTGGCTACTACAAAGTTGTTGCTACTTATTCATATATAAAATGTCAATGCATAGGAAGAGAGTTAGACTTAAAAGTTAATGGTTTTATGTTTTGCGGTGTGCTCCATATTCTTTCTAATACTATTCAGTTTGAGCACATATTTGTACCCTTTGTAATATGTAAAATATGTTTAGATACTGTTTTCTAACAATTATTTTAGTAGATTAACTAAAAATAAAAACTTGGTGAAAGTAAACAAAGAAGATAAGTAATTGAGAAGTTGGGGTCGACCTTGAACATTTTGTTCATGTCAATGGAACCATTGCAAACCCTTCATCCTTAAAACTTTTATCCAATAAAAAATTGTTCTTTAATGTTTATTTACTTTAGAGTAAGGTGGTTTCTTAATAATTTGTGGATCTTGCATCTTGAGTGAAACTATAATTATTATCTGTTTGGAAGAACTAACTCTTTTGCAGGAACCTAAATAATCATGGAGATGAAAATATTTTTTTTGTTCGGAGTAAAAGATGACATGATGAGAAAGAAGAATAATGCAAAAAATAGAAAAATCACAAGCTTAGGGATGCCCACGCATCCCCTTCTTCTTTCGAGTAATGTAAGGTTTCCATTCCTAACTCATGTTTTAATTTTAGCACCATGATTATTGTGTATATATTGGAAACCGTGTCTTTCTTTTTGTCTCTTTGTTTCTTTGATTCTTCTTTCAGTTTTTTTATAAAACTAAAAACAAAAAAATGTTTCTTTTTCTTCTTTGTTTGGTTCTTTTTTTGATTCTTCTTTGCTCTTTCTAGAAAAACAAAAAACTACAAAAACATTTGCTTTCTTCTTTGCTTTTTCTTGTTTCTTGTTTGGTTCTTCATTGGTTCTTTCTTGTTTGGTTTTTAATTTTTTCTTTTAGAAGTTTTGTTATTTGTTAAGTTTAGTTTTATCTCTTTTGGTCTAAGGTTTTTAAAATAAAGTGTCAAAATTTACCCACTTGGAAGCAAAAGATGAAATATTTTCGCGAGTTGCTGATTCCTGCGCACTGCTGTTTATGAAACAATTCATAGAAAAATGTCTATAGCTCAGAATTGAGTGATTCCAGTTGGGTTGGATTCAGATTTTCATCCTCTGTCACGCTGTGCTGGAAATAAATTTTTAATTTTTTTAAGAATGGCGCGGGATTTTTCAAATTGCAGCTGTTTTTCTGAACAGATTCTGCCATAGTTTTGTTGGGTGCCTCTTTTAAATTTCAATTTGATTATTTTTGGCTCTTTTGAGCTTTCGAAGATGTTATGCACTTTAAAAACTCTCTGGTTTTGATGAAACAAAAAAATTTGGTGTTTTTAAGATGGCAAGAGTTACATGTTTTTATACACTAATGATCTAACACTGCAGAAAAGAGTGGGAGAAGTTTTTGTAGTGAAGTTTTTTCGCAGGAGGATTAAGGCAAGGTAAAAGCCAAGATTTATCTAAGGATGGTCAAGACCATAAGCTTGGGGATGCCTAGGCATCCCTCTACATCAACACAAATCTCAGTTTGCAAACCTTCCAACTTATGTTTTTTGAGCACTATGAAAAAATCGTATAAGCTTGAAGCGTCTAGTTTTTAGTTTTATTTGGAGTAACATTTTATTCATGTTGCCAAGATATCTATCAAGTTGCTATAGAAATAAAGTAAATTGGGTACATATTAAATAATAGGTAAAGGAAATAAAAATAGTAACACAAGTTGACAAGGGTATAGCTAATAGAGCCCGTTATCTTTGTACCCCTGAGGCCCGTTAGGCTAGGACCAAGCATAGTCATAGTAGAAATACGAGATGACATCGTTTACGAACATTGTAATTTGTGTTGAACCCGACCGGTTCCTTGAGACCTGGCCACCTATATATAGGGGCTAGGAGAGGCCGGCCAGGAACAGATTGAGATTGAGCCAATTGAGTACCACACTTATTCTCGACACACACATAATTATGCCTTGTTTGACTGACCTCTACCTTCGAGTTCATCCGACGCCCTCTTCCCCCGATCTTAAGTCCTTCATCTAGGACATTTGCCAAGTTAACTCTCATCAATTGGCGCCGACCATGGGGACTCTAGGCGTTGGAATCATGAATTCGGCGACTTTTTCACTTCTAGCCAACATCATCTCGAAAGTCGACGGAAACCAGATATCCTTCGGGACCATAGATTTTCAACTTCATCCACCAACCCTTACTCCAGTCGTTGCAAGCCTAAATCAGGAGATGGATCTGATAATCGGAAGCCTAAACTTTTGTGTCGGATCTTTGGGTTCGATTCGCCTCTCAGATTCAACGAAATCGGATCCGTCAGCAAGAAAAATCGGGACAATCGCAATGACAAAATCATCGGTAGGCTCCTCCAGCGAGGTAAACTCGCCGGTCAGCTTTGCAACAACGGAAAAAATAGGAGGAACAATTGAAGAACTCGACGAAACCATGGATAACCTCGACTTAGGAGATCAATCAGAAGACTTCATGATCTGCTGCAACGACATCTCAGAAAAGTCTACGGATACATGGAAAACAGGATTGGAGCTTCATGAGGATAATCAAACTACTCTCTCAAGCTGCAGCATTAAGTTTGACAACAAGTATCAAGTACTCGCAATCGTAGGAGACAACTCAGAAGAATTCGACGACAACAACAACCTGGTACTAAACCCAGCAAATATAACAAGAGGAGCAAATCATGTGGCGGAAGGCGACACCGCAGACTCTCTGGCAAACAGAGCAAAAATTCGACTATCAGCCGAGGAGTGGAACACAATCAAAGCAGCCGTGGAGCACGGCGTAGCTATACCGACAGTTGCAAGCAAAAATGTACTTTTAGGGTATCATTACGCCTTGCAAAAGCAATCAAGACAACTGGCAAAAGAGAGAAGTGAAATACATAAAAGGAAGGACTCAGCAATTGCAGCAAGTGCAGCTTTTCACGCAGCCTGCAGCACCGCATCACATACGGATAGCAGAAGGCACCGCAGGCACAGATCAAGAGTTAAAAATCTTGAGCACTCAGATAGGCAAAACCTCTATAGAAACCTCGACTCATCTTTCCTATTAGTCGATGAGCAAGGAAATATTATACCAAAAACACCCGAAAGGAGCGCTTGTGGCAGCACAAACATATCTATACACCACGCGGCCAAGCCCAGGGGATCCAAGAGAGAATATGCATCGAGCAGCACTACAAGGATTGAGATTGATAGGTAACAAATTAGGGATTTCTATTTTCATGCCCTCGGGTCCTTAGTTGTACTCAGTTTTCCCCAGCTCCTTAGTTTTTCCTCAGTTTTGTCCAAGCCCTTGTCTGAAACCGTCACAAGTGCTGGAATGGCCGGTTGCCCGATGGGTCAACAACTTTGACCGTTATCTGCTGACTAGTGGGGCCACGTAGAGCCCGCAATGACACGTCAGACCATCCATCTTTGTTTGACCATAAGCATCGCCGTATCCCTGACAAAAACGCGGACGAGTGGGGCTTCGGTATATCGAATGACAAGTGGGGCCATGACACTGATATAAGGGGCAATACACAGGTAGGATTAGATTTTTAAACGGAGCTCTACAGCGATGGCACGGAGGAGGTGGCCTGCGGGGTGCCGAGATGAGATCGACGTCCACAAAGAACTGCATGAGGCGAGACCAGACGCATTAGATAGATATGAACTAGACACGTTTAACCATGCAAAGAAGAGAAGAAATGGTCGAGGACATCGACGACGACATCAACACTTTGACTGATGGTGTCGGACACGAACGCAAGCAATGTAGAGAAAACTAGTGTCTCTCCTTTCTGGCGTGTATAGATGGGTGCTGGGGAAGTGTGGTGGCGAAGGGAAAGACCTCGCGGTGGTCTGTGGCATCCAGCATAGCGGGGCGGCGTGGCCGTGCCCACAGCGGCGTGCATGTTCGGCATTGGCATCAGCATGTACGTTCGTCATTGGCCTCGGTGGTATCTCTGGTGTGTTAGTGATCGAATGAGGGGACGGGATTGAGGGTACGTGCATCCCGACGGTGACCTAGCAGTGGCGGCGAGCATAGCCGTTCTGACCATGCCGATATCGGCATCGGCATCGTTTGGAGGATGTGGTGCTCGAATCATGGTGGAAATTGCGATTCCCTATTATTTTTACATGCATAATATATAGAAAATAGCTAGATCTCTAAATCGATGCATATGAAGCTACATATATATTCTTGGTCATAATCCCCTTATCTAAAGGGGATGGATGCATGGCTTCACGTTGTCGTCGCTTTCATCGTCAGTATCTTCGTCGTCCGTGTAGTAGTACTTCCTACACGATGTTCCATCGAACACCTTCACTGTGAGCACATAATCGCCTTCATATTTGAAGTGTAGGAAGCAGCCGAAATCCACACCGTGTGCGATGGCGAAATTCTCCCAGCCCTTGTCGAGGTACATCCGGCCTTGTCCGTCAAATAGGACCTCCACGGTCCAGAGACGAGGACCGCAGTCAGCTGCTCGCAGATACACCTTTGCGGGCTCCTGACCGTCAAGATAGTCCGCAAACTTTTGTGGGAGTGCCTGCAAAGAGATCGAGCGCCGATCGTTTGAAATTAAAGGTTTTTTAGAACATGCACATAATTAATCACATGCATCATATATGTGGGAACGCGTACGTACCTTCTTGGCCAAATGGGTCTTCATAGATGATGATGAAGAACTCCTCTATGATCAATGGCAGTGTTGACGGTGGTGGTGGCAATGATGATGATCCACCACCCCGGCCGCCCCTTCCCCTTCCCCTTCCGGTCGGCATCCGAGATGTGGAAGCCATGGCAATGGATCAAGTGTATGTGAACGAAGAAGAGAGAGGCAGAACCTATTGACATTAAGGATGGCCGTTGTGGGGGTTTATAAGGGAGAGATGACCGTTGTGGGATTTACACCATAAATTAAGGTAGAGATGACCGTTGTGGGGTTTACACAGTAAATTCAGGAGGAGGTGACCGTTGTGGGGGTTTATATCTCAACAAAAAAGTAAGCCTAAAAGAAATGGAAAATCGTGATGGTTTATCATTTTATCATGAAAAGTAATGCCTAAAAGAAATGGAAATTCGTGATAGTTTATCATTTTACCGTGAAAAGTAATGCCTACAAGAAATGGAAATTCATGATAGTTTATCATTTTACCGTGAAAAGTAATGCCTACAAGAAATAGAAATTCATGATAGTTTATCATTTTACCATGAAAAGTAATGCCTACAAGAAGTGGAAATTTGTGATAGTTTATCATTTTACCGTGAAAAGTAATGCCTAAAAGAAATAGAAATTCGTGATAGTTTATCATTTTATCATGAAAAGTAATGCCTAAAAGAAATGGAAATTCGTGATAGTTTATCATTTTACTGTGAAAAGTAATGCCTAAAAGAAATGGAAATTCGTGATAGTTTATCATTTTACCGTGAAAAGTAATACCTACAAGAAATTCGTGATTACCAAACTTGTTGAATCCGGTGGCAAACTCGTTATTTAGCATACATAGAGGGGTAGTAGTTTGCCGCCGACAGATAGAGAGGGGGTGGCCATGATCAGAGAGAAAGAGGGGTTATCCTGCCCGTTAGATCATAGGATCGACGGTAGGTGGGCACGATCCGTGTGACAACAGCTCGACCAATCTGGCCAAGTTTGGGCTTCTGTGAGAAGGGAGAGGGTAAAACTAAGTAGTATCAAGGATCCAAGGGCAAGTAAATAGTAAATAGGCTAAGAAATTCAAATAAGAGATTTAGAAAAAGAAAAACACATGTTTTGTACAATGAAACCCAGGTTGGCCTACCTCAAAGTATTAGCAATTCAAATATACATGAGTGTGAAAATTATGGCCTCATTCAGACAAACTATGTTTTGGGTATAGATGTTTTGAGAAGGGGTTTGAGTGGAAAGCCATGAACCTTCATAGCTACTAGTGATTTGAGAAGTGGTCATTTGTGTTAAAACTTGATTTATATATGATTGTCTACGTGGCAGGTCGCGTAACAAGACTCCATGAGTAGGAGGCACTATGATTTTATTTTTTTTGAATTATTTTGCGCATGAAATGACTCAATTAGATAGCTTAATCCTATTTGTTGACTCTCTGTTGACCAGCCACTTGAGGGTAAAACTGAGTATATTGCACTAGCCAGTATTAGTACTCGAGGGGAAAACTGAGTACAGATATTTTTCCAGTGTAAGACTCGAGGGTAGAACTGAGTACACGTAACGGTGCAGACGTGCAGTACCACGGACGCGTGTCGTGGTGCACAGCGGTTAGGCGCGCGGTGCACGTGTTGAGACCAAACGTCTAGTTTTTTTGAGAAACTGCTGAAACGAACCGTCACTTTGCCAGTACAGAGCCCCTCTCTCCCCCCCTCTGCACACAGTCTTATTCTCACTCACGCACGCAACCACGCCTCTCACGTCCCATCACCTTCTCCAAAAAAACCCAACCGCCCTACGCGCGCTCCCCTGCCGACGATGGAGAAGAAGAATGCACCAGTGGCCGTCACCCCCGAGCCCGTTGCCTCCGAGCCCATCGCCTCCGAGCCCGTCGCATCCAAGCCCGTCGCCGCTGAGCCCGTCGCATCCGAGGCCGTCGCCGCCGAGCCCGTCACCTCCGAGGGCGGCGCATCCAATCGCCGCGCCTCCGTGAACTGGGCCTCTCTTAAGGGTGATGGACCACTTCACAAGATCGGTGACTGCTTACTGGCAAACGAGTAGTACGTGGACACCTACTCTGCTTTGAGGCAAGTTTGTACAAATTGGCGCTCAGATTTACCTGAGCCCGACGTGCACCTGCACGAATGGATCATGGTAGAACACGCCCTTCCACGCGCCGCTGAGTTCTCCTTCCTCCACCTCCGCACATCCCGCTATGTCACCATCGATCTAACGGAAGTTCATGCAAGGTTCAAATTCCTCCATATCTATAGAGTTAATCTATTTTTATTTTCAATCGTAAACATCTTAGTGCTGAATGTTATCTTCATCAATATATTTTAGATACTACTTCGTCGGCTTTTGCCGTGGCATCATCATGCTTGCCCAGAAGAACCAGCCGCACAAGATACGGCTTCTGAACCCACTCACAAAGACATTGAACACTATGTTTGAGGCGCAGATGCCATCTGTTATTGTGGATTCAGTCGCTGTAATGAAGTCCCCGACTATGGTCTTCGTTTGCACAGGTTACCCCATGGAAATTGCTTGGGTCGATGAGAGCACTCCAACTAAGGATATAGATGAAGATTGAGGAGAAGGAAGATTTTCGATCGAGCACCATTCTCTGCGTTGCATTACCCCGTTCAATGGTGAATTGTATGCAATAGCTGTGAACAATTTTGAGTTCGGAACATTAGTGTGCACCAACAATGTCCAGTTGGAGCAGCGCGCGAGCACTGTCAACATGGAGACACTATTTTCATTTCCAGAACTTGGAAATGACAAGTTCTACCTTGTAAAGTCGGATGGTGATCTGTTGCTTGTGTTGTTGGGCGGCAGCAGTGGCAACATGCATTTGGAGGAAGGTCAACCATTGGTGTACCATGTGGACACTGAGAGCCGCTCTCTCCATGCCGTCAGTAATATTGGCAGTCGTGCCTTCTTCGTCAATTATATCCGGTGTATCTCCGTCGACACCAGAGTGCACCCGACAGTTCGACCTGGCTGTATCTACTACGTGGATTTGGGTTATATCAGAGAGTACTTTGATGATAGAAAGGCCTGGGATGAGTGGCCATGACGTGTGGATAGATTAGGATACGACGGTCTAAAAAATGAACAAAGGCCATACCATTTGGAGGATGTATTGGCTGCACACTGCAGACGAAAGGAGTTCAGTGAATATTTCCTTCATCTCATGGAATGTAGTGACGACGAAATATATGATGAAGAATGAAGAACAGATTCATTCATCCTGGGGTATCCTAATCTTCATGTTGGCCATACATTGCGTCTTGTATTATTTTCAGCTTAGTTTGTCGTGAACATTAACATCGTTATTGGCTGCTTTTGGCTGTTGTATGTAGTTTATGTATTATACTTAGTTTTCTCGATTTATTATGCTGCTCTGAATTTATCATATACTAGCTTCTAGATTTGCTACTAGATTTGTTACCATATTGGGCAAAAAATGAGGGCAAAAAGGCAACAATCATTGAAGAAAGCCAGAAATAGAAGCTTCTCTAGATTTGATACTAATTTGGTGAAAAGAGAGAGAACTGTTACAGAGAGAGAGGGGAAAAAGGCGCTCTGAAAAATGCTAATTTGGGCCGAGAGAGACAGAACCGAGCTCTCACGTCCAACCAAACGCGGTCTCGTCCTGTCCCACGCGGTCCCTTTCTACCAGCCCCACGCGACGCGGTCTCGTCCTGTCCCACGCGGTCCCGTTCTACCAGCCCCACGTGACGCGGCCCCACACGTCAGCACAGAACGGTCAACTAAACAGAAATCCTCCCGTCCGAGCTCCTTCTGAGGGTTTCAGACAAGGGCTTGGGGAAAACTGAGGAAAAACTAAGGAGCTGGGGAAAACTGAGTACAACTAAGGACCCGAGGGCACGAAAATAGAAATCCCAACAAATTAACAGCCAAAGACGAAGAGGCATATCGCAACAAAGGTACACACAAGCCTAGATCACCACGCCGTCACAACAGTCCTCGGCACAAGAGTAGTAGCCGACGATCTAGGTCATCATCGCCAAAATATTACAAAAGCCCAAGGCATGGAGGAACCCCAAGGTCTAGGACTCCCACTAGGGCATATGACTACGAAGACGATAAAAAAGAGATGGGAGCATCGTGCATTACTCACAGAGTTCGCACCACACCAGTACCCAAAGGTTTCAAACTACCCCATGACCAGCAAAAATATGATGGATCCTAGGAGCCACAATCATGGCTCTCGGATTATTTGCAGGCAGGCATAATACTTGGAGGATCAAAGGAAATAGCAATGCAAAGTCTACAAGTCCACCTCACCGGTGCAGCGCGGTCATGGTTGAGTAAGTTAGAAAGAGAGACAATCGGAAGCTGGGAAGAGCTCACAAAGCAATTCACGAGCAACTTCAAGTCAACATACAAACGGCCAGCATCAATAAAAGAAGTTAAAGCCTATGTACAGCAGCGCAATGAGACACTTAGGTCATACATTCAAAGGTGGAGCATCATCAAAAATTCTGCTGTCGAAGTTTCAGATGAGCGAGCGATCGATGCCTTTACACTTGGGTTACGAAGAGGAGACTTAGTCAAAGAAATGGGCAGGATTAAACCAAGGACAGTTTCAGAGCTAATGGACATAGCAAATATATTCGCAGATGGCGAAGACGCGTGTAATAACAAGAGGACACGATCGCCAGAAGACGATAGGGGAAACAGATACAACAGTCAAAGGAGAAGATCCTGCAACTATGACAACTACGGCGCCCACAACCAAGTAGGATACAAAGACAATAATTATCAAGGAGATGACCGCAGGAACTCAGGATACCGCAGCTATGGTAGGGAAGACTCGAGCAATAACAAAAGATTCTAGTCCAAGGGATCCAAGGAATGCAATCCATCACTAGACGATATGCTAAACGGACTGTGCCATATACACTCCGTATTCGTTGATGGGAAAAGAGTGTCCAGACATGCAATGAAAGACTACAAAACGTTTCTAAAACTTCAGGAGACAGTAGGAAATAAGCAAGCCAAAGCAAGAAGGCAAGGCTATGAGGGCAACGCAAACAACATACCTTCACCAAACCAGCAAGCAAACAACAGAGCAGCGCAAGGCCAAAATCAACCAAGTCAAGCACTACTAGGAGAAACCCTATCTGTGGAGCACTATTTTGAGGCTTAGTGGCGCACCTGTGATGCGCCACGCATATCAAGCCACTGGTATATTTTATCTGTGGCGCACGCCTATATGCGCCACGACTATGTGTGGTACCTGTGGCGCACCCTAATGCGTGCGCCACGCATAATATCTGCGGCGCACCCCATTTAGGTGCGCCACGGATAGGGTGCGCCACTGATATTAAAAATGGTGCTCCACTGATATGTTTTCCATTTGTATTTTTTTTGAGAATACAACAAAAATACACAGTATACAGCAGAAAATATATAGTATACAGCAGAAATGCAAAGATATACACATCAGTAACACAGGAATTCACCGAAATACATCAATATGAAGTCAAGTGTCAAAAGACATCAATATGAAGTCAAGTGTCGAAATACATCAATATGAAGTCAAGTGTCGAATCATTAGACAAGTTAAGTACAACTTTGATCATTACATATTATATATTGAGTTACATATCACCTAGACTACTATATGAACGAATAGATCACACCGGCGATGACGATGAGCAAGATCGAGACCATGATCAAGAACTTCATCCGATTCTTCTTCCACACGTGTCTCCTCCACTTGGAGACCGCGAGCTCTCTTGTCTTGTACTCTTTGTAGCAGTTGCCGCTGAAGTTGGTCACCTGTGCCTGGCAGTCCTCCCACTCCTCGTAGACTCCTGGAACCCAACCACTGTACACCACGTACCACTTTGCCATCTCTCTATAGACATGTAGTATATATGTTATGCAATGAAAGGAATGACAAAGTGCAAACATGCTTGCATGATCACAAATACTATGGCAAGGATTCATAATCCTAGAATAAAACATAGCATGGATGACGATCGATCATATATAAGCAAGTCCAACATCGATCGTCAAGGCATTATCAGCCTCGACAAGTTAAGGTTTACACACACATGTCCAACAATAGTTCGGAAACAACACTAGGATAGTAAAGTTTACGATACATCGACCCAACACTGCTAGCTAGCCACAGACATCATGTAGTGCTCGCCGGGAACGGGCGCACGCCCTCTCTCGTCATGAACGTCCTTGTGTCGCGCAGCCTGTCGAGGCATCCTTCGATCTCGCGGTTAGTCAACGCTACGCCACAATGCATGACCCCACCGGTTGAGTTGACATCTTCATGAAGGACTTGCATGATCTGGGTCTGGATGCGCCAGAAATCTTCCATAAGGTCCGCATCATCGACCGCCGCAAACTTTTCGGCCCATTGTCGAAGATTAGCTGGTAGCGCCCTGATCCGCGAATCCCGGACGATCCCCTTCAGGTGATGGAGGGCGTAGAAGGCCTCCTTCACACTGCCAGGCGGCTGCTTGACGCATGGAAACTTTGTGTGGTGCATGAAGATATGCTTGCCATTCTTGACTCTCTCGCCACCCTTGGTGAATTTGCTCCCCTTGTCGGCGTAGAATTGTAGAGCATCATCGAGCACACTCTTGAATCGGCCATAGTTCTTCATCGGCTTTGTGTCACTCGATGAGTCAAAGTACGTCGCTTGCGACCACCTTGGGCAAATGGATATGAGTGAGCAGTATATGCCTCTGCGCAGCACAATTGAAAAATAAATTGTTGTAAGAGGACCAACTGGAGAATCTAAGAAAGAAGTTTTCACGGTGGTGTTCACTTACTCAGGAAAGCAAGGCAGAAGAATGGAGTCGATGGTCGGGTTCTCCACAAAGATATTCCCAAGGTACTCGTTCACCGTTGCCCGGTCCGCCTCGTTCACCAAGGCAACATCACGCATGAAGTAGGGGTCTACTATCACGATGCCCTTGGTCTTCTCCCTCTTCGCCTTCAACGCCATATGAAGCGTGTATAGACGGACCAAGTTATAGTCCAGGCGGTTGGAGTGCAGCACATTGTAGATGTCCTCGTACCGCACGAAGAAGATTTCAGTGGGTGATGTATCGACGAAGCCATGGCCCTCCGGCACCTTGATTGTGTAGACCGGGTACCTGGGATTCTTTTCTTAGAGAAGGCGCTCCTCGAGATACTGGATGCTGTCGTGCAAATTCACGATCGCTCCACCCGCGTTGGCGAGAATCTCCTTTGTCAGCATCGGCTGACCCACTATGTGCATGGGGAAATCACGGGGCTCTTCTCGCACGCCGTCCTCAGCCCAAAGTATCTTCCTCGGAGACGGCTGGCTCGAAGCCTTCTTGCTCCGGCTACGCTTCCGGCCCTTCTTCTTCTCCTCGACAGGAGCTGTGGATTACAACTTATCCGGTACGGGAGCAGCGGATTTCGACTGCTCGTCGACCGCCTTGTGGAGTGTGGTGGGGCTGATAACATTGGCCAGATTGGGTTGTGTGGCTGCGGCTTCCGGAGGCGTCTCCTGAGAACCATCGCCGAACCACAGACGCTGCGTGCATGACAGGGGACGACCGGCTTGTTGACCATGGGAGGCTGGATCTCCAAGAGGAGGCATGTAGATTCCTTCGTTGGCCCCGGTGTTGAGGAAGCCGTCAATTTCATCACCCTGATCATCGCCGCGGTTAGGTGTAGCGTCCACATGCTCGGGTGGAGGCGACAACGTGTGCGCGGCTAGCTGCTGATGCCTCTTGGTGGCGGGGATGAACACCGGTGGCCGTGTCTTTTTAGCGGGGGCAGCCACGGAGCACTGATCATCCTTTGCAAGGCGAATCTGTGACTTCGGCCATAGCAAGGGCCAGCCGACGCAACCTCCGAGAGAGTAATGCTCATCGGCTCCATGAGGTTGCATGGGAGGATCAACGCCTTCGCAACCCTTTAAAGGACGCACCAGGGCGACCCTGAACATGCCAGCAGGGATGGGCAAATTGTGCATCAGGGGGTTCTTTGGTTGGCATATGGTACCCTTGCCTACATCCTTCAGCACGCCGTTCACATAATGCAGCAAGGTGCAACTAGTGTCCTGTGGGAGAACATGTTGGGCATCATTATCAGATGGTACTCATAAAAAAGGACGGCAGAGTATAAAGTCAAGCCTACGATTAGTTACCTTGGTAAGGGCGTCGAGGTCGGCTAAGGTGGACACGCGAGGCTGCGTGGGCTGCGGTGGAGGCGGCGGCTCCACGTTGGTGTTGGGCTGCGGCGGAGGCGGCGGCCGCGTGTTGGTGTTGGGCTGCGGCGGAGGCGGCGGCCGCGTGTTGGTGTTGGGCATCGGCGCCGGCTGCACATTGTTGGTGTCGGCGGCCAGCGGGCTCAGCCCCGCGAACGGGTCTGCCGATGGGTAGGAGGGCGGGGTCACCATGTTTGGCGACACGTGCTGGGCCGAGTTGCTGCCGGACACGCTGGGCACCGGTATCGGCCCAACTCCACCAGCGGCATTCCACGCCGCTAGACCCTCCCACAGTTGAGGATGAATGACATGGCGCAACCTTGCTTCGAACTTCTCCTCCATCTGCGCCGGCAGCGCGGCCACTTGCGCCTTGAGATCTGTAATCTCCTGCCTCTGCGTCTCCTCCACCTTGCTTCTTCTCTCCTTTCTAGTCTTTGATTCCTCTTTGAAGTGGACGCTGACTTTCGTGGTCAGCCCAAAGCTGGAAACACGTCCAGCGGATGTCATCTTCTTGTGGTTGGGAATCTTCTTAATAATATTCATCGCCCTGTTGAAAGGAGTGTCCCAAGGCTCCGATAGCCCTTGGGTGGAGCAAGCTGCCTCGGCCGCTATTTCAGCTTCCTGCAAAAGGATTCATGAACCCAATTAGAATCATCGGTTCATTATTGATTGCAAATCGACTTAAGATCTGCGGTAAGTTGCTTACCACGAGTTTCTCAAAATCTTGCACAGCCTTCGCTGAGGTTTTGAATTCCTTTGTCTTGGGGCACAGATAGTAGCGGGCCTGCACAAAGTTCCGGACCTGTGGGTCCGTGAATTTGTCAAACATGTTGGGCTTGCCAAGACGAATAAGCTCGGCGTCCTCCTTGTCCCACACTTCCTGGATTCCTCTGTAACCGCCACTCCCAAGACGGTGGTGACCTAAGTTCTGTTCATACATCTTCTTCCCCAACGCCGACAGAGCTTTGAAGGTATCAGTCTCCAACTCCTCCTTGAAAAGAACACAGTCGTCGTGTTCTAGAAGTGGCTCATGCTTCTTGATCTCTTCCCAGCTTTCATTCTTGTCAATCCGCTTCTTCACCCGGGTTCTCCAGCTAGCCAAGGCCGTGCTCATCTTCATAAGGGCCTGCTGGTTCACCTTGTTGTCTTTGAGGTTTAGGTTCTTGTACTCCTCCGGGAAATCGTATCGCTCGTGAAGCTTCTGTAGTAGGAGCTGCACAAGATGCGCATTGCCGGGATCTCGGAGGTTCCTCATGTTGATCGTCACGGTCTCCTGGACGATGCAACCGATCTGCGTCCCGTATCCTGCGGCAAGGGCTTTAGGCTCCACGGGTACGCCATTTTCATTCACTTGGGTGAAATCCTCGCGTTTTGTGACAAGCGTCGGCGGGTTTCGATCCTTCCTGATGGCCTTCTTCTTCTTAGCGGCCGAGGCAGATTGTAACGACCCGCCTTTTACTAAAGGAAAATCTCCTGTGTATCTGTGACATTTCCTGGATCAGTAGATAGCACCACAGTACAAAATAAGTAATCATTGCAATAGCATCAATATTACAACGTAAATCCAATTACATAGGTCTTCAACCTTACGAGTACACAGCATAAAGCATAGTTGCAGTGAACCTCCATTCTTCTTCACGTGCCACAGGCAGACATGTTGGAATGTAGTCTCGAGATCCTACTCCTGGTTCCTTACTCGACAGTAAAACCTGCACGTTTGAATATGCAGCCCCAGAGGGGTCAGTACAATGATGTACTGGCAAATGACACATATTTGGTGGCATTTTTGTGGAAAGACTATACTACAATGACATTTGGCTGGTGGATCTCAAAGGCTGATTTGCATAAAGCCAATTTTATCCTATAATCCATTTTAATACTTTCTTTCAACAAAATTTATTTTTCAAGGGTCAAGACAACCCCCATACACTACATACTGGCCGGTATGTAGTTCTGGGCGTAACTCAACAAAGTTTGGAACCTCAGGCACCACCACCCCTCGGAGTGTATGGTCCTTAGTTCCTACCTAGAGGTTTCTAGACAAATTTTAATAATTCAGAATCGGTGATGAGATTATTCCGTACATTCCATGTCTAGAGACTCAATTGTCCATAACCGAGGACACGGCTAATCGATTAGATTTAAACACCTTGCAAGGGTTGTGCACTTTCACCTTACGATTCATTTTATGCCCATACATAAAATGAAACGAGACCTTTTAGAAGGAGAGAACAACTAACTTGGCAAGCACCGTTCCCAACCTACAATTTGACTACCACCACTTCTTGCCGACAAGTTGCACTCCCACATTCTAATCAGTCAAGACAGAGCCCATAATGTCATAAGGCTGCACTGGAAGTACACTAAGCATGGAAGACATAGCCATCTCTTTATTCCTGGGTGGCCATCCCGAGCGGTATTCTGTTCCCACATCCTCTTATGAGGCTTGCGTCCCAGAATCCACCTACCTCGCCTCATCTTATCAAACCATTCCACCCAGGTGTTTCATTTTAGTTGAAGTTCTTAACTTTTCACAAAACACTTTTCAAGTGATCTTAGCATGGCATCAAAATTAACAAAGTATTTAACATCCTATCAGGTGGGGTTTGAGGGATAGCTACACACTACTAGGATCTAAGCATTGATAAAACAGTTGAGTAAAACACCTATCATGCATACTACAAGAGGTGATTATACTAATGCATAAATAAAATAGGTAAGGGATATGTGTGTCACTTGCCTTTTGAAGAACACGATGTTTCTCTTCCCTCAACTAAGCGTGTAGTTCTTCACACCAACTATAGCACAGAAATAACATAACATAAACATACCATACCAACACAATCAAACAAATCAAACAATTGAAGGGTATTTGTTTAACAATTTAGATTTGTTGAGATGTTATGACAAGATAGATATGGTAAAGTATCATGATTTGTGAGATATAGATTTGAGAGCTTAGTTGGAAAAGATCAATATGATTTGGGAGAGGATTGGACTAGGCAGAATATAATTGATGAAGTTTTTGTGCTTTATTAATGCATGAGAGTTTTAGGAATAGCTCATGTGTAATAAATTACACAAGAGTCGATTTGTGCAACTACAACACTATTGAGTAAATGTGACAACAATTACTCTTAAATAGCATCTATTGCACTTAGGAACTAGGCTAGGTTTTAAGAATGCTTGAACTACTCAATTAGCACATTTGCAAGTTGAATAGTCCAATACATAGAGACAATATTAGGTAGGCATTGGATTGGGTATGAATGATTGATATTTGAGGACATGGCTCAAATGGTTCAATGATCAACATGGTGTATAACACATACTATGGTATGGATTATAACAACTCCACATTAATAGAACCAATGTTTGAGATGAATTCATATTCTACTCAAGTAGCACAATTGCAATTTGAGTACATATGAATTTGACAAAATATAATGAGTGAGGTCTTTATGCTTTATCAAAGCATATTGGATCTTGGAATATCTCATGTGGGTAAATCATATAAGATACAAAATAGTGCAATAGCAATACTATTGAATAAGTGTGACAACAATTATTCTTAAATAGTATATATTACACTTAATCTTAGGCTAGGATTCTTATAACATTGAAGTACTCAATTAACTCAAATGCAAATTGAATAGTTCAATGCAAGGTTAAGATTGAGTAGACATAAATAAATGGCTATAGGTAAAGGATATGGTTTAGGAATGACTTATGTGAATAGATTCACAAAAGTATTGAATAATGCAACATAACACTACTGAATAAAGTGTGATAACACTTACTCAAAATAGTACATGTTACACATAGGCTTGGGGTCGAATAAGATTGGATGTTATTTAGTATGATGGTTACGGATAGGTATGATCATGAGCTATGGTAGTAGAATTGAATTGACACCACAATAGCAAGATAGAATTCTATGATTGAGATGTATCACACTTTACTCAAATGACACATTTGTAATTTGAATAAGTGGGTACTATACAAGATAGGTCTAAGTGAATATGATCTTGATCAAGATATGGTTTAGACAACATTGTCGACTATGCATGATTATAAGTCTTGCTATGGTAGAAGGAAACATTACTGAACAGAAATAGATTTATTCCTATAGTAGAAATTACTCAAATCCTCATATTAGAATTTGAATAATTGTGATATGGATCAAGAAATTTTGGGAGTGATGCTACTGAATAGCTTGCAGTAATACAAAGTCACTGCAATTGGAATCACTCTAAAATAAGTTATAGAATTTGGATTATCACCAAAATAGTGATTTGGACAAATTTGAATGCACAAAGTGTGTGCACGTAACAACTTTGGATTTTCTTGATCCTATGATGTTCTACAAGTTGGGAAGATTCCAGAGACTACAAATTTGTAATTTTTGGACACCTGGTTCAAAAGATATGAATTAAACATGCTAACATAGAGTTTGATTCCAATTTGAAAATAGTTTCAAATTAAACCCATAAAATATAAGATTTTATGGTACTGCTGGATTCTAGATTTCCTAAGGATTCCAATGGTATATTATTTGCTAATTTTGGATGCAGGGATCAAAAGATATAAATTTCCAAAGATTTGGATTAAATCTGGCTTCAAATACTAATTCGAAACTCTGTTTAACCCAGAAGCGGCCACGTGCTCTGTTCTGATTGGCTGATACCCTTTTGGGTGGATCACGACTTGAAGCCGTTGGATTAAAGCAGATCTGAACGGTCTAGATCGACGGTACCGGTTCGTTTTAAGTGGATCTATCCGATCCACCGGATCTCGATCGGACGGTTCTGATTGGATCTGGGGAAGGTCCTCACCTAGGGTTTGACCTCCGGCCACCGGCGGCGAGGTACAGCACTGGACTGGACGACGGTGTCGAAGCAGAGGCTCCCGGTACTCGGGGAGACGTGGACGAGGTGCGGCTGGTTACGGTGAGTCCGAGAGTGTGGTCGAGGTGGCCGATTGTTTCCAGAAGAGCAGGAGGGGAGCGGCCGGAGGAGGCGCGGCGTCGGTGAGCTTCGGGTGCTCGTTTCCCTGCGAGTTAGAACCAACAGAAAGCATCAGGGGATGCGCCAGGTCATGGGAAGGACAACGGGATCGGTGAGAGGAGGAGGGGTACCGGCGGTTCGTCGGATTCGATGGTTTACTGTGACGGGTGCTGCGGACTCCGGCAAGCTATTCCAGCAGCCTGGGGGCGATTTGAGTCAAGATCCGAGGGGGAAAGTGGAGAGGGAGTCGAGGGCTATTTATAGGTGTGTCCGGGGCGTCGAAACGGGCAGGGAGTGAAGGGAATTGAAGAGGGGAGGGCGTTACTCCTCGGGCTCGGTCTCCGGCGTGCGTTTCGGCTGGAGGAAGAAGAAGGGTGACGTGGCCTGGCAGGTAGGGCCCACACGTCAGCGAGGGAGAAGAGAAACAAAGGATACCGATTCAGTTTCCATCCTGGGCTGCGGGCTACTTCTCCATACTGGGCCGAAGGGTTCCCCGAGGCCCTTTTCCATATTTTTCTTTCTCTTCTTCTTTTCTTTTCTGTTTTTCCTATTTCCTTCATAGATTTTGCATAAATGTTTCAAATCAATTCAAACCAAATTCTAAATTCTTCTAAAATTCACATAAACCATACAAAACAGTAAGGAACATGTTTTCATAAATAAAACTAATTTCCAAATAAAAACTCTATAATTCAGACAAAGGGTTTATTTGCATAAACCAAAGTAGAAATAGGATTTTAAAGTAATTCTTTTAAAATCAGAGAATAAACTCTATAAAAATAGTTTTTGAATTATATTTGTAAAACATTCCTTTGGCATAGAAAACTTTATAAACTATTTTGTAAATATCCCTTTGCAAGATAGCTTGCATAGGTTTGAATAAACACAAAGTAGTATTTTGAAACTTGATCTTTCTCAAAGAAGTTCTTCAAGAAATAAATAGAGGATTTTAAATAGTTTTCAAACAAAGCTTTCAAATAAACCCAAAAAGTTTTAAATCCCTGTGAAATTTCAATCAGCACAAGCAAAATAAAAACGAAAATTTTCCCCCAAAATTTGATAAAATCTTGGGTCGTTACACAGATCCACCATCCGTCTGTTCCCCAGCATCGGTGGTGTCATCCTCGGCGCCATCGGTGCGCTCTGATACGTCTCCAACGTATCCATAATTTTTGATGCTCCATGCTTGTTTTTACACCATTTGCCTTGTGTTTCGTTACACTTCGTGGCACTTTTATGCATTTTCCGGAACTAACCTATTAACAAGTCGCCACAGTGCCAGTTCCCTGTTTTCTGCTATTTTTGTGTTTCAGAAAAGCTACACAGGAAATATTCTCAGAATTGGACGAAACAAAAGCCAGAAGTCTTATTTTTCCCGGAAGCTTCCCGAAGACCGAAAGAGAGCCGGAGGGGGGCCAGAGGCCACCCTCACACATAGGTGGTGCGGCTCAGGCCCTGGCCGAGCCACCCTGGTATGAGGAGGCCCTGGCTGCCCCCTGACGACGCCCCTTCGCCTATGAGAAGCCTCGGGACGGAAAACCCTAGGAGAGTCGGCGAAATTTCCAGAACAGTTCCGTAGCTCCGCCGCCGTCGAAGCCAAATTTTGGGGGACAGAAGTCTCTGTTCCGGCACCCTGCCGGGACGGGGAAGTGCCCCCGGAGCCATCTCCATCGGTCTCCATCGCCATCTCCGCCGTCTCCATCGCCATCACCGCCATCTCCATCAACCTTGCTGTCTCCTATGATGAGGAGGGAGTAGTTCATCCCCGGGGCTGAGGGCTCTACCGGTAGCTATGTGGTTCACCTCTCTCTCCCATGATGTGATCTTTATATGATTGTGAGCTTTGTATCATGTTGAACAAGTAGATGTTATTATTCAGATATTATGTGTACTCTAGTGGTATTATTAAAGTAATCTATTCCTCCTGCCATGGTGTAACGGTGACAGTGCGTGCATCATGGTGGTACTTGGTTTAGGCTATGATTGTGATCTCTTGTGGATTATGAGAATAATTATTACTATGATAGTATTGAAGTGATCTATTCCTCCTTTCATGGTGTAATGTTGACAGTGTGTGCACCGTGTTAGTACTTGGTCTAAGTTGCAATAATATCTATCTTGAGTTGTGATTTGATTTGGATATCTCTATAAGTGGTGTTTGTCAAGTACTTGATGAACTTTAAGGGGTGCTTCTGTAGCCACTACACAATGATTAGTGTTGTTCAATAGGAGAGCAATTCAGAGTACCATAGTGAAGAAAAGTTATTTATTTGTTCAATCATGTTATATTTGTTGGGAGTGTGTCCACTAGTGAAAGTATGATCCCTAGGCCTTGTTTCCAAGCATTGCACACCGTTTACTTCGTGTTTTGTTACATGTTTGCTCGCAGCGATTTTTATTCCATATTGCATTTACTACTTATAATCATCACTACTACTTGTATTTCACTATCTCTTCGCCGAATTAGTGTACCTATACATCTGACAAGTGTATTGAGTGTGTTGGGGACACAAGACACTTTCTGTATCGTAATTGCAGGGTTGCTTGAGAGGGATATCTTTGACCTCTTCCTCCCTGAGTTCGATAAACCTTGGGTGATCCACTTAAGGGAAACTTGCTGCTGTTCTACAAACCTCTGCACTTGGAGGCCCAACACTGTCTACAAGAACAGACGCGTGCGTAGACATCAAGCTCTTTTCTGGTGCCGTTGCCGGGGAGGTAAGGTAAAAGGTACTCGCATCCTCCTATGTGAGTGCTCGGAGTTATTTCCTTTAGATTCTGCAATTACATCTTTTTGTTTCTTGTTTTATTTTCACTAGTTAGGCATAATGGAAAACAAAGAGTTCTTTAGTCTTTTTCCTGAGTTTAGATATGAAGTGTTTGAAGAGAAAATTGAAAAACCTTTGGAGCTAAATGCTTTGAATACCGTTACTGCTAATGCTATAGAAAAGTCTAAGCTTGGGGAAGCTGGTTTTGTTAAGCATGATATTTTTAGTTCCCCAGCTTTAGTGGAGAAAATTTGCTCTGATGATATTTTATCTCCACTATATGATGTTCCTTCTTATGATGATATGTTTGATGAATACGCTTTGCGAAATAGTTGTTCTCTAGCTTGTGATGATACTAAACCTCTAGTTTATGATGGTTATGATGATGGGTATAATATTTTCAGTTCACCTACTTTTGATGAGAAAATTAGTTATGATTACAATATGCCTCCTATTTATGATGATTATGGTGATGAGAATAATTATTCTATTGAATTTGCTCCTACTACTATTGTTCCTGTGGTGAGTATTAATTCTTTTATGCATGTGGCTCATGATAGGGAAGCTTTATGTGATAGTTATATTGTTAGTTCTATTCATGATGCTACTGAAAGTTATTATGAGAGAGGGAAACATGGTTTGATGGATCTCAACAATATTAAGTTTCCCCTCTTTATGTTGCAAATCTTGAAGTGGCACTTGCTTTATCTATCCATGCTTGCTACTATGTGCCTCATTGATTTATTTTCTTACAAGATTCCTATGCATAGGAAGTGGTTTAGATATAAATGTCTTTCACAATTGCTTTTTGATGCTCTCTATTGCTTTAAGTTCCTATATGGCGCCTTTTCCTCAAGCTCTTATATGGCGCCCACATGAGCATCTTTGCAAATTACTGCGCCTAGCTCAAAGGCGTTAAAGAAAAGCACTCTTGGGAGATAACCCATTGCTTTATTTTCAGTACTTTTTCTTTTATTTGAGTCTTGGAAGTTATTACTACTGTAATGACCTCTCCTTATCCTTTTTATTTTATCGTTGTGCCAAGAGGAGCCTCTAATTCGAGTGAGGTAAAGATTTGGGGATGTTGTTGTCCTGAAACTGTTTTCGGTGCTGCACCGTAAAACTTCGTATAAATTCTCTGTATATCTTTTGGACCTGCGATTTCTTGTGCATATGCCCCAGGTTATATCCAAACTTTCATTAGTTGAACACTTTTTGATTTGAGCAACAGAAAACCCCTCAAAAATTCGGCCTTTGTCCGCTGTTCTGTTTTGACAGATTTCTGCCAATATTTGTGTTTGCCGCTTTATCGCTTTCTTTTGAGTTCTTTTGATCATGGAACTTTTTGGGAGGTTGCTACAGTAGTATTTGCTATATATGTGGTGGTTTTGAGTTGAAACCTGTAGCAAAAAGAGGTTCATTATATGTTATGTTACACTAATGTTGCTAATAGAATTGTGTTAAGTTTTGTATGAAGGAAGTTTTCAAGTGTAGGGATTGGAGAATGATGAGATGAGTTGAAGAATGGACAAAAGCTCAAGCTTGGGGATGCCCATGCATCACCCCAAGAAATATCCAAGAAGTACAAGCGTCAAAGCTTGGGGATGCCCCCGAGGCACCCCTTCTTCATCGGCAAAAATCAGGTCACCTTTCAAGACACTATATTTTTATTGCTTCATGCACTATGCGTTTTTCTTGGAGCGTCAGTTTTTTTCGTTTTTAGTTTTCTTTTGCTTTGTTTGCTGCAATAAATGGTTATATCACATCATGTGTTTGGAGAGAGATATGCTCCGTTTTTCATTTGCCAAGAACACTCCGTTTTTCACTCTTATCGTTTCAATGAGTGTTCTCCTTTTCTGCTACTGCGTTTAGCTTTCGATTTTCGCCATGATTTGCGTTCAGATCTTGTTATATCTTTTCATCAAGGTGTATTTTTTGCCTCTGATCTTTATTGGTTTTCATCAAAAGAGGTGTTTATAAAAATTTCAAATGGTGTTGGAAAAGAGAAAAGCTTTATGCAAAATAGTGGTACAAGAAGGAGCTTGTGTAGACTGCGGCTTAGGCTTTTTCATGTCATGCTTGATGTCTTTTTGATAGTATGCTTAGTGGTTTTGCTGTACCATGACTTGTCTCAAATAACTGAGATTGCTTAATGAGCCTTTGAAAAAAAAATCATGCGTTGTTTTTATTGTATGGAAGCATTATTTTGGTTTTCTCCTTGATGCTTTATTTGGGTTGACTTGGCGCATGCTCACACATGTTAGACTCTTACAAAGTCGCCAATAGCCTTCATGATCATTTAGTTTTTGACTTTTGATGCCATCTTATGCTTCTTTTAATGTCGCTTTGTCGCTTTGCATGATTATGGTCATTATTGCTCTCTTAGTTGGTCGCTCCCAGTCTTTTGCTAGCCCTCACCTTGTACTGAGTATGAGCTCTACTCGTGCATCCAACTCCTAAAAGCCAAAGTTTTCCAAAGTGTCCACCATACATACCTACTAGCAATTTGCTATTCCAAGTAAATTTGACTTGCTTTTATTTTCTCTTCAAATTAAACTCTTACCAGTGTTATGCGAAATTCGGTCAGTAAAGCTCTCACGAACCGGAAGGCACACTTTACTTTTTCCTGTTCTTAAAAATTTGACATTGTGGTCTCTTATGTTGAGTTGTTATGCTTGCAAGTTGTAAGTTGGATTCTAGCCCAGCCATGCTGTCATGGGCAAGCTTTCAACATTGCACGTCTTATTTGAGTTGATATCGTGATCTTTTGTTTATGGATGCCCGCGGTGTGAAATGAATTGGGAATCTTGTGGGGATCATGGAGTTTGTATATGTGTTAGGGAAACGCCGGGCCGCCAATCTAAGCCATGCATAATTCATGGTGGAAATTTGCAGCATACCCATGGTGAACATTCGACGACGCATCTCACAATAAAAAGCTAAACAAAAGGCAAATAAAAGAGATGTCAAGGTGTTCATTGTCTGCTTGTCCTGTCATTTTGGTGTGGGCTTGTTCCATGTCATCGGGCACGGAGGTACCCCATTGGCGGTTCGCAATGATATGCATATACTTACAATGACAAGAGCCTTGCTTGGGACTCTAAGTAAAGTAGCATGAGGTTTGGGTACTCGTATTCACGGGACATGAGGTTTTCAACTTATGATTTGTCAAGCATATGCATCATAATTGTTCTCGCATTAACTTTAACCATTCAAGATGCTTATGATGGGGGCAATGAGAGCTCAAAGCCGGTAAGTACCATAATTTTTGAAGGTTATAAAACTTGCAATCACTGCTTCCCTCTGCGAAGGGCCTTTCTTTTACTTTTATGTTGAGTCACCACCTTCTATCTTTATGCACCATTAAGAGAGCATAGTTGTCATTCTTAGTGTGATATGCATTGTCCCAAAGTTCATTGATTGATTCATATTGTTGGTTTCACTTGTTCTCAAATTATTTGTATCTAGTCGCGCTCTTAAACTTGAAGGTGTTCTATGCATTTATGTTTTGCTCTCTTTGAAGGACAAGCTGAAAACCATTTGTATGTTTTTCCTTATGATTCAAACACACGTTTGACTTTCATTGTTTCATTTTCATGATCTTTTGTTTGTGTTCTATTTCATGTTATAACATGGTTGCTAAGTTTCTTCTATGAAGATTATGTCTTTCATGCCCATGTTTTAAGTTCTTATGATCCCAGCTCACAACGCTTACATATATGATCAAGATTGTGTAGGTGCATGTCACCTCAAAAATTATTTCTTTTGTTATCACTTACCTACTCGAGGACGAGCAGGAGTTAAGCTTGGGGATGCTGATACGTCTCCAACGTATCCATATTTTTGATGCTCCATGCTTGTTTTTACACCATTGGCCTTGTGTTTCATTACACTTCGTGGCACTTTTATGCATTTTGCGGAACTAACCTATTAACAAGTTGCCACAGTGCCAGTTCCCTGTTTTCTGCTGTTTTTGTGTTTCAGAAAAGCTACACAGGAAATATTCTCGGAATTGGACGAAACAAAAGCCAGAAGTCTTATTTTTCCCGGAAGCTTCCCGAAGACCGAAAGAGAGCCGAAGGGGGGCCAGAGGCCGCCCTCACACATAGGTGGTGCGGCCCAGGCCCTGGCCGCGCCACCCTGGTGTGAGGAGGCCCTGGCTGCCCCCTGACGACGCCCCTTCGCCTATAAGAAGCCTCGGGACGGAAAACCCTAGGAGAGTCGGCAAAATTTCCAGAACAGTTCCGTAGCTCCGCCGCCGTCGAAGCCAAATTTCCGGGGACAGAAGTCTCTGTTCCGACACCCTGCCGGGATGGGGAAGTGCCCCCGGAGCCATCTCCATCGGTCTCCATCGCCATCTCCGCCGTCTCCATCGCCATCACCGCCATCTCCATCAACCTTGCTGTCTCCTATGATGAGGAGGGAGTAGTTCATCCCCGGGGCTGAGGGCTCTACCGGTAGCTATGTGGTTCACCTCTCTCTCCCATGATGTGACCTTTATGTGATTGTGAGCTTTGTATCATGTTGAACAAGTAGATGTTATTATTCAGATATTATGTGTACTCTAGTGGTATTATTAAAGTAATCTATTCCTCCTGCCATGGTGTAACGGTGACAGTGCATGCATCATGGTGGTACTTGGTTTAGGCTATGATTGTGATCTCTTGTGGATTATGAGAATAATTATTACTATGATAGTATTGATGTGATCTATTCCTCCTTTCATGGTGTAATGTTGACAGTGTGTGCACCGTGTTAGTACTTGGTCTAAGTTGCAATAATATCTATCTTGAGTTGTGCTTTGATTTGGATATCTCTATGAGTGGTGTTTGTCAAGTACTTGATGAACTTTAAGGGGTGCTTCTGTAGCCACTACACAATGATTAGTGTTGTTCAATAGGAGAGTAATTCAGAGTACCATAGTGAAGAGAAGTTATTTATTTGTTCAATCATGTTATATTTGTTGGGAGTGTGTCCACTAGTGAAAGTATGATCCCTAGGCCTTGTTTCCAAGCATTGCACACCGTTTACTTCCTGTTTTGTTACATGTTTGGTCGCAGCGATTTTTATTCCATATTGCATTTACTACATATAATCATCACTACTACTTGTATTTCACTATCTCTTCGCCGAACTAGTGCACCTATACATCTGACAAGTGTATTGGTGTGTTGGGGACACAAGAGACTTTCTGTATCGCAATTGCAGGGTTGCTTGAGAGGGATAGCTTTGACCTCTTCCTCCCTGAGTTTGATAAACCTTGGGTGATCCACTTAAGGGAAACTTGCTGCTGTTCTACAAACCTCTGCACTTGGAGGCCCAACACTGTCTACAAGAACAGACGCGTGCGTAGACATCACGCTCGCCGCCAGCATCGGTGGTGTCATCATTGCCGGAGTCTCCTTCTCCACCCTCGGAGTATCCGTCTCCACCCTCATAGTCTTCGTCGCCACCCTGATCATCTCCACCTCCGTCTCCGTCCATGACGTCTATTTCCTTCTCCTCAGCCGCCCTCTGGGATTGCATCCAAAATGGCAAGTTGGCCGCCCGGGCTTGTTCTTCGACACTCATTTGGTTAGAAGGGCCAGCGCCATCGTTGACGTGTCCGGTCGACATGTTTGCACTAAACAAAAGGAGAAAAATGTTTAGTACAACAAAAAATCGATCGGAAAATTCGACAGCACCTCCCCTATAAATGGCTACCTAGGAGTGCCTATTTCTCACCGAAACAGAAATCAATCAACATTTCGGGAGTAATAGGCACTCATTTTCAAGTACCTGCAAACAATTCACACACAAAAAACACAAAATGTGCCTTTCCAATACACATTTGTCGACAACATGTCGACAACATACACATAAAAGACACAACATGTGCATGACACTCAAATTTTTTAGACAAAACTACATGACACTCAATTTCTACACAAAAAAACTCTTACCCATATGACACCAACCCAATACACACAACCTCTTATGTAAAGGCATGAAGTAATCTGGATACTATCATATTAGTCATCAATCCATCTACATCCTTGTTCTCTCAAAAAAATCTGGAGAAGTGTGTAAACTAACTGAACTTAAAATGAAATCTAAATCATCTGAAGAAGCATTATATATGGAGCATTATAGTTAAATGACAAGCTGCAGTGCCTATATATGGAGCTACATATTCTCTGTACCCATCTATGAAGCAATATAGACAGCGTCACATGAAAAAATCAATTGTCACTGCCCACTAGATACAATGCCTATCATTAATTAACCCAAATGACATATTTATAAATGCTGACAGGGAAATATGTGAGCAGAGCAGTACATAAACTGGCACCAAGAATAAGACTCTAGGAAAAATGTCATTAGCGGCAGCAAGCACCAGATATTAGCAAGATTAGCACTTTGCACCATCTATTTAGACACACAGGGGAGTCCACACAAGTTCTGGGGGTTAATCATGATATATGTCAGTTGCCATTTGTAACAGAACAAGATGATGAGATTAAACATAACCCTATGATGAATTTGCTGCACAAAGAGCACACATATAGTTAAACATAACCCTATGATGAATTTGCTGCACAAATCATTATATTTATCCTGCAATTGCACTCTCCCAATTATGGTCGAGTCAGATTGTTCGGAGGTCTTATCAAGTAGGGGACAATGCTGGCTAAGACATTTGAATCTGGTGAATGAGGCAGCAACTGGTTCACAGAGGAGAAGATTACTTAGCAAAGAAATAAAGGACATGGGATCAGTTGTTAACACAAGCACCTGATATCGCTCTTAACACAGGTATCTAATGCACAGCAAACATACATCAGTGGCGCCATGTTTACAAGGTGTTATAATCTTCTCCTCTGCAGTATTAGTTGTGACAGGGAGGCCCCAGTACTAGTGCAAATCAAAAGGAGTACTTGCTATAATTAGTTTCCTCAACAGAAGTCGCCAAGTCATGTAAAAAACAAGAAAGTCGCCAAATCTGCAGTTTTGTTAACACTAGCAACAATCAGATGGCCCCTACATTCCAAAATTCCCCACAGCAACCGTCCTATTTGTACCTACACTTTTTTTAATCTTCCCAGATGACTTCAGCGCTAAACTAACCCGCAACAAATTCGTACCAGCGAGCCGAATAAAGCGAGCGGGGGATCATGTACCTGGAGGAAGCGTACTCATAGAGCTTGCCGGCGGGGGAGAAGATGAGCAACGCGACCTCGGCATCACAGAGGAGGGAGAGCTTGCTGGTGGGGGAGAAGACAAGCAATGCGGCCGTCATCAGGGAAGAAGAGGGGCGCGGCCGTCGTCGTCAGGGAAGAAGAGGGGCGGCAGCTCTGGGGAGAAGAAGGGCGGCGGCTGTCGTCGTTGTCGGCTGTCGTCCTAGCTAGGGTTTCGGCCAGGGAAGAAGTGATGCGCGTGGGAGAGAAAGGCCAGGGGCGAACCGTTTTACCCTAAGTCTAAGTTATGTGTGGCGCATCCCTCAGAGGTGCGCTACGGTTAAGTTATGCGTGGCGCACCATATTGGGGTGCGCCACGCATGTCTTTATATAGTTCAAAAGGCACCAAGCTGCCATCTAGACAACAATCTTGCTATAGCCTAGTTGTTCTGGCCGGTTCCGCGCGCTGGCTGTTTGGGAGGTGCCAGGTTCGAACCCTGGACCTCTCACCTTTTTTGTTTTTACAAAAACTATATTTCACAAAGTTTAAAATTACTATATTGCAATAAATAACATTTGCTTATTCTAAAAATAATAATTTTTAAATAGTACCAGTCCGACATCTATATATCATATCATTGTTACAAAAAACCATATGAATCATATATCATATATATGATCATTGTTACAAAAAACCAAAAATCATTTATATGATTGTTCCTCCAAAAATGACACATGTTGTCCGATGTCGATTCCGAATGAGCTACCGTCATCGACTCGTCACGATCTTCTTGCCCTTCTTCATCGCGGTTGAATAATTGAGCCCAGAAACATGGGGATTTCTTCTCGTGTATGGGCATCCTTTAGCAGGTAGGGTGGTCTTCCTTCTTCTAGCGGCATCACTAGGCCTGTCGAAGTACTTGTCGAATTCCTCTTCTATCTTGGGATCGCCATACTTATCGAAGTCTTGCTTAGTGGCCGCTCCCTCCATTCCGATGATGCTCCTTTTTCCCCTCCTAATGACAACGTGGCTAGGCCTTACCGGGTCATTAATGAAGAAGCATTGATCAACCTGGCTCGCCAGTACCCATGGCTCATTTTTTGCCTGGACGTTAGCGCTGGATTTGGCTTCGGGTATGACCATGGTGGTGAAGTACCGGCCTTCTTTTTCGACGTTCTTGGCCCATCTGACCCAAAACATCGGCATCTTCTCTCCACAGTAGTTGAGTTCCTAGATCTCCTCGATCCTCCCGAAGAACCTTTCATTGACGGTGGATTCCTCATCCGCGTAGGACAGCATCATGACCCCCGAGTTCTGGTGTTCGCTGCTATGGTCCTTTTTCTTGGTGTAGAATGTGTAACCATTGATGTCGTACGCCTGATAGGTCCTCACGTTCATCGCGGGGCCCTGTGACAAGACGAATAAGAGTTTTTCCTCTTCCGTGGAAGGCATGTTACCATGATGAAGCTGGAGTAGCTTTTCCTTGAACCAACGCGTAAAGCTGGAGTTGTGCTCTCTAGTTACGTCTCCCTTCGTCCTCCGTCTGCCCGTGTCACTAAACTTCTTCTCAATGAAGCTTTTGTGCTCTAACACCCAAGGTGCGACCAATTCAAGGTGTTGTAGCGCGACTCGGTGTGCCCTCTCAAAGTCTGGTTGTCGGGCTTGGAAGACGACGTGCATGGGGACGAAGCCATCGCGGTGACCAAACCCATGGATCCTGCCGAGGTGCCTCCTGATTGGCAGACCAATAGGGACGTCCTCGTCCTCGTTTTGTAGATAATTCTGGCAGAACGATATGCACTCGTAGGACAGGAAGCCCTTGGCTATGCTTCCATCCGGACGCGCCCTATTGCGAATGTAGCCTTTGAGAACGTCGTTCAGCCTTTTGAACGGCATCATGTTGTGGAGGAATGGCAGCCCGAGGTGGATGACATTATCCACCACGTGGACGAGCAGATGCACCATGATGTCGTGGAATGCGGGGGGAAGTAAATCTCGAGCTTGCATAGTATCATGACGATCTCACCTTGTAGCCTTTCGAGCTGCTTCATGCCGATCGACCTCCTAGAGAGGACGTCGAAAACGTTGCAGAGGCCAAACAGCGTCTCACGTACGTGCTCGTCCATGATCCCTTTGAGCGCTACTAGAAGTATCTGCATCATCAGCACATGGCAGTCGTGAGATTTCATCCCGGAGAACCTCTTCTTCATTTCGTCCAGGTATCGTGATATCTTCCCTCCGTAACCGGTAGGAAGCTTGACTCCTAGGAGGACGCTGAAAAACTGGTGGAGCTCCGGCTCACTAAGAGTGAAGCCGGAAGGTGGGCAGTAGTAGTCGTTTCTCTTAGCCTTTTTGCGCATATGACCTTGAGTTTCCGCCTGCGTCTCATCATCATCAGCGTCATCGGGGCGTCCTCCATGAAGTTCTTTCCTGATGCCCAGCTTGATCAGGTCGTTTCTTGCCTTTGGCCCATCTTTGGTTTTCTCTGGCATGTTGACGATAGTGGCAACTAGACTCTCGCACACGTTCTTCGTGATGTGCATGAGATCAAGGCTATGAGGCGTGTGGAGGTATTTCCAGTACGGCAGGTCCCAGAAAATGGACCTCGCTTTCCGTACACCTCACAACGGCTTTACCCTCGGACGCTTCTTTCCCGGCGCGGGGCATGCTTCCCATTCTTCTAGCAAATCATTGATATCCTCTTCATTATAAATAGGTGGGGATGTTTTGAGCTCCTCACTACCATTTAACAGATCTCCGCGTTTTCTCCAAGGATGATCGGCGGGAAGCCACTTTCAAATGCCAGGGAACACGGTTTTTGAAGAACCGGGGTCCTTCGGTAGCTGGACATGCGACGTTTTATCCATGCACCTGACACATGCATTGTGTCCATGGGCCACCCGGCAAGAGACATATGCGTATCCAGGATAGTCCTGCACCGTCGTGAGCAACGCAGCTCTCAGACCAAAATACTCTCCTTTGTAGGCATCCCACGTACGTACCGACGTCTCCCACAACATGGCTAACTCCTCTTTCAACAGCTCGAGATACAGGTGCATGTCGATACCCAGTTGTTTTGGCCCCTGAATAAGAATACTCATGTGTATGTATCTCTGCTTGGTGCACAGCCAGGGGGGAAGGTTGTACGACCATACAAAGACGGGCCAGGTGCTATGCGTGTGATGGCGCGGTGATGGTGTGTGTAATTAATGAAGTAAATGACCGGCCAGTTGGAAACCCCAAGAGCAAGGTGTGATGAATATAGCAACAAGTTTTTCCCTCAGTAAGAAACCAAGGTTATCAATCCAGTAGGAGGACGAAATATGACTGAAGGTGATGCCCGCTAGCTTTGCGACAGCTTCAGACAATTTATAGGGCGCCTTGTCCAAGCTTTGCTTTGCGAGCGGCAACGTGGAAACTGCACACAACATAACCAAATACTTTGTTCCCAACTTACGATGAGGTTGTCAATCTCACCGGTTTGCTTGAAACAAAGGGTATGAGCGTATCGAGTGGAAAGCAATAGTAATATGCGAGTAAAGTAAACAGTGCGAGTAAAGTAAACAGGTGATAGCAATATAAAGGAAATAGGACCGGGATCCACAGTTCACTAGTGGTGTCTCTCCATAAGATAAAATAATACATGCTGGGTAAACAAATTATAGTTGGGCAATTGATAGAATAAAGACAACGTGCATATGATGAGAGGATCACTATGAGATTTACTCTGGGCATTACAACAAGATACATAGACCGCCATCCAACTGCATCTATGACTAATAATCCACTTGTGGCGAATCAATCCGAGAACTCCACAAGTATTAAGTTGCGAACAACAGATAATTGCATTAAGCAAAGTGTGTAATGTAAACAAAGCATATGCCCTCGAGCATATGAATGTTGTTTTCCCCCTAGTAGCAACAGCACATCTACAACCTTAGAGGTTTCTGTCACTCCCCCAGATTAAATAGAGGCATGAACCCACTAGCGAGCATAAATACTCCCTCTTGGAGTCACTAGCAACTACTCGGCCAAGATAGCTACTAACAACGGAGAGCATGCAAGATCATAAACAACATAGAGATAACATAAGATAAATTTCAGTACATCAACTCAATCATAACACCAATATTCATCGGATCCCAACAAACCAAACATGTAGAATTACATAACGGTGATCTCAATCATGTAAGGCAGCTCATGAGATCTAAACATGAAGCACATGGTGGAGAAGACAACCATCTAGCTACTGCTATGGACCCATAGTCCAAGGTATACTACTCACTCATCGCGCCGGAGGCAAGCATGGCGATGAAGAAGGCCTCCGGTGGCGATTCCCCTCTCCGGCAGGGTGCCGGGAAGAGCTTCTAGAACCTCCCGATCTTCGGGTCGATGGCGGCGGTAGATCGTGATGTGTTCTAGAAAAGTGATTGGGGCCTTAGGTTTTTCCCGTCCAGGGGACTTTATTGGTGAAGGGGCAGCGTCAGGAGTGGGCCGAGGCGCCATCACACATAGGGGGCGCGGCCAGGGGCCAGGCCGCGCCGCCCTATTGTGTGGGGCCCTCGTGGCCCCACTCCGTCTCGTCTTCGGTTCTCTGGAAGCTTCGGTGAATTTCTGGACGTTCGGCTTTTGTTTCGTCCAATTCTGAGAATATTTCCCGTGTAACTTTTCTGAAACACAAAAACAGCAGAAAACAGGGAACTGGCACTGTGGTGACTTGTTAATAGGTTAGTTCCGGAAAATGCATAAAAGTGCCACGAAGTGTAACGAAACACTAAGCAAATGGTGTAAAAACAAGCATGGAGCATCAAAAATTATAGATACGTTTGAGACGTATCAGCATCCCCAAGCTTAACTCCTGTTCGTCCTCGAGTAGGTAAGTGATAACAAAAGAAATAATTTTTGAGGTGACATGCACCTACACAATCTTGATCATAAATGTAAGCGTTGTGCGCTGGGATCAAAAGAACTTAAAACATGGGCATGAAAGACATAATCTTGATAGAAGAAACTTAGCAACCATGTTATAACATGAAAAATGAACACAAACAAAAGATCATGAAAATGAAATAATGAAAGTCAAACGTGTGTTCAAATCATATGGAAAAACATACAAATGGTTTTTAGCTTGTCCTTAATGAGAGAGCAAAACATAAATGCATAGGACACCTTCAAGTTTAAGAGGGCGACTAGATACAAATAATTTAAGAACAAGTGAAACCAACAATATGAATCAATCAATGAAAACTTTGGGACAATGCACATTATACTCAGAATGACAACTATGCTCTCTTAATGGTGCATAAAGACAGAAGGTGGTGACTCAACATAAAAGTAAAAGAAAGGCCCTTCGCGGAGGGAAGCAGTGATTAAACATGTGCTAGAGATTTTCATTTGTAAAACAGAGATAAAACTTGGGTTTTCAGAGGTGGTTGTTTCATGTCAACGACTAGCAATGGGGTCTTACTATCTTCCATAATAAACAAGTGAGAGCGGTTCCGAGTTCTTTGAAAATTTGGCACATTGGTGCTCTTTTATAAAGCTTTGGCACTCCTCCCCACCTTTTTTCCTTTCTCAAACCATGGCTAACGGATTCCATCGGGTGCCCACCAACATTCACATACCATGGAGGAGTGCCCCTTTTTTTTTCTTTTTTTAGAGTTAGATTGCAATGGTCTTACCAGCTCTCATGCAAAATTAATGACAAGCAGATGAAGCTGCCTAGTCGAGGGGTACTTAATTTAATATGAAAGATAGCAATTCCGACCACTACGTCCCCATGAGCTAAAAACAGTGGCACAAAATAAGAAGTAGTTGAAAGTTTTGAAAGGTAGCACATGAAAATTTACTTTGGAATGGCTTACAAATACCATGCATAGGAATTTATAGTGGACACAATGGCAAACTTGGTTTTTAGGAGTTAGATGCACGAGTAGAGCTCATACTCAGTACAAAGTGAGGGCTAGCAAAAGACTGGGAGCGACCAACTAAGAGAGCAATAATGGCCATAATCATGCAAAGCGATAAAGCAACATTAAAAGAAGCATAAGATGGCATCAAAAGTCAAAAACTAAATGATCATAGAGGCTATTGGCGACTTTGTATGAGTCTAACATGTGTGAGCATGCGCCAAGTCAACCCAAATAAAGCATCAAGGCGAAAACCAAAATCATGCTTCCAAATAATTGAAACAACGCATGATTTTTTCAAAGGCTCATTAAGCAATCTCAATTATTTGAGACAAGTCATGCTACAGCAAAACCACTAAGCATGCTATCAAAAAGAAATCAAGGACGACATGCAAAAGCCTAGGCCGCAGTCTACACAAGGTCCTTCTTGTACCACTTTTTTGCATAAAGCTTTTTCTCTTTTCCAACACCATTCAAACTTTTTATAAACACCTCTTTTGATGAAAACCAATATAGACCAGAGGAAAAAATACACCTTGATGAAAATATATAACAAGATCTGAACACAAATCAAGGCGAAAATCGAAAGCTAAACGCAGTTCTAGAAAAAGAGAACACTCGTTGAAACGATAAGAGTGAAAAATGGAGTGTTCTTGGCAAATGAAAAGCAAGGCAACTTCTCCAAAAGAAATTTGTTGGGGTCCAACCATTTATTGCAGCAAACAAAACTAAACTAAACTAAAAACTAAAAACAACTGACGCTCCAAGAAAAACGCATAATGCATGAAGCAATAAAAATATAGCGTATTGAAAGGTGACCTGATTTTTGCCGATGAAGAAGGGGTGCCTCAGGGGCATCCCCAAGCTTTGACGCTTGTACTTCTTGGATATTTCTTGGGGTGATGCATGGGCATCCCCAAGCTTGAGCTTTTGTCCATTCTTCAACTCATCTCATCATTCTCCGATCCCTACACTTGAAAACTTCCTTCATACAAAACTAAACACAAATCTATTAGCAACATTAGTTTAAGCATAACATAGAATCAACCCTTTTTGCTTTAGGTTTCAACTCAAAACCACCACATATAAAGCATATACTACTGTAGCAACTTCCCCAAAAGTTCCGTGATCAAAAGAACTCAAAAAGAAAGCAATAAAGCGGCAAACACAAATATTGGCAGAAATCTGTCAAAATAGAACAGCTGACAAAGGTCGAATTTTTAGAGGGTATTCTGTTGCTCAAATCAAAAAGTGTTCAACTAATGAAAGTTTGGATATAACCTGGGGCATATGCACAAGAAATCGCAGGTCCAAAAGATATACCAAAAACTGTTTCAGGACAGCAACATCCCCAAATCTTACCTCACTCAAATTAGAGGCTTCTCTTGGCACAAAAATGAAATAAAAATGATAAGGAGAGGTCATTACAGTAGTAATAACTTCCAAGACTCAAATAAAAGAAAAAGAACTAAATGTAAAAACATTGGGTTATCTCCCAAGAGTGCTTTTCTTTAACGCCTTTGAGCTAGGCGCAGAAAGTGCGAATCAAGTAATATCAAGTGATGAAGTGCTAGGACCAGCGGGTGCCTTACGTCTTCCTTTCTTACCTTTGCTCTTGACTCTAGGAAAAACGTGGCTATTGCAAGGTAGAGAGATAAATCTTATATTGCCTTTTCCCACATCTATAACGGCGCCCAGGAGCTTCTGTAGGGATCTTCCAAGTGTGATTTGTCCTTTTCCTACACATTCAATAACAAGATAATCAGTAGATATCATTCTTCCTAGGACTTTTGTAAAAACTCCTTCAGCTATTCCAACAGGAAATATAGTGGCATTATTAGTAAGGGAAATTTCTTCTCCCCCTCAGAAAGCTTCCAAAGACTCAAAGATTCATAAACATCCTTTGGCATAAGACAAAATTCAGACATAATATCACAACGAGCATGAAAAGTTTCACCATTAATGGTGATTTTTACCGTAGGGTACCAACTTAAAGGTTCAGCATTTGCTGGCACATAATCAAAATGCTGGCGCAAAGTATTGTAGCAAGTGTTCAAACTAGCAGTGCGAGTCTCAAGAGTAGTAAGTCTATTAAAAATGCACACAAGAGAGGAATCAAAATAGGTTGGCATGCTATAAATTGTAATCAACTTTTTAATAATATTGAAGGCTTGATCTCCATCACAATGAAGGAAACCTCCTTCTGCAGTAGCATACAAAACATATCTATAAAGAAGAGCAAGTCCAAAGTAAAAGCAACTAAGAAGCAAACTCAAGGTCATTTTCGGTTCAGTTTTTCCATGCCAATCATAAATTCTAGACCAAGCTTCTTTAAAACTTTCCTCATCTTTTTGTTTGAAAGTGAAAATCATATCCTCGGGCGACATAGTAGTAGCAACTGAACTAGACATAATAAACAACTACAAAGGATACTAATCTTTTTGGGTTTTTGATAAAACGATGCAACAAGTAAAAATAAAGTAAAGCAAAACTTAAAACAAAGTAAAGGATGTGCGTGCGAAACTCCCCTTGCAGAAGTCTTCTTCCTCCCCGGCAACAGCGCCAGAAAAACTTGTTGATGGCGCGGTGATGGTGTGTGTAATTAATGAAGTAAATGAACGGCCAGTTGGAAACCCCAAGAGAAGGTGTGATGAATATAGCAGCAAGTTTTTCCCTCAGTAAGAAACCAAGGTTATCAATCCAGTAGGAGGACGAAATACGACTGAAGGTGATGCCCGCTAGCTTCGCGACAGCTTCGGACAATTTATAGGGTGCCGCGTCCAAGCTTTGCTTTGTGAGCGGCAACATGGAACCTGCACACAACACAACCAAATACTTTGTTCCCAACTTACGATGAGGTTGTCAATCTCACCGGTTTGCTTGAAACAAAGGGTATGAGCGTATCGAGTGGAAAGCAATAGTAATATGTGAGTAAAGTAAACAGTGCGAGTAAAGTAAATAGGTGATAGCAATATAAAGGAAATAGGACCAGGGTCCACAGTTCACTAGTGGTGTCTCTCCATAAGATAAAATAATACATGCTGGGTAAACAAATTACAGTTGGGCAATTGATAGAATAAAGACAACGTGCATATGATGAGAGGATCACTATGAGATTTACTCTGGGCATTACAACAAGATACATAGACCGCCATCCAACTGCATCTATGACTAATAATCCACTTGTGGCGAATCAATCCGAGAACTCCACAAGTATTAAGTTGCGAACAACAGATAATTGCATTAAGCAAAAGTGTGTAATGTAAACAAAGCATATGCCCTCGAGCATATGAATGTTGTTTTCCCCCTAGTAGCAATAGCACATCTACAACCTTAGAGGTTTCTGTCACTCCCCCAGATTAAATAGAGGCATGAACCCACTATCGAGCATACATACCCCCTCTTGGAGTCACTAGCAACTACTCGGCCAAGATAGCTACTAACAACGGAGAGCATGCAAGATCATAAACAACATAGAGATAACATAAGATAAATTTCAGTATATCAACTCAATCATAACACCAATATTCATCGGATCCCAACAAACCAAACATGTAGAATTGCATAACGGTGATCTCAATCATGTAAGGCAGCTCATGAGATCTAAACATGAAGCACATGGTGGAGAAGACAACCATCTAGCTACTGCTATGGACCCATAGTCCAAGGTAGACTACTCACTCATCACGCCGGAGGCAAGCATGGCAATGAAGAAGACCTCCGGTGGTGATTCCCCTCTCTGGCAGGGTGCCGGGAAGAGCTTCTGGACCCTCCTGATCTTCGGGTCGACGGCGGCGGATCGCGATGTATTCTGGAAAAGTGATCGGGGCCTTAGGTTTTTCCCGTTGAGGGGACTTTATAGGCGAAGAGGCAGCGTCAGGAGTGGGCCGAGGCGCCGTCACACATAGGGGGCGCGGCCAGGGGCCAGGCCGCGCTGCCCTGTTGTGTGGGGCCCTTGGGGCCCCACTCCGTCTCCTCTTCGGTTCTCTGGAAGCTTCGGTGAATTTCTGAACGTTCGGCTTTTGTTTCGTCCAATTCTGAGAATATTTCCTGTGTAACTTTTCTGAAACACAAAAATAGCAGAAAATAGGGTACTGGCACTGTGGCGACTTGTTAATAGGTTAGTTCCGGAAAATGCATAAAAGTGCCACAAAGTGTAACGAAACACTAAGCAAATGGTGTAAAAACAGGCATGGAGCATCAAAAATTATAGATATGTTTGAGACGTATCAGCGTGCTACTCTGGTTGCCGAAGGGATTGAGTCCATCTGTGCTCATACCCAGCCTAACGTTCCTGGCATCATCCTCAAAAAAGTCTTCCATGTCCAACGCGAGCCACTGGCTAGCGTCCGCAGGGTGTGTCAGGATCGTGCCCTTCTCTGAATCATCTCTGGGCTTCTCCCTTTCCGCGTGCCATTGCATGAGCTTCGCTTCCTTAGGGTCTACGAAATACCGCTTCAGACGGGGGGTGATAGGAAAGTACCGTACCACTTTTCGAGGAACTTTCCTGTTCCCTCTCTTGTATCGTGATTGGCCGCACACCGGGCATGTGGTTAGTTCCTTGTACTGGTCCCGATAAAGTGCGCAATCATTGATGCATGCATCGTACTTCACGTGCGGTAGATCGAGAGGGCACACGACTTTCTTGGCCTCCTCGGTACTCCTTGGCAATGTGTTCCCCTCGGGAAGCTTCTCGTGCCAGTATTCCAGGTTATCATCGAAGCTAACGTCGGTCCATTTGTGTTGCACATTCATCTCCAAAGCTTTGAGGGTTACGTTCAAGCGTGTATCCCCAGGCCGGCACCCAGGATACAACGGAGTTTTCCCGTCTTTCTCAATTTGCTCTAGCTTGTCTTTCTCACGGGCAGCAGCTTTGGCGTTGCTTATCTCTGTGAGGAGCAGTTCTTGAACATGAGGGTCCTGCAAGGCTTAAGTTAGTGGTGTCTCCGTGTCTGCGTATTCTCCTTCACCATCGGATCCGGTGTCATCATCATGATCATGTCCCGCATCTCCTTCATCATGTCTGGGTGACTCTTCGCCTTCTCGTCGGCCTCCCACGTCACCATTTCCTGCTGTCGGGGGCCCGTTGTTGACGTCCTCGTCAATGTAGCCTTTCATGAAACCACTCATGAGCAAGTGCTTCTCCAATGTACCGGAATCAGGCTTGATTAGGGCCCTGAGGTTGCATCTATGACAAGGACATCTTATCTCGGACATGTTGTTCCGAATCATGACGGCCATCGCGCGTTCCTTGTATCTAGCCACCATACCTTCGCTCATGTGGCGCACCATCGTTGCCTGCACGGTATGGAGCAAATGAGAATATTTAGAATAATTTATGGTCATATCGCCGGAAAAATTCGGCATGACCTTCCCTATAAATAGGACATATGGGTAGTGCAAAAGTTTGCCGAAATAGAAATTAATCGACATTTCGGCAAACATCCATGCACCACGCGCCGGTACCTGCACAAACCATACACAAGCATCCATGCCCCTCTCGATCACATACAAAACACATATGCCATATATATCTCACATAACACACCGCCATACGTGCCGCGCGTCGGCCGCCACAAGAAAACAAGCATACATGTTTTCATCCAACCATATACTCACCTATTAGACAATTTACCAATGAATCCGTGAGCGGAGAGCCAAACTATTGAGGGAGACAAGATATGTGCTAGCTAGTGGGAGGAATAGAGCTAGATATATGTGGGAGGGGAGGAGGAGGAAGTCAACCCTTACATATATATCCAAATCCAAGTTTTGGCTAGCTACCTAAAATGGAGAAATAATTGAAGAAAATGGGGGTGGAGAGAAGAGGAACTAGAGCTAGAGCTAGATCTATGGGAGTGAGGGTTTGGAGTGGGAGGTAGGGGAGATGGCACCTTTATGGTGGTAGGTACGACATATCCGTGGCGCACCTCAATATGGTGCTCCATAGATATATATATCAGTGGCGCACCAAGGGGACATGCGCCACGGATATGTCTGCCACCTTTTCTAGAGGATGGGCCCACTTATATCCATGGCGCATGGAATAGTGGTGCGCCACTGTTATCTTCCATGTGCGTGGCGCACCCTAAATCCATGCGCCACGGATATGGGGGCCTGACACCCCAGGCCCTGGTGCTCGCTGGGGCCCACTTATCAGTGGTGCACTCCTTCTTCGGTGCGCCACGCATAAGGAGATATCTGTGGAGCATTTATTTAGGTGCGCCACGGCTACTTATCTGTGGAGCACCGAAACGTAGTGCTCCACAGATAATGGGCCCATGGATAAGGGTTTTCCTAGTAGTGAAGGAAACGAAAATGAAGGAGGGTATATCCAATCTAAAGGGCACATCACAGCAATGATACAACCTGTCCCAAAGTCAAATAAAGAGGAGAAAAGCATATCTCGCCAAGTCAACTTAGCAGTAACATTGCCTCCAGTAACTACATAATACTTACACTGGTCCGAGCAACCCATAGAATTCAATAGAGAAGATTACCCCATAACAGTACCTCGGCCAGGAAATGCGCCTCTGGTACTCAAAGCTCAGATTGGAGGGTACGACGTAGAAAGGGTATTCATGGATGCAGGAAGTGGAATAAACCTAATCTACGCAAAAACACTTTGAGCAATACACATATCACTGGAGTTCCTGAAGCCAATAGACTGCTCTTTCCACATAATCATACCAGGAAGCGCCAACTACCCATTGGGTGAAATAGCACTCGACATTTGCTTCGGCAACCGCCAGATTTTATAGAAGAGAGAAGCTCGACTTTGAAGTCATGGACTGGCCCTCTCAGTATCACGCGATCCTCGGGCGACCCGTGTTTTTGCGATTCATGGCAGTACCTCACTATACCTACCTGGTACTCAAAATGCCAGGACCAAGGGGAATCATCACAGTAAAGGGGAGCTTCGAACTCTCAGATCTATGCGACAAGGAGTTCCATAAGATGGCGCAAAACTTCGGCATGACAGCCACCTACGGACAACACAAGGATAAAATGGGAAGTGCGACTACAGGCACTACAAAACAACTCGAAGAACATCCAGCGGAGCCAGAGGCGAAGAAACTGCGTGTATAGTCATCGGACCCAAAGGAAGCTACAACAGAGGAGGAGAGGACCTCTACAGTATAGACAACAAGTATACAATAAGACGTTAGGAAAGTAGAATAGGGAAAATAAGGCTACTAAGCCACGAGTTATAAGGGCAAGACCCTCTAGATCCAGAACACAGGCCACCGGCCGGGTCTCTTGGGCCACCCCATGTATCTTTATATTTAGTAACTATAAAAGACAAGTTCCTCATTGTTTGAGCTTACAAGTCTGAGAGAAATTATGTTATAATACATACGCAAAGTAAACTACAAAATTGTGGATAACACGCACGAACAAAATGGCATTTTGAGTACAACGCTCACGCTCGGAAAAACACAATGAAAACAAGATTACACCCTTGGTCCGATGGATCAACGCGAAGTGGATCCACGTAATGAAATTCACGAAAGAAACCAGCATCGGCTTCAAGTAGCCTCACAATAATCCTTCGTGCAGGCTGAAGTGTGGCGTCCATATGAACTCGTAGCGCCGAAGAACTAGAGCCTTGGAAAGGAGGCAAACTCAGAGACATGGTACTATAACTGAGCCTCGGGTGCCACTTTCATATCCAGTCAAGAGCAAAATTGGCACTGATGTCTACGCACGCGTCTGTTCTTGTAGACAGTGTTGGGCCTCCAAGTACAGAGGTTTGTAGAGCAGCAGCAAGTTTCCCTTAAGTGGATCACCCAAGGTTTATCGAACTCAGGGAGGAAGAGGTCAAAGCTATCCCTCTCAAACAACCCTGCAATTACGATACAGAAAGTCTCTTGTGTCCCCAACACACCCAATACACTTGTCAGATGTATAGGTGCACTAGTTCGGCGAAGAGATAGTGAAATACAAGTAGTAGTGATGATTATAAGTAGCAAACGTGATTTGAAATAAATATCGCTGCGAGCAAACATGTAACAAAACAGGAAGTAAACGGTGTGCAATGCTTGGAAACAAGGCCTAGGGATCATACTTTCACTAGTGGACACACTCCCAACAAATATAACATAATTGAACAAATAAACAACTTCTCTTCACTATGGTACTCTGAATTACTCTCCTATTGAACAACACTAATCATTGCGTAGTGGCTACAGAAGCACCCCTTAAAGTTCATCAAGTACTTGACAAACACCGCTCATAGAGATATCCAAATCAAAGCACAACTCAAGATAGATATTATTGCAACTTAGACCAAGTACTAACACGGTGCACACACTGTCAACATTACACCATGAAAGGAGGAAAAGATCACTTCAATACTATCATAGCGGTAATTATTCTCATAATCCATAAGAGATCACAATCGTAGCCTAGACCAAGTACCACCATGATGCACGCACTGTCACCATTACACCATGGCAGGAGGAATAGATTACTTTAATAACACCACTAGAGTACACATAATATCTGAATAATAACATCTACTTGTTCAACATGATACAAAGCTCACGATCACATAAAGATCACATCATGGGAGAGAGAGGTGAACCACATAGCTACCGGTAGAGCCCTCAGCCCCGAGGATGAACTACTCCCTCCTCATCATAGGAGACAGCAAGGTTGATGGAAATGGCGGTGAGGTCGATGGAGATAGCGGAGACGGCGATGGAGACCGATGGAGATGGCTCCGGGGGCACTTCCCCATCCCGGCCGGGTGCCTGAACAGAGACTTCTGTCCCCCGAAATTTGGCTTCGACGGCGGCGGCGCTGCGGAACTGTTCTGGAAATTTCGCTGACTCCCCTAGGGTTTTCTGTCCCGAGGCTTCTTATAGGCGAAGGGGCGTCGTCAGGAGGCTGCCAGGGCCTCCTCACACCAGGGTGGCGTGGCTAGGGCCTGGGCCGTGCCACCTATGTGTGAGGGCAGCCTCTGGCCCCCTCTGGCTCTCTTTCGGTCTTCGGGAAGCTTCCGGGAAAAATAAGACTTCTGGAACTTGTTTTGTCCAATTCCGAGAATATTTCCCGTGTAGCTTTTCTGAAACACAAAAACATCAGAAAATAGGGAACTGGCACTGTGGCGACTTGTTAATAGGTTAGTTCCGGAAAATGCATAAAAGTGCAATGAAGTGTAACGAAACACAAGGCAAATGGTGTAAAAACAAGCATGGAGCATCAAAAATTATAGATACGTTGGAGACGTATCAGCATCCCCAAGCTTAACTCCTGCTCGTCCTCGAGTAGGTAAGTGATAACAAAAGAAATAATTTTTGAGGTGACATGCACCATCACAATCTTGATTATATAGGTAAAGCATTGAGTGCTGAGATCAAAGAACTTAAAACATGGGCATGAAAGACATAATCTTGACAATAAGAAACTTAGTAATCATGTTATAACATGAAAATGAACACAAACAAAAGATCATGAATAATGCAACAATGAAAGTCAAACGTGTGTTCGAATCATAAGGAAAAACATACAAATGGTTTTCAGCTTGTCCTTCATGGAGAGCAAAACATAAATGCATAGGACACCTTCAAGTTTAAGAGGGCGACTAGATACAAATAATTTGAGAACTAGTAAAACCAACAATATGAATCAATCAATGAAAACTTTGGGACAATGCACATTATACTCAGAATGACAACTATGCTCTCTTAATGGTGCATAAAGATAGAAGGTGGTGACTCAACATAAAAGTAAAAGAAAGGCCCTTCGCAGAGGGAAGCAGTGATTAAACATGTGCTAGAGCTTTTCATTTGTGAAACAGAGAGATAAAACTTGAGTTTTGAGAGGTGGTTGTCTTTGTCAACGACTGGCAATGGGGTTCTTACTATCTTCCATACAAAAATGAAGCAAGTTTTTGAGAGAGATTGGCACTTTTGTGCTCTTTTTATAAAGCTTGGCACTCCTCCCCACCTTTTTTCCTTTCACAAACCATGGCTAACCGATTCCATCGGGTGCCCACCAACATTCACATACCATGGAGGAGTGCCTTTTTTCTTTCTTTTCTTTCTTTTTTTTCTTTTTGGAATGAGACAATATGGAAGATAGCAAATCCGACCACTACGTCCCCATGAGCTGAAAACAGTGTCACAAAATGAGAAGTATTTTGAAGGTTTTTTGAAAGATAGCACATGAAAATTTACTTGGAATGGCTTACAAATACCATGCATAGGAATTTATAGTGGACACAATGGCAAACTTGGTTTTTAGGAGTTGGATGCAAGAGTAGAGCTCATACTCAGTACAAAGTGAGGGCTAGCAAAAAGATTGGGAGCGACCAACTAAGAGAGCAATAACGGCCATAATCATGCAAAGCGACAAAGCAACATTAAAAGAAGCATAAGATGGCATCAAAAGTCAAAAACTAAATGATCATATAGGCTATTGGCGACTTTGTAAGAGTTTAACATGTGTGAGCATGCGCCAAGTCAACCCAAATAAAGCATCAAGGAGAAAACCAAAATAATGCTTCCAAACAATTAAAACAACGCATGATTTTTTCAAAGGCTCATTAAGCAATCTCAGTTATTTGAGACAAGTCATGCTACAGCAAAACCACTAAGCATACTATCAAAAAGACATCAAGCATGACATGAAAAAGCCTAAGCCGCAGTCTACACAAGCTCCTTCTTGTACCACTTTTTTGCATAAAGCTTTTTCTCTTTTCCAACACCATTCAAACTTTTTTATAAACACCTCTTTTGATGAAAACTAATAAAGGCCAGAGGCAAAAATACACCTTGATGAAAAGATATAACAAGATCTGAACACAAATCAAGGCAAAAAATGCAAGCTAAACGTAGTAGCAGAAAAAGAGAACACTCGTTGAAACGATAGGAGTGAAAACTAGATTGTTCTTGGCAAATGAAAAGCGAGTTCATCTCCTCCAAAAGAAACATGATGTGATCTAAACATTTATTGCAGCAAACTAAACTAAACTAATACTGAAAACTAAAACAACTGACGCTCCAAGAAAAACGCATAATGCATGAAGCAATAAAAATATAGTGTTTTGAAAGGTGACCTGATTTTTGCCGATGAAGAAGGGGTGCCTCGGGGGCATCCCCAAGCTTTGACGCTTGTACTTCTTGGATATTTCTTGGGGTGATGCATGGGCATCCCCAAGCTTGAGCTTTTGTCCATTCTTCAACTCATCTCATCATTCTCCGATCCCTACACTTGAAAACTTCCTTCATACAAAACTAAACACAAATCTATTAGCAACATTAGTTTAAGCATAACATAGAATCAACCTCTTTTTGCTTCAGGTTTCAACCCAAAACCACCACATATTAAGCATATACTACTGTAGCAACCTCTCAAAAAGTTTCGTGATCAAAAGAACTCAAAAAGAAAGCAATAAAGCGGCAAACATAAATATTGGCAGAAATCTGTCAAAACAGAACAGCTGACAAAGGCCGAATTTTTGAGGGGTTTTCTGTTGCTCAAATCAAAAAGTGTTCAACTAATGAAAGTTTGGATATAACCTGGGACATATGCACAAGAAATCGCAGGTCCAAACAATATACAGAAAATTTTCACGAATTTTTACGGTGCAGCACCGAAAACAGTTTCAGGACAGCAACATCCCCAAATCTTACCTCACTCAAATTAGAGGCTTCTCTTGGCACAACAATGAAATAAAAAGGATAAGGAGCAGTTATTACAGTAGTAATAACTTCCAAGACTCAAATAAAAGAAAAAGTACTGAAAATAAACAATGGGTTATCTCCCAAGAGTGCTTTTCTTTAACGCCTTTGAGCTAGGCCCAGTAATTTGCAAAGATGCTCATGTGGGCGCCATATAAGAGCTTGAGGCAAAGGCGCCATATAGGAACTTAAAGCAATAGAGAGCATCAAAAAGTAAATATGAAAGACATTTATATCTGAACCACTTCCTATGCATAGGAATCTTGTAAGAAAATAAATCAACGAGGCACATAGTAGCAAGCATGGATAGATAAAACAAGTGCCACTTCAAGATTTGCAATATAAAGAGGGGAAACTTAATATTGTTGAGATCCATCAAACCATGTTTCCCTCTCTCATAATAACTTTCAGTAGCATCATGAATAGAACTAACAATATAACTATCACATAAAACATCCCTATCATGAGCCATATGCATAAAAGAATTAATACTCACCACAGGAACAATAGTAGTAGGAGCAGATTCAACAGAATAATTATTCTCATCACCATAATCATCATAAATAGGAGGCATATTGTAATCATAACTATTTTTCTCCTCAATAGTAGGTGAACTGAAAATATTATACCCATCATCATAACCATCATAAACTAGAGGTTTAGTATCATCACAAGCTAGAAAGCAACTATTTCGCAAAGCATATTCTTCAAACATATCATCATAAGAAGGAACATCACATAGGGGAGATAAAATATTATCAGAACAAACTTTCTCCACTAAAGCTGGGGAACTAAAAATATCATGCTTAACAAAACCGGCTTCCCCAAGCTTAGACTTTTCTATAGCATTAGTAATAACAGTGTTCAAAAGCAATCATACTAACATCACTATTAGTATGCAAATTAAGCTCCAAAGGTTTTTCAATTTTCTCTTCAAACACTTCATATCTAAACTCAGGAAAAAGACTAACAAACTCTTTGTTTTCCATTAAGCCTAACTAGTGAAAATAAAAACAAGAAACAAAAAGATGTAACTGCAGAATCTAAAGGAAATAACTTCGAGCACTCACCAGCAACTAAAAGACTTAGTAGCCAAAGAATGTGAGTACCTTTTACCTTACCTCCCCGGCAACGGTGCCAGAAAAGAGCTTGATGTCTACGCACGCGTCTGTTCTTGTAGACAGTGTTGGGCCTCCAAGTGCAGAGGTTTGTAGAGCAGCAGCAAGTTTCCCTTAAGTGGATCACCCAAGGTTTATCGAACTCAGGGAGGAAGAGGTCAAAGCTATCCCTCTCAAACAACCCTGCAATTACGATACAGAAAGTCTCTTGTGTCCCCAACACACCCAATACACTTGTCAGATGTATAGGTGCACTAGTTCGGCGAAGAGATAGTGAAATACAAGTAGTAGTGATGATTATAAGTAGCAAACGTGATTTGAAATAAATATCGCTGCGAGCAAACATGTAACAAAACAGGAAGTAAATGGTGTGCAATGCTTGGAAACAAGGCCTAGGGATCATACTTTCACTAGTGGACACACTCCCAACAAATATAACGTAATTGAACAAATAAACAACTTCTCTTCACTATGGTACTCTGAATTACTCTCCTATTGAACAACACTAATCATTGCGTAGTGGCTACAGAAGCACCCCTTAAAGTTCATCAAGTACTTGACAAACACCGCTCATAGAGATATCCAAATCAAAGCACAACTCAAGATAGATATTATTGCAACTTAGACCAAGTACTAACACGGTGCACACACAGTCAACATTACACCATGAAAGGAGGAAAAGATCACTTCAATACTATCATAGCGGTAATTATTCTCATAATCCATAATAGATCACAATCGTAGCCTAGACCAAGTACCACCATGATGCACGCACTATCACCGTTACACCATGGCAGGAGGAATAGATTACTTTAATAACACCACTAGAGTACACATAATATCTGAATAATAACATCTACTTGTTCAACATGATACAAAGCTCACGATCACATAAAGATCACATCATGGGAGAGAGAGGTGAACCACATAGCTACCGGTAGAGCCCTCAGCCCCGAGGATGAACTACTCCCTCCTCATCATAGGAGATAGCAAGGTTGATGGAGATGGCGGTGAGGTCGATGGAGACGGCGGAGACGGCGATGGAGACCGATGGAGATGGCTCCGGGGGCACTTCCCCGTCCTAGCCGGGTGCCGGAACAGAGACTTCTGTCCCCCGAAATTTGGATTCGACGGCGGTGGTGCTGCGGAACTGTTCTGGAAATTTCGCTGACTCTCCTAGGGTTTTCCATCCCGAGGCTTCTTATAGGCGAAGGGGCGTCGTCAGGGGGCTGCCAGGGCCTCCTCACACCAGGGTGGCGCGGCCAGGGCCTGGGCCGCGCCACCTATGTGTGAGGGCGGCCTCTGGCCCCCCTCTGGCTCTCTTTCGGTCTTCGAGAAGCTTCCGGGAAAAATAAGACTTCTGGAACTTGTTTCGTCCAATTCCGAGAATATTTCCTGTGTAGCTTTTCTGAAACACAAAAACAGCAGAAAACAGGAAACTGGCACTGTGGCGACTTGTTAATAGGTTAGTTCCGAAAAATGCATAAAAGTGCCACGAAGTGTAACGAAACACAAGGCAAATGGTGTAAAAACAAGCATGGAGCATCAAAAATTATAGATACGTTGGAGACGTATCAGGCACCAGCCACCAGGTTGAGCTCTACCAAGCGATGAACATGTCGGCTCGTCCTGAAAACATCGAGTAGCTGCCCAAAACTCTCTAGGGGAGGATTTCGGGGTAGCATGATAGAAAACATGGTTGTCAAGGATTTTCGACAACTATCGACAGATTCCCCGACATGCTGATCATGATCCTATAAGAAAACTATGGCGTTGTGGCGCCGCGGGTCGATCCAAAATGTGTTAGTATCCGAAGATGTCCTTTCAAGATCTTCAAGCCGCTCAGCAACTCGATGGTTCTCGTCAGCAGGGTTCAGGCAACTACGTGAAAAAAGATACAGAATAAAGGTGATGAGGTTCAACCCAGCAATGCCCATGCTTGAGGGCTTTCGAATCATGGAGCGCTTGTGGGATCCGATAAACTCGACGGCGATCAGATGACACAGGGAAGCACAGGTTTTACCTAGGTTTGGCCCCCTTGTTGGGTAACGACCTACGTCCTGCTGGTCTGACTTTATTGATGGGGTGATTCAGTGGAGGTGTTTACAGCGAGGGCGTAGATGCCGAAAGTGAAGAGCTCTCGAGAATTTGAGTGCTTGAGTGGATGATGGCGAAAGTGTCTAGCCACTATAGGATCTCCCTCCCAACCTTTTATAGGCGAAGGTTGGGTCTTAGGATTGTCCTCCAAGCAAAATACAGATAGAATCGGTTTGAATAATCCCTAATCAAGCCCTAATTCGACTTGGTCTCTTCGAGTCTTGCCTTGTACGTCAAGTCTCACTCCTAGGCCGCGCCAGGCTATCATTCTCGTGGGCCTTGCCGTCCCTTCAGTAGATATCCTTCTTGGACCAAAGACCAGGTAGGCTAATATCGAGGACCCACAGGTCATTCCTTCGTCAGTAGCCCCCGAGTGCCTAGGATAGTCGAAACTATGGCAGGGACTGTAACTCCATTAATTCGAGTCCTTATTCGACTGCGTACAAAGTCTTTTGCCCTACCTATAGAGACAAAAAGCCACAACATGTATGCAAATAGTTTGCTAGTATGGTTAGGCTATTCGAGTAAGCTCATTTCTAGCCTAAAAAATGCATAGATTTATTGCTAGAGGGATTGGCTTAACCAGTCTGGAACTCACATCAGGTCCAGTTAATTGCATAGTTGCAAAAACATCAGTTAGCTTACTCAGATTCGAGTCCCCCGACTCGAACCCGCGTGGACTGGCGCCACTTCGACCGAAGCCGCGTGTGGACTTATCAGGTCGAAGCCCAGTAGTGTGTAAGGCACTTGATGCATCCATCGATGCAAAGCTTCATGCCGTAGGCACAAAAAATTCTCTCAGCAGAGCGCGTATGATGCAATTACCGGGCCATCTAGTGTTGCTAACTATGGACTTATCTTCGTATTTGACATACAACATCTGAATTGGTATATTGCCACCAGAATTCGGGTAAACAAGAACAGATATAAGCATGAAACAGGGTTTCGAGGAGCCAGAATCCCATCCGAATTGAAGTTGAGGCACTGCTATCCCCGAATAAGAGGAAATTGGGGAACTGGCGCCCATAGTTGGCCATAGTAATGGCACTGATGCCCCGAACGCATAAACTTGGTGGGTTATGAAAACACCCTCAAACAATTAAAAGGCACTGCAAGCCTTGTAGCATATAGGGATGTTGTAATTCCAAAAGAAGTGATCCGTGAAATCGAAATCTACTATTTGAGTAGTACAGCAGTGCTGCTGGCCCAAAGAAAGTAATTCGAGGGACCAAAATCCACAACTCGAATAATAAGACGGCGCTACTGGCCCAAAGGAAGTAATTCGAGGGATCAAAATCCACAACTCGAAAAATAAGACAGCGTCGAACAAAACCAAAAGAATGGTTCAAGGAGCTGGCAGTCACGCCCTACGCAACACCGAGGACCTCAAGGGTTGATCCAAAGATCCCGAAAATCAATCTCGAATGAAAGGAGGGTGCTTCGAAAAAAAAACCCTTGCGCTTCGAATCACGCAAAGAGGGCGATGGTCCCAGAAAACTTTCATCGTGAGGAGGACAGTGAATTTTGGTGATACATACCTTGAAAGGACGAAGACCCGAAAGGATTTCTCCCCTCAGATGAAAAAATAGGCCTCATTAATAGTGACATCAGAGATGACGCGTCACTTCTTCGAGTTGTCACGCCACCCGTTGCAGGGATAGCCTGACATTGACAAGACTAGATGCCCGGTGGGCCTAGTGCCATGCACGCGGCTATTGACTTTGTTTGACCACACGTCCCGCGCGTCTGGTGAGAAAAATATGCCATGCCTCCTCAATTCCCGTGCGTAGTGGACACCATAACTCACACGGTGCTGACACATGGACGGTCAGATTCACGCTTCTGTTCCTTCTTTGGAGCAAACGGCTGGGATGGTCCGTGGATTTTCCATGGCGGAATGAAAGTAGAGAGAGGGAATAACTGTTTACCCCACTCCGCTGCCATCATCATCTTCCTCCACGCGCCCTGCCATTCTGGCGCATCCCTGCTTCCATTCCGCGAGAGTGCCTACTTGAGCGCCGCCACCATGGGCAAAAGAAGTTCCTCCGCCGCCGGCGCCGCCACGGCCGTCACGAAGAAAGCCAAGACCAAGATCGCCGATGCCGATGCGCCCGCTGTGGGCAACTGGGTCCAGACTAAGTTCCTGGAGAAGGACCTGCAGAACACTGCGAAGATCAGCATCCTGAAGGATGACCCGGTAGAAGTCCACATCGCCGGGCCAAAAATCATCCCCGGACCACCCGCGGGATTCTGGGTACTTTTCTTCGCCTTTCTTCTCTGAGGATTCTCTTTTCCTCCACATCCATTCCTCCGCGGGCTCCTCTTTGCTTATGGGATTCAGCTTCACGATCTGAATCCCAACACCATCCTACACATAGCATGCTTTATCACGCTGTGTGAATGCTTCCTGGGGATCAAACCCTACTGGGCGCTCTGGAGGCGAATCTTCGTTGTTCAGTGCCCTCTCCACTAGCAAACCGGCGGTTTCAGCTGCAAGGTGCACCCCAACATCGAATACTTCAATCTGCAAACACCGGAGAACAATCCCGGCTGGAGAACAAGATGGTTTTATGCCAAGGACCAGCCCACCGTCGGTCAGGAATTTGGTCTTGAAGAATTTCGCCCCACCAATGTACTTTGGCCCCGAGCGTCTTGGGCGCACGAGCTGACCGAAGAGGAAATGGCGATTAAGAAGCCCTTGATGGAGAGGATTCGGCAACTGCGAGCCACACCCAAAAAAGAGGTGTCTGGCCTCTAGTTGATCCACACTTTCATCGAGCGCCGGATCCAGCCACTCGCCGCTCGAGTGCACTGCATGTGGGATTACACTGACCATCAAGACTCGACCCGATTCTCCTCCGATGAGCTGAAGGAGGCCGAAATCAAAGATGGAGTGTGCACCGTCACTTCTTTGACGAAGAGAACGACCATGCCCAAGAACTTCGGCACGGAAGCCTTCAGCAAATCTCACCCGCGCACCGAGGTATGCATCTGCTATTTTTTGATCGAATCCCTTTGATGCTTGATAAATCTTTTCACTGAGAACTGTAAACTGGCATGACTATTTTCGCTCAGGTCCTCGACATAGCCCACTGCTACCCGCCCCAATCGGAAGGGGTGAGTTTTTGGGGCGCGAATTTGTCGAAGTTCCAGAAGAATCTGCGTCTATTGCTCCCACGACATCGCGCACTTCAACAAAGCACAAGAATGTTGTCAACGTTGACAGGGTCGAGGACTCGGAGGATTTTGATGACCATGGCCTTTCTTCTGATGAAGATGACAATTAGGCCATTCCTGCAAAGCCTCTCGATAGTCGCCCTCCTCCTCGAGCGGGGAAGAAAGTTCTTTTGAACTTCAGCGTCGATGCTTCATGAGTTACACTTTTAACTGATCTCGAATATCTTCTTGTATGACTATTCCGCACTTAACCTCCTTGTAACATTCAGGTCTTTGAATGATGAGACCTCCGGAAGTCTAGCCAACCAAGACCGCTTCCAGATTCGGCCTCACGACGCCGCCCTCGAACAGACTGCTAAGTCGTAGAAAAGGAGTAACGAGGATGCGGTGCTGAAGGAGAACCCGAAGCCGTCGCCCCCTTTGAAAAAGGACACAATCAAGTAGGATTTTATTCTTGTCATGTCTTTCGGCGAACCTTCCGAGCCCAATCGACATGTGAGTTCGAACTTTGTTTTTTACTTATCAAATATTGTCCATCAGTAGCCCTCGAGGGTGAGTCTAAGTGTTTACACTTGGGCTTGCCCTCTAATCCAAAGTCTTAATTCTGATTCTCTCGTTGCCACTGATGTAGCCTGTTGATGAAAATCTCTCCAATGTATGCAAGAACTACCTTGCGATGGAGAAAGAAAACCAGCGTCTGTCTGCTGCGCTGGCCGACATTCACCGTAAGCGCCTTTTCTTTGCATAGCCTAAATTCTTTGCTCAAAAAATTTCTTTGCTTGCTCATTGACTTGTCTTCGAGGTGACTAGAGGTTGCTGCTCAAGCCGCTACCGACAAGTCATCGCTAAAGGCCAAGGTTGACAACCTCGTGATACGTCTCCAACGTATCCATAATTTTTGACGCTCCATGCTTGTTTTTACACCATTTGCTTAGTGTTTCGTTACACTTCGTGGCATTTTTATGCATTTTCCGGAACTAACCTATTAACAAGATGCCACAGTGCCAGTTCCCTGTTTTCTACTATTTTTGTGTTTCAGAAAAGTTAAATAGGAAATATTCTCGGAATTGGACGAAACAAAAGCCGAACATCCGGAAATTTACCGAAGCTTCCAGAGAACCGAAGAGGAGACGGAGAGGGTCCACAGGGCGGCCACACCACCAGGGGCGCGGCCTGCCCCTGGCCCGCGCCCACCTGTGGTGAGGGCCCCCTGGTCCACTTCTGATGCTGCCCCTTCGCCTATAAAGACCCCCCGATGGGAAAAACCTAAAACCCGATCACTTTTCCAAAAACACATCGCGATCCGCCACCATCGTCGACCCGAGATCGGGAGTGTCCAGAAGCTCTTCCCGGCACCCTGCCGGAGAGGGGAATCGCCACCGGAGGTCTTCTTCATCGCCATGCTTGCCTCCGGCGTGATGAGTGAGTAGTCTACCTTGGACTATGGGTCCATAGCAGTAGCTAGATGGTTGTCTTCTCCACCATGTGCTTCATGTTTAGATCTCGTGAGCTGCCTTACATGATCGAGATCACCGTTATGTAATTCTACATGTTGTGTTTGTTGGGATCCGATAAATATTGGTGTTATGATTGAGTTGATGTACTGAATTTTATCTTATGTTATCTCTATGTTGTTTATGATCTTGCATGCTCTCTGTTGTTAGTAGCTATCTTGGCCGAGTAGTTGCTAGTGACTCCAAGAGGGGGTATTTATGCTCGATAGTGGGTTCATGCCTCTATTTAATCTGGGGTAGTGACAGAAACCTCTAAGGTTGTAGATGTGCTGTTGCTACTAGGGGGAAAACAACATTCATATGCTCGAGGGCATATGCTTTATTTACATTACACACTTTGCTTAATGCAGTTATCTGTTGTTCGCAACTTAATACTTGTGGAGTTCTCGGATTGATTCGCCACAAGTGGATTATTAGTCATAGATGCAGTTGGATGGCGGTCTATGTATCTTGTTGTAATGCCCAGAGTAAATCTCATAGTGATTCTCTTGACATATCACGTTGTCTTTATTCTTTCAATTGCCCAACTATAATTTGTTTACCCAGCATGTGTTATTTTATCTTATGGAGAGACACCACTAGTGAACTGTGGACCCCGGTCCTATTTCCATTATATTGCTATCACCTGTTTATTTTACTCGCACTGTTTACTTTACTCGCATACTACTATTGTTTTCCACTCGATACGCTCATACCCTTTGTTTCAAGCAAACCGGTGAGATTGACAACCTCATCGTAAGTTGGGAACAAAGTATTTGGTTGTGTTGTGTGCAGGTTCCATGTTGCTACTAGTTGAAGACGTGCTAACAAGTAATTGTTAATGGCGCCCTTGTTGGAGTGTCACTAGGCTAGCAAGCATCACCTTCCGTTGTTTGGCTTTTTCCTACTAGATTGATAACCTTGGTTTCATAACTGAGAGAAAACTTGCTGCTATATTCATCAAACCTTCTCTTGGGGTTTCCAACTGGCCGGTCATTTACATCATCAATTACACGCCAGCAAGACATCACAAGTTTTCTGGTACCGTTACCAAGGACTGAAGAAGAAGAATCTCCCACATCAAGACCGCGCCATCAACAAGTTTTCTGGCGCCGTTGCCGGGGAAAAAGAAGACTTCTGTAAGGGGAGTTTCGCACGCACATCATTTACTTTGTTTTAAGTTTTGCTTTACTTTATTTTTACTCGCATCGTTTTATCAAAAACACACAAAAAAATAGTATCCTTTATAGTTGTTTTTACTTGTCCGCTTTTAGTCTTGTTAGAATAACTAATCTTGAAGTTGAAGTTCATACTTTTAAGCAACAAGGGGGAGAGAGCTTGAAAGATGCTTGGTACCGTATTAGCAATTCTCATCATAGGTGTACAAAGAAGCATTCTACCATGATCCTCCTTAGAAATTTTTATGTTGGTATAACTAGTTGGTATAGGTACGTTCTTGATACTCTTGCAGGAGGTAATTTTCTGGGTACTCCCGCCCTTGAAGCATGCACTTTAATTGAAAGTTTAGTGGGAGTACCACCTATTCATGTTGTTAAAACTGAGGTCACTTCAGAGGAAGTTTTAGAAAAGCTTGGCTCTTTAGAAAAAAGTTTGCCAAATATCCTTGATAACGCTAGCCGAGTTAATGAAGCGATAGAAAGTATCGGTAAGAGAATCACCATTTTAGAAGCTAGCACTACTCTTGATAGTCAAAACCTTAGGATTGGGAAACTAGAGGAGTCCAGGGAAACTTTAAGTTCAATTTTCTCTTCTCTTAAGTTTAAGAAGGAGAAAGCTTTTGGTGGAAAAGAGCAAAAATTTATGTATGTTCCCAAGGTGTCTGTGCCTAAATCGCAACATGTTTTTAAGATTGGTAAGACTTTTAGTTCAACTAAGAGTGACTTGCAGGTTGAATCATCTTCGGGAACCTCTAAAGTGCCTAGTGTGGAAAGTGGTGATCTTGAATAAACAGTTGATCTTAATGCCTCTTTCGAAATTACTTGATTCACACTTTCTGCGCCTAGCTCAAAGGCGTTAAAGAAAAGCACTCTTGGGAGATAACCCAATGTTTTTACTTTCAGTTATTTTTCTTTTATTTGATTCTTGGAAGTTATTAATAATGTAATGACCTCTCCTTATCATTTTTATTTCGTTTTTGTGCCAAGAGAAGCCTCTAATTTGAGTGAGGTAAGATTTGGGGATGTTGCTGTCGTGAAACAGTTTTCGATGCTGCACCGTAAAAATTCGTGAAAATTCTCTGTATATATTTTGGACCTGCGATTTCTTGTGCATATGCCCCAGGTTATATCCAAACTTTCATTAGTTGAACACTTTTTGATTTGAGCAACAGAAAACCCTCTTAAAATTCGACCTTTGTCAGATGTTCTGTTTTGACAGATTTCTGCCAATATTTGTGTTTGCCGCTTTATCGCTTTCTTTTTTAGTTCTTTTAATCACGGAACTTTTGGGGAAGTTGCTACAGTAGTATATGCTTTATATGTGGTGGTTTTGAGTTGAAACCTGAAGCAAAAAGGGTTGATTTAATGTTATGCTTGCTCTAATGTTGCTAATAGATTTGTGTTTAGTTTTGTATGAAGGAAGTTTTCAAGTGTAGGGATCGGAGAATGATGAGATGAGTTGAAGAATGGACAAAATCTCAAGCTTGGGGATTCCCATGCACCCCAAGAAATATCCAAGAAGTACAAGCGTCAAAGCTTGGGGATGCCCCCGAGGCACCCCTTCTTCATCGGCAAAAATCAGGTCACCTTTCAACACACTATATTTTTATTGCTTCATGCATTATGCATTTTTCTTGGAGGGTCAGTTGTTTTACTTTTCAGTTTTGTTTAGTTTTGTTTGCTGCAATAAATGGTTGGACCCCAACAAATTTCTTTTGGAGAAGTTGCCTTGCTTTTCATTTGCCAAGAACACTCCGTTTTTCACTCTTATCGTTTCAACGAGTGTACTCTTTTTCTAGAACTGCGTTTAGCTTTCAATTTTTGCCTTGATTTGTGTTCAGATCTTGTTATATATTTACATCAAGTTGTATTATGACCTCTGGTCCATGTTGGTTTTCATCAAAAGAGTTGTTTATACAAAGTTCGAATGGTGTTGGAAAAGAGAAAAAGCTTTATGCAAAAAAGTGGTACAAGAAGGAGCTTGTGTAGACTGCGGCCTAGGCTTTTGCATGTCGTGCTTGATGTCTTTTTGATAGCATGCTTAGTGGTTTTGCTGTAGCATGACTTGTCTCAAATGACTGAGATTGCTTAATGAGCCTTTGAAAAAATCATCCGTTGTTTTAATTATTTGGAAGCATTATTTTGGTTTTCTCCTTAATGCTTTATTTGGGTTGACTTGGTGCATGCTCACACATGTTAGACTCATACAAAGTCGCCATTACCTATATGATCATTTATTTTTTGACTTTTGATGCCATCTTATACTTCTTTTAATGTCACTTTGTCGCTTTGCATGATTATGGCCATTATCGCTCTCTTAGTTGGTCGCTCCCAGTCTTTTGCTAGCCATCATTTTGTACTGAGTATGAGCTCTACTCGTGCATCCAACTCCTAAAAACCAAGTTTGCCATTGTGTCCACTATAAATTCCTATGCATGGTATTTGCAAGCCATTCCAAGTAAATTTTCATATGCTACCTTTCAAAAACTTTCAACTACTTCTCATTTTGTGCCACTGTTTTTAGCTCATGGGGACGTAGTGGTCGGATTTGCTATCTTCCATATTGCTTATTCCAAAAAGAAAAGAAAAAGAAAAAAAGAAAAGAAAAAAAGGCACTCCTCCATGGTATGTGAATGTTGGTGGGCACCCGATGGAATCGGTTAGCCATGGTTTGAGAAAGAAAAAAAGGTGGGGAGGAGTGCCAAGCTTTATAAAAAGAGCACAAAAAAGTGCCAATCTCTCTCAAAAACTTGCTTCATTTTTTTATAGAAGATAGTAAGAACCCCATTGCCAGTCGTTGACAAAAGCAACCACCTCTCAAAACCCAAGTTTTATCTCTCCGCTTTACAAATGAAAAGCTCTAGCACATGTTTAATCACTGCTTCCCTCCGCGAATGGCCTTTCTTTTACTTTTATGTTGAGTCTCCACTTTCTACCTTTATGCACCGTCTAAGAGAGCATAGTTGTCATTCTGAGTATAATGTGCATTGTCCCAAAGTTTTCATTGATAGATTCATGATGTTGGTTCCACTTCTTCCTAAATTACTTGTATCTAGTCGCCCTCTTAAACTTGAAGGTGTCCTATGCATTTATGTTTTGCTCTCTCATGAAGGACAAGCTGAAAACCATTTGTATGTTTTTCCTTATGATTTGAACACACGTTTGACTTTCATTGTTTCATTTTCATGATCTTTTATTTGTGTTCTTTTTCATGTTATAACATGGTTCCTAAGTTTCTTCTATCAAGATTATATCTTTCATGCCCATGTTTTAAGTTCTTTTGATCCCAGCACACAACGCTTACAGTGCCAGTTCTCTATTTTTTGCTATTTTTGTATTTCAGAAATATTACACAGGAAATATTCTCGGAATTGGACGAAACAAAAGCCAGACGTCCAGATATTTCACGGAGCTTCCAGAACACCGAAGAGGAGACGGAGCTGAGCCAGAGGGCGGCCACACCATAGGGCGGTGCGGCCTGGGGCTGGCCCGTGCCCCCTGGTGGTGTGGGCCCCCTGGTCCACCTCTGATGCTACCCCTTCACCTATAAAGACCCCCCGACAGGAAAAACCTAAACACCCGATCACTTTTCTAGAACACATCGTGATCCGCCACCGCCGTCGACCCGAAGATCGGGAGGGTCTAGAAGCTCTTCCCGGCACCCTGCCGGAGAGGGGAATCGCCACCGGAGGTCTTCTTCATTGCCATGCTTGCCTCCGACGCGATGAGTGAGTAGTCTACTTGGACTATGGGTCCATAGCAGTAGCTAGATGGTTGTCTTCTCCACCATGTGCTTCATGTTTAGATCTCGTGAGCTATTTTATATGATCGAGACTATCTTTATGTAATTCTACATGTTGTGTTTGTTGGGATCCGATGAATATTGGTGTTATGATTGAGTTGATGTGCTAAATATTATCTTATGTTATCTCTATGTTGTTTATGATCTTGCATGCTCTCCGTTGTTAGTAGCTATCTTGGCCGAGTAGTTGCTAGTGACTCCAAGAGGGGGTATTTATGCTCGATAGTGGGTTCATGCCTCTATTTAATCTGGGGGAGTGACAGAAACCTCTAAGGTTGTAGATGTGCTATTGCTACTAGGGGGAAAACAACATTCATATGCTCGAGGGCATATGCTTTGTTTACATTACACACTTTGCTTAATGCAGTTATCTGTTGTTCGCAACTTAATACTTGTGGAGTTCTCGGATTGATTCGCCACAAGTGGATTATTAGTCATAGATGCAGTTGGATGGCGGTCTATGTATCTTGTTGTAATGCCCAGAGTAAATCTCATAGTGATCCTCTCGACATGCACGTTGTCTTTATTCTATCAATTGCCCAACTGTAATTTGTTTACCGAGCATGTATTATTTTATCTTATGGAGAGACATCGCTAGTGAACTATGGACCCCGGTCCTATTTCCTTTATATTGCTATCACCTGTTTACTTTACTCGCATTGTTTACTTTACTCGCATACTATTACTATTTTCCACTCGATACGCTCATACCCTTTGTTTCAAGCAAACCGGCGAGATTGACAACCTCATCGTAAGTTGGGAACAAAATATTTGGTTGTGTTGTGTGCAGGTTCCATGTTGCTACTGGTTGAAGACGCGCTAACAAGTTATCGTTAACGGCGCCCTTGTTAGAGCATCACGCAGCTAGTGGGCATCACCTTCAGTCGTATTGACATCCTCCTCCTGGACGATTAAACCTTGGTTTCTTACTGAGGGAAAAACTTGTTGCTATATTCATCAAACCTTGCTCTTGGGGTTTCCAACTGGCCGGTCATTTACTTCATCAACTACACGCCAACAAGTTCTCTAGCACTATTCATCACCGCGCTATCACCTCGCAGCTGATAACTCGTCGTTGAAGACCAAAGTCGATGGTCTGGCCACTGAAGTTGCCCAGCTTAAAGCCGATCGAGCAAAGGCTCAAGAGCTTCTCAACAAGCGCTAGGCCGAAGCCGAGTCGAAGGAGAAAAGTCTTCAGCAGCGCCTCCAAACTACCATCGGCTCGTTGCATGGTAAGTTTATACCTTGTTTGGACTGTAGTATACCAGGGTACTCCTCTTTGCTGATCGTGCTTTGTATCTTCTTGAAGTTGCTGCTGAGTTGGGCACCGGAGAGATGACGGCAGAGCCCGCTGGATTGGATGCCACTGTCGAGACCGCGGAGCATGTGTGCCAAGAAGTACGAAGCCTCCTGGCGAAGGTGCACTCGACGCTTGACCGCATCTGCGATGTATCTGCTCCGGAGTCGACGAGCACCACTATGGCGGGCGTCCTCGATGCTTTGGTGCTGAGGAAAGGTGGCGAAGACCCACTGATTGCCGCGGTGCACCGACAGCTAACCATTGGCTCCGAGTCCGTCTTCTCTATGATGATGATGCATGGGGTCGAATGCGACTTCGACAAGGTCACGGGCACATATGCGAAGGGCAAGGACAGTCGCGACAAATCTCCCAAGGATTACCTCGAGCGTGCTCGGGTGCTATCTGAGCGCCTCGCGCACTTCCTGGCGGAGAGGAACGCTAGGAAAAAGGCTGCCCAGGAGCAGAGGCGTAGTGCCAAGGGTGCATCGTTTGGTAGAGCTACGGGTAGTTCAACCTAGGGCACTTCGGGAGTCAAAGCTTTTCTTTTTTAATGGATAATGTACCGTGAACCCCCGTCTGTCGTGAACTCGTGAATCTTTTTGCTATTTAATCGATTTGGCCTCTGTGTCTTCTTCTAAAATCTTCGATGCTTGGTTGTGCTGTGAGTATGACTTTTTCATGTAACCGTGCACCTCGTTTGCAGGACACGCGCACATGATCTGATGCCTGGCCCGTCTCATATGAAATAGCTGGCAGTTCCTCAGCTGGGAACTCTTCTATAGCTGCCGTCGAAAGGCGAGCGCCATCTATGGGCGAATTGTCTTTGATTCGGTCCTTGCGAGACCAGTTAAGATGTACTCAGCAGGAGTTGAGAAGGGTTACCGTCAAGGTCAATGTTGCTCTCTCGAGAGCTTCGCGAGCTACAGATGCGAAGAGATTCCTTCTTGGGGAAATCGACAGTCTTGGCAAGGCGATGAAGTGTTTTTGTGTTTTAGAAAAGCTACACAGGAAATATTCTCGGAATTGGACGAAACAAAAGCCAAAGTTCCTATTTTTCTCGACACGAGATGGAGTCCAAAGCAGAGATGGAGGGGGACCAGGGGCCAGCCACACCATGGGGTGGCGCGGCCAGCCCCTAGCCCACACCACCAGGTGGTGGGGCCACCTGGCCCACCTCCTGACACTGCCCTTCCGCCTATATATTCTCCTCGGCGAGGAAAACCAAAACACCCAATAAATTTTCACGAAACATACTACAAGCCGCCGCCATCATCTACGCGAGATCGGGAGGGTCTAGAAGCTCTTCTTGGCACCCTGCCGGAGAGGGGAATCACCGCCGGAGGCCTTCTTCATCACCATGCCTACCTCCGGAGTGATGTTTGAGTAGTCTTCCTTGGACTACGGGTCCATAGTAGTAGCTAGATGGATGTCTTCTCCTCCATGTGCTTCATGTTTAGATCTTGTGAGCTGCCTATCATGATCAAGATCATCGTTGTGTAATTCTACATGTTGTGTTTGTTGGTATCTGATGAATATTGGTACTTTGTCAAGTTGATCTAGTGATTTACCATCTCTATGTTATCTCTTTGTTGTTTATGATCTTGCATGCTCTCCGTTGCTAGTAGATATCTTGGCCGAGTAGATGCTAGTGACTACAAGAGGGAGTATTTATGCTCGATAGTGGGTTCATGCCTCTAGTAATTTGGGGAAGTGACAACAACCTCTAAAGTTGTAGATGTGATGTTGCTACTAGGGAGAAAACAACAATCTTGTGTTCAAGGACATTTGTATTGTTTACATTACACACTTTGCTTAAGGCGATAATCTGTTGCTTGCAACTTAATACCAAATGGTTGTTCGGATGATATCCGGAGGGTGGATTATTAGTCATAGATGCAGTTGGATTACGGTCTATGTATTATGTTGTAATGCCCAAGTGAATCTCATAGTGATCCTCATGACATTTGTATGCTTGCTTTATTCTATCAATTGCCCAATTGTAATTTGTTTACCCAGCATGTTATTTATCTTATGGAGAGACACCTCTAGCGAACTGTGGACCCTGGTCCATTCTTTTACATTGTTATTACCATTTACTATTTACTCGCACTATTTACATTCTCGCAAACTACTATCTTTTACCACACGGTATGTTTAATCCTTTGTTTACAGCAAACCGGTGAGATTGACAACCTCATTGTAAGTTGGGGCAAAGTACTTGGTTGTGTTGTGTACAGGTTCCACGTTGCTGCTGGTGCAAAGCTACGCCCCAAACGAGGCGCCATATATAAATTGTCTGGAGCTATCACGAAACTAGCGAGCACCAACCTTCGGAAGTTGGTTCTTTCTCCTACTGGTTCGATAAACCTTGGTTTCATACTGAGGGAAGATTTGCTGTTGTGCTCATCATACCTTCCTCTTGGGGTTCCCAACTGGGCGGACATCTACATGCCATCAAGCAATATTTCTAGCGCCGTTGCCGGGGAGAAAGAGGATTTCTGCAAGGGGAGTCTCTCGCTTTCAATCTTTTACTTTGTTATTGTTTTGCTTTATTTTATTTTTTCTCGTATCTTTTTATCAAAAATACAAAAAATTAGTTCCTTTATAGTTGTTATTTTAGCTTGTCTACTTTTAGTTTTGCTAGAATGGGTACTCCTGAGAACACCAAGTTGTGTGATTTTACTAGCACCAATAACAATGATTTTATCTGCACTCCTATTGCGCCACCTGCTCCTGAGGCAAATTTTTATGAGATTAAACCTGCTTGGTTGAACCTTGTTATGAAAGAGCAATTTTCTGGTGTTAGTACTAATGATGCTGCAGCTTTTTGTTGAGATATGTGAGATGCAAAAGTACAAGGATGTATATGGTGATATTATTAAGCTTAAGTTGTTTCCTTTCTCTCTAAGAGGAAGAGCTAAGGATTGGTTGCTATCTTTGCCTAGAAATAGTATTGATTCTTGGGTTAAGTGTAAGGATGCTTTTATTGGAAAATATTATCCTCCTGCTAAGATTATAACTTTGCAAATAGATATTATGAAGTTTAGACAGTTTGATAATGAACATATTGCTCAAGCTTGGGAAAGAATGAAATCTATGATAAAGAATTTTCCCACTCATGGACTGACTACTTGGATGATTATCCAAACCTTTTATGCAGGACTGAATTTTTCTTGAAGAAATCTCTTGGATTCAGCTTCTGGAGGTACTTTTATGTCCATCACCTTGGGTGCCGCAACGAAGCTTCTTGATAATATGATGGTAAATTATTCTGAGTGGCACACTGAGAGAGCTCCACAAGGTAAGAAGGTAAATTCTGTTGAGGAAACCTCTTCCTTGAGTGATAAGACTGATACTATTATGGCTATGCTTGCTAATGATAGAGCTCATGTTGATCCTAATAATGTTCCTTTAGCCTCTTTGGTTGCTCAAGAAGAGCATGTTGATGTAAACTTCATTAGAAATAATAATCAACAATAGTGCTTATAGGAACAATTTTGCTAGCAACAATTATAGGCCGTATCCTTCTACCAATGGTAATGGTTATGGCAACTCTTATGGTAATTCCTCTAACAACACTAGGGTCACACCCTCTAAGCTTGAAGTCATGCTCAAAGACTTCATTGGTAAGCAAACTACTTTTAACAAGTCTGTTGAGGAAAAGTTGGGTAAAATTGATGTTCTTGCTTCTAAAGTTGATAGCCTTGCTCTTGATGTTGCACTTCTGAAACTAAAAGTTTTGCCTCACGATGTGAAAGAAAGCAAGACTTTGAATGCCATCCAGGTTAAGATTGATAATAATGTTAGGATGTTAGAAGAATTGCATGCTAGGTGGGAAAGAGAAGACGAGATGGCTAGAAATATGAAGGTATGTACTATTACCACCTCTAGTAATGTTGTTTAAAATCCTAGCAATCCTCCTACTTTGATTGGTGTAGAGAAAACTCTTACTCCTTGTGTGAAAAAGCCTAAAACTACAAAAACTTTTTCTACAAAAAGTGCTGAAATTTTTCGGAGTATGGGAGACAATAGTTCTACTCATTTTAATGATTTTGATGTTGATGGTTGCAATATCTCTGAAATTATTTTGTTCTTGCTAAAGCTTGCTTTAAGTCCTAATGCTAGTTCTATGAATGTTGCTTTTACAAAGCTTATTGCAAATGCTCTCATGCAAATTAGGGAAGAAAAGTTGAAACAAAAGGTTTCTATTCCCAAGAAGTTAGAAGATGGTTGGGATCCCATCATTGATATGAATGTGAATGATTTGATTGCCATGTTTATGTGATCTTTGTGCAAGTATTTCTATTATGCCTAGAAAGATTTATGATATGCTTGGTTTACCATCGCTTGAAAATTGTTATTTCGATGTTCCTCTTGCTGATGTTGCTAAGACAAAACCTTTGGAAGGAATTAATGATGTTCTTATTATGGTTAACAATAACCTTCTTCCCGTTGATTTCCTTGTTTTGGATGTTGAATGCAATGCTTCATGTCCTATTATTTTGGGAAGACCTTTTCTTCGAACAGTTGGTGCCATTATTGATATGAAAGAAGGCACCATTAAATATCAATTCCCACTCAAGAAAGGTATGGAACACTTCCCTAGAAAGAGAAAAAAAATTACTTTTTGACTCTATTCTTAGAGCAAATTATGAACTTGATGCTTCATCGCTTGATATTACTTGATTTCCACTTTCTGCATCTAGCTCAAAGGCGTTAAAGAAAAGTACTCTTGGGAGATAACCCAATGTTTTCTTTTCAGTAGTTTTTCTTTTTGTTGAGTCTTGGAAGTTATTACTATTGTAATGACCTCTCCTTATCATTTTTATTTCGTTTTTGTGCCAATAAGAACCTCTAATTGGAGGAAGGTAAGATTCGGGGAAGTTGTTGTCCTGAAACAAATTTCTGTGCTGCACCGTAAAAATTCGTGAAAATTCTCAGAACGTATTTTTGATCTGTGATTTCTTGTGCACATGCCCCAGGTTATTTCCAAACTTTTATTAGTTTTGCACTTTTCGATTTGAGCAACAGAAGACCCTCCAAAAAATCGATTTTTTCAGCTGTTCTTTTTTGATTGATTTCTACCACTATTTGTGTTTGCCTCTCGATCGCTTTCTTTTTGAGTTCTTTTGATCACGGAACTTTTGAGGAAGTTGCTAAGTACCTTATGCTTTAATGGGTATAAAGTTCAAAACTGAACCAAAAGAGTAGATTTACTATTGTGCTTACAGTAATGTTGCTAATAGAATTGTGTGAAGTTTTGTATGAAGGAAGTTTTCAAGTGTAGGGAAAGGAGAATGATGAGATGAGATGAAGTATGGACAAAAGATCGACCTTGGGGATGCCCATGTCACCCCAAGAAATATCCAAGAGGTACAAGCGTCAAAGCTTGGGGAAGCCCCGAGGCACCCCTTCTTCATCGGCAAAAATCAGGTCATCTTTCAAGACACTATATTTTTATTGCTTCGTATTCTATGCGTTTTTCTTGGAGCGTCTTTACTTTCGCTTTCAATTTTGTTTTGTTTTGTTTGCTGCAATAAATGGTTGGACCCCAACAAATTTCTTTTGGAGAAGATGCACTCCATTTTTAATTGTCAAGAACACTCTAGTTTTCACTCTTATCGTTCAACGAGTGTTCTCTTTTTCTAGTACTGCGTTTAGCTTTCATTTTTTGCCTTGATTTTTGTTCAGATCTTGTTATTTATTTGTATCAAGGTGTATTTAGACCCCTGGTCTATGTTGGTTTTCATCTTTAAAAGTTGTTTCAAAAAGTTTGAATGGTGTTGGAAAAGAGAAAAAGTTTCATGCAAAAAAGTGGTACAAAAAGGAGCTTGTGTAGACTGCGGCTTAGGCTTTTGCATGTAGTGCTTGATGTCTTTTTGATAGTATGCTTAGTGGTTTTGCTGTAGCATGACTTGTCTCAAATGACTGAGATTTCTTAATGTGCTTTTGAAAGAATCATGCGTTGTTTTTATTATATGGGAGCATATTATTGTGGTTTTCTCCTTTGATGCTTTATTTGGGTTGAGTTGGCACATGCTTACACCATGTTTGACTTTAACAAGTCACCATAAGCCTCTATGATTATTTGGTTTTTGACTTGTGATACCACTTTATGCTTCGGTTAATGATGTTTTGTCGCTATGCATGATAATGATGCTTTATTGCTCTCTTAGTTGGTCGCTCTCAATCTTTTGCTAGCCTTCATTTTGTATTGAGAGGGAATACTTGTCGTGCATCCAACTCCCAAAAACCAAGTTTATTCCAATGTGTCCAACATACATACCTATTAGCAATTTGATATTCCAAGTACATTCGTCTTGCTTTCATCTATCCTTCAAAATAAACTTTTTGTGTTATGTGAAAATTAGTCAGTAAAGCTCTCACGAACCTGACGGCACACTTTACTTTCTTGCTTTTAATAATTTTGACCATTGTGGCTCTCTTATGTTGATGTTATGCTTGCAAGTTGTAAGTTGGAAGTTAGCTCAGCCATGCTGTCATGGGGCACGCTTTCAACATTGCACTTACTCTCATTTAGTTGATATCATGATCTTTTGTTTATGGATACCTGCGATGTGAAATAAGGTGGAAACTTGTGAGCTCATGGAGTTTATATATGTGTTAGAGAAACGTCTGGGCCGCTAATCTAAGCCATGCATCATTCATGGTGGAAATTTACAGCACGCCCATAGTGGACATTTGACGACGCATCTCACAATAAAAAGCTATACCAATGGTAAATAAAAGAGATGTCGAGGTGTTCATTGTCTGTTTGTCTTATCATTTTGATGTGGGCTTGTTCCATTTCATCGGGCAAGAGGTACCCCATTGACGTTCTCAATGATACATGTATGCTTACAATCACAAGAACTTGCTTGAGACCTAAGTCGAGTAGCATGAGGTTTCGGTATTCGTACTTCGCGGGACATGAGATTTTCAACTTATGATTTGTTAAGCATATGCTTCGTAATTGTACTTGCATTAACCTTAACCACTCAAGATGCCTATGATGGGGGCAATGAGAGCTCAAACCTAGTAAGTATCATAATATTTTGGAGGTTTATAAAACTTGCAATCACTGCTTCCCTCTGTGAAGGGCCTTTCTTTTATTTTTATGTTGAGTATCCACCTTCTACCTTTATGCACCATCTAAGAGAGCATAGTTGTCATTATGAGTTTAATGTGCATAGTCTGGTTCTTAAATTATTTGTATCTAGTCGCCCTCTTAAACTTGAAGGTGTCCTATGCATTTATGTTTTGCTACTCTATGAAGGACAAGCTGAAAACCATTTTGCTATGTTTTTCTATATGCTCGAAACACACACTTGACTTTCAATGCATCATTACTCATGATCTTTTGTTTGTGTTACTTTTCATGTTATAACATGGTTGCTAAGTTTTATTGTCAAGATTATGTCTTTTATGCCCATGTTTTAAGTACTTTTATCTCAGCACTCAATGCTTTACATCGTTGATCAAGATTGTGATGGTGCATGTCACCTCAAAAATTATTGTTTTGTTATCACTTACCTACTCGAGGAAGAGCAGGAGCTAAGCTTGGGGATGCTTGATACGTCTCAAACGTATCTATAATTTTTGATGCTCCATGCTTGTTTATACACCATTTGCTTTGTGTTTTATTACACTTGGTGGCGTTTTTATGCATTTTTCGGAAACTAACCTATTAACGAGATGCCACAGTGCCAGTTCCCTGTTTTCTGCTATTTTTGTGTTTCAGAAAAGCTACAGAGGAAATATTCTCGGAATTGAACGAAACAAAAGCCAAAGTTCCTATTTTTCCCGACAGGAGATGGAGTCCAAAGCAGAGACAGAGGGGGACCAGGGTCTAGCCACACCATGGGGTGGTGCAGCCAGCCCCTGGCCCGTGCCACCAGGTGGTGGGGCCACCTGGCCCACCTCCTGATGCCACCCTTCTGCCTATATATTTTCCTCGGCGAGGAAAACCTAAACACCTGATCAATTTTCACGAAATACTGCAAGCCACCGCCGTCATCGACGCGAGATCGGGAGGGTCCAGAAGCTCTTCACGGCACCCTGCGAGAGAGGGGAATCACCGCCGGAGGCCTTCTTCATCACCATGCATGCCTCTGGATTGATGCGTGAGTAGTCTTCCTTGGACTACGGGTCCATAGTAGTAGCTAGATGGATGTCTTCTCCTCCATGTGCTTCATGTTTAGATCTTGTGAGCTGCCTATCATGATCAAGATCATCGTTGTGTAATTCTACATGTTGTGTTTGTTGGGATCCGATGAATATTGGTAGTTTGTCAAGTTGATCTAGTGATTTACCATCTCTATGTTATCTCTATGTTGTTTATGATCTTGCATGCTCTCTGTTGCTAGTAGATATCTTGGCCGAGTAGATGCTAGTGACTCCAAGAGGGAGTATTTATGCTCGATAGTGGGTTCATGCCTCTAGTAACTTGGAGGAGTGACAACAACCTCTAAAGTTGTAGATGTGTTGTTGCTACTAGGGAGAAAACAACAATCTTGTGTTCAAGGACATTTGTATTGTTTACATTACACACTTTGCTTAAGGCGATAATCTATTTCTTGCAACTTAATACCCAATGGTTGTTCGGATGATATCCGGAGGGTGGATTATTAGTCATAGATGCAGTTGGATTACGGTCTATGTATTATGTTGCAATGGCCAAGTGAATCTCATAGTGATCCTCATGACATTTGTATGCTTGATTTATTCTATCAATTTCCCAACTGTAATTTGTTTACCCAACATGTTATTTATCTTATGGAGAGACACCTCTAGTAAACTGTGGACCCCGATCCATTCTTTTACATTGTTACTACCGTTTACTATTTACTCGCACTATTTACATTCTCGCAAACTACTATCTTTTACCACACGATACGTTTTATCCTTTGTTTTACAACAAACCGGTGAGATTGACAACCTCACTGTAAGTTGGGGCAAAGTACCTGGTTGTGTTGTGTGCAGGTTCCACGTTGCTGCTGGTGCAAAGCTACACCCCAGACGAGGTGCCATATATAAATTGTCTAGAGCTGTCATGAAGCTAGCGAGCATCAACCTTCGGAAGTTGGTTCTTTCTCCTACTGGTTTGATAAACCTTGGTTTCATACTGAGGGAAGACTTGCTGTTGTGCTCATCATACCTTCCTCTTGGGGTTCCCAACTGGGTGGACATATACACGCCATCACGGCCATACTGATATGGCCGCCCATTACACTGCTTGCTGGCAGGCTGCCGATTGTATAGCGGAACCGATCATCAATGAGAATGACCAGCAGAGAGCAGCTCGGGATCCTTTAGTAGCTTAGGTCGTACTTTGATGTAGACTGTAATTATGCATTGTACATGCTCTGTGAAATCATACGACGCGTCGTCGACTATTCGTGGAGTAGAATCTTGTGATGCGAGTTGGTCAAAGTAGATGCTTAGGGCGAAGCCCCCGAGCGTAGGTCCAAGGGCGGAGCCCCCGAGCGTAGGTCGAAGGGCGGAGCCCCCGAGCGTGGGTCAAATATTTTTAAGGCTGTAGCATCCCAGGATGTGAGGCTAGAAATAGAGAGAACACAGAAGTGTGCATTGCATTCATGCATAGAAAGTCTGGGAAATTTTCGCGCTTTTAAATAAAACTTGTCAAAGTGATTGAAGTTTCTCTTAAGTTGGTGGAACAGAAGTAGCTCATCAACTGAAGTGCGATAAACTCCAACATGACATTGTTAGAAACTATTATTCTGGAAGAGGGGTTTACAATAGAGTTTAACTACTTAAATAATTAGCCAGTACTTCTAGGTATAATTTAATTCACTCTTAAACTTGTTACCAAAATTGGTAAACCACAAGGTCTAAAGTGCATAAAAGCCACCCATTCTTATTTAAATCATAACTTATTAACTATATGAGATATAACAAAACTAAGCTCATTTACATTACATTAAATAGTTCAAACTATTTGAATAAAAATAACTATGACCATTTTGAAACTCTTATGATCATGCCTTGGTGAAATCAAATAAAATCATTCAAAGTTTGAACATGACCTTTGCTAACCTTGGATATTTTGAGCACAACTTATAATAGGAACAAATAAGATATGACAATAGGCATAATTCATAATGACATGATCATTTCAAATATGAACTTTGAAAGTTAAACTTCCAAATAATTAATACAATATCTGTCGTGGTTCTTACGACACGTATGCCATGAGGGGTACCTCAAGGCGATAGAAAGAGGGGATAGGCGATCTGGTGCCCGGGACGGTGATAGACAGGGATTACCCAGGTTCACGTCCCCGCGGTGGAGGATCGCTACATCCTGCTATAACTCACTATAATGGCACAATGTGTACAGGTTACAATGGTTGTGCTGGTCGCGATGCGATCTGCTATGTCTTAGCTATTCTAGCTATCTCATGGCCTCAAGGGCTCCTCCACGCCGGCTTATAAAGGCGCCTGGCGTGGGCATCACGGTGGTTCCGGGGCGGATACAATATGGAGTCCTAGACTAAGTCCTATGCGTGTACTACAAGGCAACCTGCCATGGGCCTGTCTTCGGATCCGCCATAAGCTCCTGCGTCCAGTAATCCACCATGGTATGGCAGCACTGAATCTGCCATAAGCTCCTGCTATCCGGGAATCTGCCATGGCATGGATGCGCCTGGGAATCTGCCATGGCATGGCAGCGTGGAATCTGCCATGGCATGGCAGCCTTCAATCCGCCATACCACCAGCAACTAGGCCGCCCGGTTGGCTATCCGCCATACCACCTCCATGGGCCACCCTGGTTTGCCGGTATGAGACTACGTCATTGGTATACCCGTTTGGTATATCCACAACAGTAGCCCCCGGAGTTCTTTGAGATCTTCTCTTCTGTCTTCAATGCTTGATGGGCTTTTTATCTTCGTCTTCATCTTCGAGATAGTCGCGTGAAAGATCTCGTAGAGCTCCCAAAGAATAAATTTTAGCTGCCTAGAACTTTAGGCGGACCAGTGACGTCTCATACTTGCAGGGCAATTCTCCAGATACATGCTGGTATGCAAACAGTGAGCGCAAAATTATCGCACTGCTTCTGTTTTTGAACTTCGATGCTTTTACACCATGTATAGCCCCCGAGCGCCATGGCGGGTTCTCATAGAGAATCCATCAGGGTGCTCTTAGAGAAACTACTTAGAATTTTTAGCCAGTAGCCCCCGAGCACCGCTACGCAATTTTTCCTAGCGGTGCTCTTAGAAGACTTAGGATTTTTGCTAGCTGCAGCCCCCGAGCGTTATGGCGGATTTCTATCCGGCATAGGGCTCTAAGAGAACTACGTAGTTAAAATGCGATGAGTAGCCCTCGAGCGTTATGGCGGATTTCTATCTAGCGCAATGCTCTAAGAGAACTTCACAAAACTTAGCATCGGTGTAGCCCCCGAGTGTCAAGGTGGAATTTACTTGAAAATCCGGCTTGATGCTCTTAGAGAACTTCACCAGTTATTAGATCAACATACTGTGGCCATAGCCCCCGGGCGGCCAGCTCCATGGCGGCCGGCTCCAAGGTGACCTTAAGGAATCTTGCTTCATGGCGGTCTGCTCCAAGTTGGCCTGCTCCATGGCGGACTCAAGGCAGCCTGCTCCATGGCGGACTGTTCCAAGATGATCTCTCCATGGCAGATTTGGGTTGCCATCTAAGGTGACCGCTTCATGGCAGATTTGGGCTGCTGTCGATGGTAGCCCCCGGGTATTTGAGCTGAGTGGCTCAAAAACACCTCAGCTCGGGCACCAGCAAAGCGTCCAAGCGTCATATGTACCTGTGACATGAAAACAAAACACACTTGTATTAAATCGTTCTTGTGTTCAACGAACAAATGCAAGGCGGGTAAAACACGGCCATTGAACAAATGTTTTAAGGCTGAAACTATGCAGCAGTTGAACAATAGAAAACTGTCAAGGCGGAAAAAACTCGACTATCTTGAACAGTTCATGTGCATTTAATATATTTTAAGCAAGTGCTGGTTTATCCATTCTTCCGGTTTATATGCTTGACTTTTCATGAGATGACAAACTTTTGCACGAACAATCCGCCAAGGCGATAGAGCTTAATAGCAGCCGTCCAAAACCTTGGAAACGGATGGCGGCTTTAAAGTCCCAAAATGTCACTACTCGGGAATCCACATATAAAACATCAGAAAACGTGTACGCCAGAAAACTTAAGCTAACGCCGGATGGCGGATTTTTGCATGATACCGGCGCCTTTAGAGGCAAGCCAGTCAAAATTTTACTCACGAGCGCAAGGCAAAACGTGGAAAAGTTATGATCAAAACAAAAGCGGTAAAAGACTCAGAATATGAGCGAACCAATCTTTATCTCATGATCATAAAAATATGAAATATTAAATATAAATAGGGACTTAGCTGTTTAAACGAAGTCGATGTTGGTCATGCCGAAGACGAAGTGGTCCGCCACGGTGGTTAAGCTGGTCATGGCGGAGATGAAGTCGTGCCATAACGGATCAAGTCAGCCATGGCGGGACGAAACCGGACATGACGAAAACGAAGTCGGGCGAAGCGAAGTTAAAGTAGACTGCTATGGCGGAGATGAAGAAGCTAGTCCACGGCAGCCAAACTTCATCCGCCATAGCCAAGCCACATCCGCTAATGTATTTAGCCTCATATCGTTATGCAAGCAATTAGCGACTTGGCCGCAAAAAACATGCACGTAGCGTGCTAGCTTGGCCTATGCACACATTGCCTAATTCCTTTACATGGCCAAGCTGTATCCGGCGACGATACAGATGAATAGTTCGCCATGCATGGCGGCAAAGCCGACCGTGGCGGAGCCAAAGTGGTCCGCCGGTGCATGGTGAAGCAGGCGGACGCGGACACGACGAAGGCTGTCCCAGCGAAATCTGCCGCCATGAAGTTAGCCGCGGCGTCTACCCTGGCAAAGTTTAAACCAGCTCCCGTGATGGCAGCAATTCATGCAAACATGCACATGAATCCAGGTGAGTTCATGGCAGCACGCATACGTGGATAATCTGTTGCTTTGAGCTGACGTCGACGAACATGTAGATACCGCCATCGGGATCGATCTGAACCAATCTGCCGTGGCGAAGGTATGTCGCCTCTTGAAGTAGATGTGATCTCGCGGCTGTCCATGAAGCTGGTTCTGACGGAGTAGGAATAATCCGCGGCGGCGACGAAGCCAGCGACACCGAGCAGATATAGCTAAATGGCGGAGCCGAAGTAATCTATCCTGAGACGACGGGGACAAACAAGCAGGCAAACCAGCGATGGCGGGGTGCTGTGGAGGAGTCCAAGTGCTTCTCGGTTCGGCGAACAGTACAAGCTGGCGATGCGGAGCAAGCGACAGACCAAAACAACTAGTACTTCACCATGGCGGTTATCTGCTCTTTGGTGAGTATGTTGATGGCGGCGTGCACGATGATGCCAAAGTCCACAGCGAAGGCAAAGTCAGCAGCTAGTAGCCAAACACGTTCAAGCCATGAGCTAAATATAGCTTTTGATGGATTCCACGTGACGGGTAGCTAACGGAAACACTCTACGAGGAACTTCACGACCATGCAACTAGCTTCGCTTCAGGCCGTACGTTGTGCGCATGCCCGCCCATTGATCTTGAAGGAACCCGGCTTGGTCTGGCTGCGGTGTTCCGTGCGGCTTTCCAGCGGATGGCGCGGTAAGCCGTGAGGGAACTTCAAGGTGCGGCCGCCCAAGACTTGTAGGCGAGGTAGGAATAATATGCGGCGGCGGCGAAGCCAGCGACGCCCAGCGTATCCTGTTTACATAGCGGATTTATAGCCGATCAATCCGCCATCCGCCGTCCGCCATGCTTGATGATAATCGGTGGCCAAAAAATCAGTGCATGCATGTACTTGACACGCTTGCCGCAAAATCCATGCATATTTCACGTGATGGTAGTACTAGCTGCGCCTTAGACTTTAATTTGCTCTAACGTTAGCTAGTTGCCAGGTAACATCATACCGGCATGTCGGAAGTGGCATGGCGGAAATCTGCTAACTTGCACGACGTAAAGTCATAGCCAGCGACGATACAAGGCGAAGCAGTCCGGGACAGCGATGATGCCAGCTATGGCGAAGCTGTAATCGGCTGCGACAATAAAAGTAGTCCGTAATGGCGGCAAAGCCAGCCATGACGAAGTAGGGGTTATTCGCGGCGGCGGCGAAGCCAGCGACGCCGAGATGATGTAGAGACATGGCAGATTGAAAATCAGATCAGATCGGCGCCGCCTCAAACACAGGGGATACAATCCGCCAGTGTGAGGGCTGTTACGTCGAGCCCCCGATTGCCTAGCCTTGGCGGTAATGAACTTTCCGCCGGTGTTGCAGATGAAAGCGATCGCCACCGTCGAAGGTGGTGAGAAATCCGCCCGGATCGATTCCAAACGCCCTTGCCCCATGGTGGGCGCCAACTGTCGTGGTTCTTACGACACGTATGCCATGAGGGGTACCTCAAGGCGATAGAAAGAGGGGATAGGCGATCTGGTGTCCGGGACGGTGATAGACAGGGATTACCCAGGTTCACGTCCCCGCGGTGGAGGATCGTTACATCCTGCTATAACTCACTATAATGGCACAATGTGTACAGGTTACAATGGTTGTGCTAGTCGCGATGCGATCTGCTATGTCTTAGCTATTCTAGCTATCTCATGGCCTCAAGGGCTCCTCCACGCCGGCTTATAAAGGCGCCTGGCGTGGGCATCACGGTGGTTCCGGGGCGGATACAATATGGAGTCCTAGACTAAGTCCTATGCGTGTACTACAAGGCAACCTGCCATGGGCCTGTCTTCGGATCCGCCATAAGCTCCTGCATCCAGTAATCCACCATGGTATGGCAGCACTGAATCTGCCATAAGCTCCTGCTATCCGGGAATCTGCCATGGCATGGATGCGCCTGGGAATCTTCCATGGCATGGCAGCGTGGAATCTGCCATGGCATGGCAGCCTTCAATCCGCCATACCACCAGCAACTAGGCCGCCCGGTTGGCTATCCGCCATACCACCTCCATGGGCCACCCTGGTTTGCCGGTATGAGACTACGTCATTGGTATACCCGTTTGGTATATCCACAACAATATCCATTAATAACAATTCAATTATGAATTACAAATATGTATAAGAATATGAATTGATTCAGCCACAAGTCTGTTTAGTGTGAAATGCCACTTGGTTGTCCAAAATAAAGATTATTAGAGGATAATCATCATGCCACCTAGGATAGTTATCCATTTGAAAATATCTTAGGATAGTTATCCACTTGAAAATATCTTAGGATAGTTATCCACTTGAAAATATCTTCCTTTACTTGAACCCCAAGTAATGCTCATGCATGAGAGCTTGACAACAAGTAGCTTACTCACCTTGCTCAAACAAGAGTCATCACTTGAGGTGTCAACTTGTGGTGAGCATCAAGATACTATAAAAGGAACCCCTTGGCATCCATTTTTACACCATTAAATCATGGTAAGAGGACACCAACGAATTTGGGCCTTATCATACATTAGATAGGGCCAAGAAACACCACCATCACACCAGTAACACCACCACACAATCCACCCTGCTCATGAGTTGAGCAACAGGGAAGGATTCACCACACCCAGCACAATCACAAGAACCAAACCAGCAAGACCAAGACCAAATGGTTACTTAGTTCAATTAGGAACTAGGTCAAGCAGCTAGGAGGTGCAGGCATGCCACAAGATGTAGGTTTATCAAATTTCCCGAAGAACAAGCTTCACAAGACCACCAGGTTGGTCTAGTATGAGAGGAGAGGAGTGTACTTAGAGGGAAAAGGGAAGAACTCACCATAGCAAAAGAAAATATATGCCTCTGATCTGAAATCATCTACTAAAAACATATACATGATTTAGGGGCATATCACATACATCTAAATGGTCATATGAGCACCAAGAACAAACAAGTAAATTTACTAGGAAGCAAATCAAACCCAGAAAATGTAAAGTAGCTATTCATATCATGCATATGTCTGTGCCAAGAAATCACTATCACCTTATGCATATTATTCACATACCTACACTTGCATAATAAAGGTTATACCTAATAAGGTTATGTAGGAGATTTAGTGTCAAGCTCAGAACCTGGATTTAGGATGAGAAGTTGATGAAGATAATTACGTTAGTTATGAAACCTAGTTTGATAAGCAGATATCATCCATCATAAGGAGCTGGTAGAGGAGTTAAGAAAACCTATCCTTGATTAGGAGGGAAACAGTCTTGTGGAGAGCCATAGAGACCATTGGTTCAACTACATATTTTACTTAGGCAAAGAAACATGGTATAGGTAGTGGTAACACAAACCTAAATCCTAAATTCCTATTTAGGTAGAGCCTATATCAAACTAACCATATGTTGGGTGTGATCCCTATCCTCTAATCATGATGACATAATTCCATCACACTCAATATCTTTATCTATTCCATTGGACCCTATTCTTCTATTCAAATTTCAACCTATGCATCACTTTGTGAACATGGGTAAAAACCTAGAATCATATTTCCTCTCTGAACCCCATGAGTTTGCCCAAATGCTAATTCTTTTAAGATCAAATAAAACCTTTGTCTAGTGAGCAACTCTTGTGGTAGAATGCATCCTGATCCTAAACTCAACCCCTTTATAAAGTTGAGGGGAAGCATAAAATCATGTATATAGGGGATACACCAATGCATGAATCCCAACATTACTGTTAGTGTTATCTTATCATATTATTGCACATAAATGGTTCTACAAATCAAAAGTAATTATCCAAGACTTAGTCAAGGTTTTGGACACTCTAATAAAAGTGTTTGAATTCATCCCTAATAAAGATCCCTATTTAACTCAATAATATATGGAGTATCTTATGTGCAAATGCAATATAAGATTTTTACAACAACTTATGTTAAACCAGTAATATCAGTTACATATTGTAGGAATATCCTAAATCCAAAACCTGCAAAATAGATTTGAAACCAGATTTGAATTCAAATAGATGAATTGAAACCAGAAAATAACACAAAAATAAAAAGAAATAAAAGCAGAAAAAAATAGGAGAGAGGAGAGTTACCTGCCCGGCCCAGCAGCTCGGCCCAGTGACCAGCCCAGCCAGCCTATACCGATTCGAAAAGAACAAGGGGGTCATCGTCTTCCTCTGTTCGCTGAAGCAGCTCGGTGTCGTCAGCACCGCCATCGGCCATGCCAGGATTCACTCCGCCGCCCTCTGCGGCCTATAAAGAGTTGCCCGCCGCCGCAGGAAACCCTAGGAGTCCGCCGCCACCTCCCAATCTCTTCTCTCTCTTGAATTCCTCTCGCCTCCCAAAACCCTAACTCCGGCCAAGTCTTGCCGCCGACGTCTGAGACCACCTTAAGCATCACCGTGCATCCTCAAAGCTCCGTCTTGCCGAGTGAATCATTCTGGCCAGAGGAATCAGACTGAATCATCTTTAGAAGCCGCGGATAGGCCGTTCCCTTTCGCCGCTGACTGCACCTCGCCGTCGAGTTCATCGGTGATTCCGACCTTCCCCGACCTTCACGAGCTTCCTATGGTGTTCCCGGTGAGCTCCTGATCCTCCTGAACCCCTCGGTTACCCATCTCGCGCTTGGGGTAGCTCGCCCATAGAAGACCGCCGCCATTCGCCGCTTGGAAATGTCACCGGACTAGCTCCGGTGACCATTTGGTCTCAGCGCCATCACCGAACGGTTCGTCGTTGTGTCCTGGTTCGGTTAGACTCGGTTGTGCGTCCACGGAAGCCTTGCATCGGCGTCGCCGTCGTCGATCAGCTCGCCGGCGGTGAGGTCAAACCTCCCAGTCAAGGGCTTGACTGATCGTTGCCAACATGGCAGCTGACCTAGCCCTGCCCCATCTGTCATTGTCCTGGGTTAGATACTGGTTCAGTATAAAAAAGTACTAGTCTTTATCAGAAATTCTAGAAAATCAGTAAATCTTAGAAAATTCATAGCTATTTCATTTTAAATCAGAAAAATACAAATAATATACCAAAATGATCACAATAACATAATCTATCTATTTAGATTATAATCTTGCATGCTTGTGTGAAATAATTTTGAACTAAATTTGAAAACTTGTTTAAGTAGTATTTGAATTTTGAATTCAAATCCAATTATAATAACTAGTCGCCAACCCGTGCGGCCGCATAGGCACATATATCTCTAGTGAAAATTCAATATAATAGATCCTATATATCTTAATAATTTCAGTTTTATCACGTCATTCTATATTTTACAAAATATTTGTAAAAAATACAAAATTGATGATTCAGATGAAATCTTCTAGGTGAAATTTCTTAATTGTGGATGTGTAGAACATAATCGCCTCTCTCCCTAGAGACTCACTATGCCATATTTCCATTGAAACAAAAAAGTCAGAAATCACATTCTATTTCATTTAAGGAAAAAATAATACACAAGCATGAGCTTAGATTGTGATATTATTTCTTAGTGCATCAAAATAATGATTTAACAAATTCAATACCAAAATTGCATAATAAAATGGGTCCAAAACATTATAGACATGTCCAATTTCATATACTCTAGCACATGTCGAGAGGGAGAAGTCTTGACCATTTGCAGTTATTCTATATTATTATTGAATTCTAAGGAAATCTAGCTGATTGATTGTTCCTTATCAACATCACCAAATGCTACGAAAGAAATAAATGAAAGGATAGTGTTCATAAAGTATCTTACCCTCTTTCATTGATTCTAAGGCTGCCCAGACCTTTTTCATGCTTCTAGAGTTTTCGCACTTATTATTCCATTTAGTAGGTTCTAATTTGTCCAATCGACTATATCAAATTCAGAGAAATATAAATATCATCATGTGTTTTTGGCTTTATTTTGTATCACTTATTGACAACTCATTATAATACAAACTCCACATTATGTTACTCACATTTGCTATGGAGATGAATCATTGACTTAATAGAGTTACACTATGTTCAATGTCACTATCTCATCTGAATATATACTACACACAAATGGAAGTAAATCTTTAATATGGGAGCAACTCAAAGTTTGTCTAATCCTTTTTATGTATACAAAAGGATTGCATGCACCACAATCTGCTGTTGATAGAAACATAAAGGAGTGAAATCACATAAATCGAACAAACATTCTATTTCTTTTTGTGTTCGCTTCATTACCTCATTCATGAACATTTGGTTTCTGATGCTGTTGCGACCCCATTGACTATTTTCCAATATGTGAGAAATGCATATGTAGGCATGTATTAACAAATCTGATAACAGGAAAGATTCTAATGATATCCGCGAGCGCACCTCCTGGATGTCAACAAAAAAATTATATTAGAGAATAGAACATGCAAATATCTCACTCTGCAAGAAACTCCTATAATAGCAGCAGGCACAACACTGAGGTATTGTATTTTGGGAGGTAAAACTATTGGGCCCATAGTCGAATTATTCTCTTGATATGAAAATATGAATCTGCTCATAAGTTTGAAAAAGGTTGACTTCATCTCTTTTTCCTTTTTTCATGCGTACATCAGAAAATCAAAGTATTCTCTTACATAAAAAAATATGAATCTGTTCTTAACTTGAACATGGTTTGATTTCATGTATCAGTTCCTTAGCTTACAAAATTGATGATTCAGATGAAATCTTCTAGGTGAAATTTCTTAATTGTGGATGTGTAGAACATAATCGCCTCTCTCCCTAGAGACTCACTATGCCATATTTCCATTGAAACAAAAAAGTCAGAAATCACATTCTATTTCATTTAAGGAAAAAATAATACGCAAGCATTAGCTTAGATTGTGATATTATTTCTTAGTGCATCAAAATAATGATTTAACAAATTCAATACCAAAATTGCATAATAAAATGGGTCCAAAACATTATAGACATGTCCAATTTCATATACTCTAGCACATGTCGAGAGGGAGAAGTCTTGGCCATTTGCAGTTATTCTATATTATTATTGAATTCAAAGGAAATCTAGCTGATTGATTGTTCCTTATCAACATCACCAAATGCTACGAAAGAAATACATGAAAGGATAGTGTGCATAAAGTATCTTACCCTCTTTCATTGATTCTAAGGCTGCCCAGACCTTTTTCATGCTTCTAGAGTTTTTGCACTTATTATTCCATTTAGTAGGTTCTAATTTGTCCAATCGACTGTATCGGATTCAGAGAAATATAAATATCATCATGTGTTTTTGGCTTTATTTTGTATCACTTTTTGACAACTCATTATAATACAAACTCCACATTATGTTACTCACATTTGCTATGGAGATGAATCATTGACTTAATAGAGTTACACTATGTTCAATGTCACTATCTCATCTGAATATATACTACACCCAAATGGAAGTAAATCTTTAATATGGGAGCAACTCAAAGTTTGTCTAATCCTTTTTATGTATACAAAAGGATTGCATGCACCACAATCTGCTGTTGATAGAAACATAAAGGAGTGAAATCACATAAATCGAACAAACATTCTATTTCTTTTTGTGTTCGCTTCATTACCTCATTCATGAACAGTTGGTTTCTGATGCAGTTGCGACCCCATTGACTATTTTCCAATATGTGAGAAATGCATATGTAGGCATGTATTAACAAATCTGATAACAGGAAAGATTCTAATGATATCCGCGAGCGCACCTCCTGGATGTCAACAAAAAATTCTGTTAGAGAATAGAACATGCAAATATCTCACTCTGCAAGAAACTCCTATAACAGCAGCAGGCAAAACACTGAGGTATTGTATTTTGGGAGGTAAAACTATTGGGCCCATAGTCGAATTATTCTCTTGATATGAAAATATGAATCTGCTCATAAGTTTGAATAAGGTTGACTTCATCTCTTTTTCCTTTTTTCATGCGTACATCAGAAAATCAAATTATTCTCTTACATAAAAAATATGAATCTGTTCTTAACTTGAACATGGTTTGATTTCATGTATTAGTTCCTTAGCTTTATAATTCTGAATACTGTTTAGTGTAAAACTAATCAAAACTACTAAATTTCATCACGAATGCGATTCAGGCATACAACCATTAATAGGAGAACTATACTTCAGATTTTCATTTAATATTTCACCATTAATAGGCATACAAACCATTAATAGTAAGAAATAATTTGATTCTACAAATCTCATTATCGACCTTATAAGAGAGCAGATACCTGAACAAATCAGACCTTAGAAAAGAGAGCATCCACTATGCTCATTATTGACTGAATTGGAGAAACTTTAGCGAACGACTTTGATATCGTAAATTAAATTCTAGGAGCCAAAACACTACTATAAGAAAAACATGCTTGAGAAATAGGTATTATAAGAAAGACACTTCATCGAGCAGCTAATAAAATAATCTATATATCACAGTAGCATAAGTGCTTAGTATTAGATCTGTTGTGTTGACCTATAGGACATATGTCCCTTTTTTCAAGTAGATATAACAATCAAAGGATTAAAAAATAGAAATAAACATTCATGGGACAACTAAGTGAGAACATGCATATTTTATTCCTAAATCGCAGGAGACAACCAAATTTGATTCCTGAACCTTTTCTCTTGCTACTCTTTCACCTAACAGTAGCTACTTGTCTCAAATTTATCCAATTGACAAATAACGACAATACGTAAATTCCAGGGAAGACACGTTGAAACCATACCATACGTATATCACCTGCACGGGAAAAGATCAAGGAAACAACTTACAATTGCTGAAACGATTCAGCTCTCTGCAGCCTCATGTGCTACCATATCTGCATAGATATAGTAATATTTTGAACTCCAAAACCAAGGAAAATTCACCAATCAGACGCCCATATCTGAATGAACTGAGGCTACACGTGGTGGTGGTTCTTGGTGTCTTCTGGCAGAGCGACATAGGTTCTGGTGGCTGGTGGTGGGGTCGGATTAGAACGCTGAAGCAACTCTAGCAGGACACATGATGCAGAGGTGAACGGTAGCGGCTGAGGGAGATCAGTAGAATCGAGGGCACGTCCGGACGGAGAGCAAACGGCGATGCCCTGGCGATCTAATTGGATCACCGAAACAATTTTAGTAGGAACGAACATTGTTGGCTTCTGTACCGGAGGTCAGCACGATCCTGGGCACGGCCGGGCGGAGAGGAAACTGCGGCCGGAAGATTAAAGAAGGATTGAGTTTTTTTTTTCTAGAACTATTTTGTGAACACACGAAACTAAGAGAACCGAAAGGCCTTCCGACGACAATCTTTTTTTTTTGCGGTGACAAACACAGAATTACAGCGACAAATACACAAAGGCCCTCATAAGAAACAAAAATACAACCCAGCCCTTATGCAAGTTGACCACGCCGGAGACGACGAGCGCCGTCGGTGGCGCGCCGCTGCCCGAGCTCCGCTTGATGCCTTGGATCCGGAGCCCCCCCAGGCCAGCGGGAAGTCGCCGATCGCCGATCCCTGAGGATCTACACCAGAGGTCGCCGTCGTTTCCGACGACAATCTTACGGCTTGTATTATGCGAGACGTAAATCTAACGACTCTTAGGACCTTTTAGCTCAGAATTAACGTGGTGTCTCTTACGGTGCCTTTAATTAGTAAATATATATATATATATAGGAAAACTAGATAGTACACCTAGGAGTACGTACTCCCATAACCAAATCACACCTATGGACGTGCTGCTGGCCGGGTCGCAGATCAACCCGCTTAGGATTTTCTAATTAAGTAAATTATTTATTGCTAGCAATATCTCTTTGCATGGATAACGATTGGCTGCTCCGTAAAATTGGGATCTGAGGATGCGCGTCGTCCGCAAGTATTAATAACAGGCGGCAGCTCATATCGTGATGATCCTCACCAAAAAAATCTCCGGCGACCCACGTACGATGGCAAGGGCATGAAGCTAGTACTTTTTGGGCACGGCTGGTGGAGTTCCCACGTAGATGGATTCGGGTCATGATCTTTAGAAGAGGTGAGTTCTCTTGCGTTAATTAATGCATTGTAGATGTTAGTAGTACTCTGATTTCATATCTTGCTACTCTCGCTTTTTACAGATCAAGTTAGTTGAAAGTCGGATGGCTCGACGAGAGAGGAAGACGACATGCATGCGGCCAGCGGCACGGCTTGACGAGATGCCATTACTATGGCCACGAAGACATGGTGGCAGATCGACGCGGCCATGATGCGGCGTACAGGGACTGCCGAATGTCGGGGCGAGGACAACGCCGATGGGGACTAGATGTGGCCACCGTTCGCTCGACGACGACATGACAAAGATAAGCTGCGGTCACCGGTGGCGTGACGACGACGGCGACTGACATGTGGCCGGCGGCGGCTTGACAACATCATCCACGATTATGGTACAACCAAGATCGGCCTGGCTTCTCGATGATGACGATGGAGATGTGAAGCATCAGTATACCAACGAGTTTACTTGTTAAGTTTGCTCCGCCTCCGTGTAGGTTCGATCGTCTTTAGAACTACACATCTAGCACGTACTGAGTATACACATAGCCATCCACTATGCTCTATGTATATACTTGTTTATGGAAATCATTTACATCTTCAAACTCGGGGCAGCATATTTCTTTTGATCTGTACGGCATGGATTACGTAATCTAGCAAGGAGGTACATAGCTCACAAAAAAGAGTATATACCTCTTCACCATATATACTATACTGAATGAAAAAAATACGACGTACTCACTGCAAAATAAATGTATTATGTATATACCTATTGAAAAGAGGTATATACCACCTTCTAAAAAAGTGGTATGAACTTCACTTTAAATAAGATAGTATATACTTTGTCCTATAAAAGTGGTATATATGCCATCTCTTCACTATATATACTATACTTAATAAAAAAACCACTTACTCACTGACAAAAAAATGTAGTATATATGTATATACCTACTGAAAAGAGGTATATACCACCTTCTAAAAAAGTGGTATAAACTTCACTTTAAATAAGATAGTATATACTATGTTCTATAAAAGTGGTATATACTCCCATCTCGAAACTGGTATATATTTAAGTACGGCAGTATATACATTGCTATAAAAATGTAGTATATAGTTTGGTATAAATAAAGTTCCATATACTTCATTATAAATTAAATAGTGCACACTTTGTTCCAAAAAGAGACATTCTCAAACTTTGGCCAAAAAAATCTCAAACTGTACATACTCTAGGTATAAAAAAAGGTAGTATGTACTTCCTTCTAAACTATGGAATAATTCCGTTCTTCCAAATTAGGTACCACTCCGAATTAGTAGTTTATATACTGGTCCAACGTCTCTAAATCATGGAGTAGTATTAGTATATACTAGCATATTTGCCCGTGCGTTGCTACGGGCTAATTTTCGTTAAATATTTTATCCATCCTTCATTCGAAGCAGGCCTTTAAAATGCACCTTGGTTAAGCAAAGCTCTTTCTCTAAGTCTCTATGGCTTCCAAACCCTTTCCTTCCTCAAACCTCACCGATAGTGGGTCCCACAAAGCCAGTGATCCCCATGGCGTGAGAGCATAGCGCAAAGCTGTTTAGGGACCAAAACCTTGTTAGTCTTCGTGGCACTACGATGTTTGACTCATGGCGCCACTCTTTTTTTCTCATATGATCACTAACTATTTCAAATTGGACCCCTTTTAACCCTATAAAGGGCCTCCTTAGCGCCCAAAGTTTTAGGACAAAAAATGTGGACGCAACCCAAATTTTGTCTTAAAATTGATCGGCCCGCTCAATCCTAGCATCACTTTTCCCTTTCGTGTTCATCGTATTTTCTGTTTGGTCTACTATTTCACACTTCACTTACCAAAAATAGCTACTCCCTTTCTCCTAAAAAAGATGTCATGGATTTGTCTACATTTAGATATATATAAATTAAATTAAGTTAAGTTTAGACATATACAAATTTAGACAAATATGCGACATTAATTTTGGAATGAATGGAGTACTATTTTAGCCTTTTAAATTTGAATATGTATTTATTTAATTATATTCTAACTATCTCTGGTGACCTAAGACTCCGTACAAATTCACTTGTGTACACATGTACAGTCTTGTACAGCTGAGACAGTTGCACGGCACCTGCAACTGTAGTTTTGTCGTTTCGTTCTGGATGGACATGTACATGCGTGGCCTCATGGTCCTCGTGATCACCCGCATCCACCGCCTTCTTCCCCGAGTGAGTGCAGCGATCACCAAACTGAGGCTCCATACAAATTCAGGTTGCACCTATGTTGCCCGGTGCTACCAGCCACCGCATCCAGCCGCCTTGTTCTGCTCGCCAGCCTTATCTTCAAATCCCATGCTCCAAGCTCCACCAGTCGCTCCATGGCATGACCTCTCCGCTGTCATGCTCTGCCAAGCTCTGCCCGATTTCGACTCCTGCTAGGTAGGCTCCGGCTGCATCCACCAGGGGCTAGGGCTCTAACCTTGGAGGCATGGCGCGTAGAGTATTTGGGCTGCAGAGCAGGGTGCGGTAATTCGGGTATCGGGAGGATCCGAACGGCACCAGGGATGTAGCAGGAGGGCGCATCGCACTGGGATCGACGGGCCATGCCATGGCCCTTGGTGCGGGTCGGGATTTTTTTTGATGTGTACGTGGGGATTGTGTAATAATGATTGTACTCCCGTGCTGCTGCTACGACCTGTGCTCTCCACCATGGGCGCGCAGGCTACCAGCCGTTTGCTCGAGCTGGCCTGACACACGACACGAGCATCCACAAGCTAGCAGCAGAGGGAGCACGCTCGAACTCTAGTCCGCTGCTTGCCGCTCGCTTATTAATTTCTCGAACTTGCTGAGATTTTCCTTCTGTGCTGGTCTATAATCTCCAAGTTGAACGAACCTTTAGCTTGGCTAGCGACCGTCGCCCTGAGTTGGCTGCCTGCCATGTTGACTCTAGCATCTGAACTTCCCACAAAACAGTCTCCGACGGTAGACTAAGAACGGCTAAACCTGGGCATTCCCGGTTTAGAGCAGTTTCCACTGGTTTCTCAACCCAAGCCGTTTCTGTCAGTTTCATCTGGGCTGGGTTGGTTTAAACTGTTAAGATAGGAGGAGACACCACGGGTTGGTCCGGGCTGGTTAGACGGTGTCCGCGGTTTGGCACCGGATTCATGCGTAGAGGAAGGGCTATACCGCAGTCAGCCGTGGTGTACTCTGTGCAGTTTGGCTTCACTGCCAACCCGCTTGGCGCGCTGTACAATCGGACGGTGGGGCACGCGCTGTATGTGTATATAGCAGCTCCAGCGCCCCCGCCGACTCGCACGCCACGCAGCGCTAGGACGCTTGCTACACTGTGGACATGACGACGCGCACGCAGCGACAGGGGACGCGATTCACCGAGGCCATGACGACACGCACACCGCGGAGCATCAGCACACGCGCCCAGCCGTGGCATGAAGACGAGCACCCCACGCAGCGCTAGGAGACGCGCTCCGTCGTGGCCATCATGACCCGCACGCCGCGCAGCGCCGGGACATGCGCCCAGCCGTGGCCATGACGACGCACACGCCGAGCAGCGCCAGGACGTCCGCTCAGCCGTGGCCATGATGACGCGCACGCCGCGCAGGGCCAGGAGACACGCTCCGCCGTGGCCATGCCGACGCGCAGCCACGAGCTCCTCCGTGGACATGCCGACGCGCACGCCGTACAACGCCAGGAAGATCAGAGCTCCGCTGTGGCCATGCCGACAAGCATGCTGCGAAACGCCAGGACGCGCGCCCAATGCCGCTCGACGCATATCAGCACATGCGGGGCACCCTCAGCCTCCGCCGTCTGCAGTGTCGGAAACCAAGAAGATGCATGGTCAACATTCGCCCTCGCCCTCGCCCTCGCCGATTCTGAAGCGCGAGGAAGTCATGCTTCACCTCCCTGGGCGCCGGTGGCTCCTTGCGCTTCCATCGACCCGCAGCCTCCGGCAACCCTTCGAACTCGGCTTCCACAGCCTCCGCGTCGGCGCCCTCGGCCACCGCAGCCTCTGCGCCGGCGCCCTAAGCCTCCACCGACTACCGTGCCCTCGTCTCCGGGGGACCCGATTTTCTCTTGTCGATCACCTCGGCTACTTATACAAGACGCAATGACGTGTCGAAGTAGAATTACAAACCGGTGGCCGGCGAGCTAGAGTTCTAATCAGTTGCAGGCCAAATTGATTGAGTGGGCCCGGCGTCCGAGAGATCATGAATCTGCGCCATAACCCTAATCAGTTGCAGGCCAAATTGATTGAGTGGGCCCGGCGTCCGAGAGATCACGAATCTGCACCATAACCACGAAGACCACAACGCGACGGACGGCAGACGTACGAAAGCGTAAAGCTGGACGTACCAAAACGTATTACCATCACGACCTCAAGCCGTATTATTAGTAGACTAGTGGAATGCCCGTGCGTTGCTACGGGCTTGTAATTTTTTTTCGCTACATCGATTGTCGTATGTCTTTAATATTTTTTTTACTAATTTGTTTGTGTGTATGTCTTTCTTTGTTTTGAAGGTTTGAGAATATCTATTTTGAATTAAATTTTATGTTAAATATTAAATTATATGTTTTTTTTTGAAACATGCATCGAAGAATAACGATAACACTGTATGCACACTTCATTTGATTTTTTAAACATGCTTTTTTAAAAAATTAACTAATGTGTGTTTCCTTTATTAAAATGATGCTACATAATTATCCACATTTATATAATAATACTTCATAACATTTTTAAAGTATACATAATTTTTTTATTGATAATAAGTTTATGACCTATAATTTTGGTAATGTATTAATAAATTTTTCATGCGTTGCTGCTACCATTCTAGATGTAATATTTATACTCTTTAACAATGACAATATAAGATTTGTTGACATAATATGTGCAGTCCAAGACATAGTTTTTGAACTATCAACATAATCTTTGTTTTATCATTTTGTGAATCACAAAATTGAATTATGAGTAATTATTACCCATAATATATTTATTATTTGGATATTTTAGACAAAAAAGCATATTAATTGGTTGAATTAAAAATCAACCTTTATGGTCTCACTCTTAGTCGATCTAGTACATTTTGTTAGATGCCAAATGTTTTTTTAATTTGACTTCATTCTAACTATGAGTAGGTTGAATTTTTTTTTGTATTAAAAATTCTCTCTTCTTTCACTCTCTCCTCTCTCTCTCTCACTCACTTTCCCCATTCCTGGTTGTTCCTCATGAATCCTCTCGACCTCTCCTTGGTCGCCACCGCCCCCGACTGGCTCCGCCCCCCGCCGGTTCCAGTCCTCCTCCTTTCTTACTCCGTGTCCCATCGTCGTAATCTAGTTCCCTCTCTGAGTCCCTCTCGCAAAATTCCTCGTGGCCTCGTTACCGCACCGAGATCTGCTCATTTTCGCCGGAGAAATCGTCGCCGGAGAGCGTCAGCGTTCAATTCCCCATGGCCATGGGCGGCGTGAGGCAGACGCTGTGGGTCGTCGTCCGTATCTGTTGCTTAGGTTAGTTTTCTTCCTCTTTGAGCTAAAGATATGTGTTTTGCTTCCTCTAGTGCCGCTCGGCCACTACGGCGCCATCCCAGGCGGCGGCTTCGACGACTGTTGCACCGGTCATCAGATCCCCTTTCGCTATTCTACACCACCGGCATGACCTTCCCCCTTTATTCACTCATCAGGTGTTGCTCGGGAGTGTGGGCACACATGGATGGAGGCAGGAAGCCTCGTCCTGCCACCTTCGCTCATCCGTCGCTGCAGCGAAGCGCTGGCTCCAGAGCTAAATGTGCCAGCACGGAGTCCTTGGCGGCGGTAGCCGCGTCCCCGTTATTGATGTAAAGCTTCTCAGTGAATGCGACCACAACATCCGTGTAGCTGCCACTGCCTTTGTAGGCGCCATGGCCGCATAGCTATCAATCGTTTGGCTGGTATGCAGCTGCGCTGCTCGTGTTCCTCGATGTCGTCCGCTCCCGCGCCCGTGTTCCGCCTCTGCCCAGTCCATTTTCACCAGAAACACCTCCACCGCTAGGGAGCTTAACGTGGCACGGCAGGGAAGGACGACATCACCTAGATCGTTTGGAACCTCAACGTCGATGGCCCCATTGTCGCACTGGTCGAGGTCCCATCTGTGACCTCCCTGATGCTACCAAGGGCCTCCAAGTTAGTGCTAATCCAGACATCAGCATGCCTTGTTCCATCCTGCTTACATAATTTGAATTGTTTGTGATGAATTAACTCTTCATTTACAGTAGCAGCCATGATTTGGATGCGTCCGAGGCGTGCTCGGGTTGAGCACAAGCTGAACCGCGGCGGCGTGCACGCACAAGCCCAGCTTGACTGCCGTGGCACCGGCGCACAAGCGCAACGCCCCACGACATCGAACTCATACGCGGTAGACCCGCCGCCACTGCCGTCCACGCGCCCCTCGTTCCTCCTCCTGCTCTTTTTATTTGCGGCGGGGAGCATGGTCCGGTAGCCGATAACTCCAGAGATGGTGCCCTCCACTTATCAGGTGCGGCGGCGGACATCGTCGATGTTTGTCTGCGATAGGGCCGGCAAGCTGACGCGCAGATCACCCGTGCGTTGCTACGGGTCAAATTTTCCAAATATTTTTAGATGACGTAAAAAGGAAATCAGTTTTCTTTAACGAGATGAAGATGGGATGGAGCTTCCCAAAAAGTAGGATTGTTTTATTGTCGGGTCCTGATCTTAGAGCATCCGGAAACAAAGCCGGATGAATCGTTTTAGGAACGTTGGTACCCCCGTCCATCATTTTGGGGGCCTCCACCATAGCGACTTCCCGATAGGCTAGCTAAATAGTTTGTTAGCCTAGTTTTGTAAAATCCAAATGGTTCAAATGTTACAAGAGTCAAGAAATAGTTCAAATAGTCTGACCATCAACAAACAATCCCAAACACCTCAAAGTTCGACACACCAGCTTGGGCGTCGCGGAGGGCGTCGTGGGTGTGGGTTGATTGTGATGTGCGTGAAGAGAAGCGGTGGGCCAAAGAGTGGAAGGAAATGGCGGTAGGGCGGGATTTTGGAGTAAATAGAATTATCGCTTTTGGGATGTGACGCTGCAAGACGGGTCCGTCAGGCGTCATGGCCGCATTTGCCCATGCCCCGGTCTGGCTCATATGGGTCGGGGCCAGTGCTAGGTTGCCGGACATAGTTTTGGTAGTGGCCCAATGCCCACACCGACTATGGGGTGCTGGTGGGAGCCTATTTTCGAGTGGGCGCTCCAGGAGGGCATTAGGGGTGCTGGTGACGATTATCTTATTTGCAAGACTTATATTTTGTTAGTAACTATCTCGAAAATCAAAATCTATGCCCAATAAACTGCCACACGTCAAATAGTTTAGGGGGCTGGTGACGATGCTCTTATTTGCAAGACTTATATTTTATTAGTAATTATCTCGAAAATCAAAATCTATGCCAATAAACTATCATATGCCAAACAATGAATAAACTGTTTGACATATGGTCTATGTGTGATACCCAAACATATGAGGAATAATTGGAATTTTCTATTTTCCAACGTAGACTATCTATAAGTGCGAAGTGAGACAGCGTAGACTATATATAAAGTGCCAAGTGAGACAACAAATAAGAAAACAAACGGATTTTCTACCCATGGGCTAGCTCAGATGTCTGTTAGATCACACCGTGAATTTGCTTTGAACAGACAAACCCGTGGAATAAAGGAACTCATGCGGTCACGCCCCAATCGATTCAAGGAAATTTCAAATAAAAAAATCTGCAAAAAATAAACAATCCGTGCTTGCCTGACTGCCATCTCCGCCACCACTGCCTCCCATCACCGTGACTGCAAAATTGGAGCTCTGAGCGCTGTACTTGGGTCGACGTCGTCGGTCTCGGCATTGACATGAATGAGTCTGGAAGATCCGGTCACCCCAGGAAATCCTCCATCTATTGAACGCCACGGACCAGCTCATCAAGATCGACCTCCCGCGTGTGTAGGTGGGAACTCCCCGGAGCGCTAGCACGGGACTCATCCGAGCGCCGCCCACTGCTCCTCTCCGTCGACCTGCACAAAATCTGGCCCTGGATGACTATAACACCGATGATTTTTTGCCCATGAAGGGATGGGGGCAGAGGAGCTTCATGCCTAGGTTAAATTGCAGCGTCTCCTTCACCCTTGTTCACAAGGACGGATGCGGATGATACGGAAGCTGAGTCGTCCTCGACTCCTCGGTGGAGACCGGGACGACGCAAACGACGGCCGCCGGAGTCCTATACAACGGTGTCAGTTCGCTCGGCACAGTGCACATCCGGCGAAGCAGCGGAGGTCTACGAGACTACGACGCCGACGACGACTGAGACGGCAGCTTCTAGGACTATGCGGAGCGGTCCATGGAGAGAATCGCAAGCACGGTTTCCGGGTTGTAGTTTGTTCATGTTTCCTTCATCCGCGTTTTGAGGAACGAACCAAATTGATCGCTTGGAGGAGTCGACATACTCTACCAGGTTTCGGTACGGTTTGTGATAAAAAGTCCACAGAACGAACGACGGACAGAAACATACTTTTGGTGGACGGAAACATATTTTGCGACCGTCACGGACCATATCTGTAGCAATATTACTAACACAAATGCCCATGCATTGCTACGGATCGAGAAATAACATGGTTTAAACAAGTCGTAAATTAGACATGCAATTATTTGTCCCAATATATGCATATACAGTGTCAACATAATCTTGGAATCACACAAATATTACACTTCATGTCAAGTTAAAAGGAAAAACTTACAAATTTTACATCTGATACTAACAAAAACATCCTAGTTTAGAATATATGGGATACAAGAGTAGAAAAATTGTTTCATCTAATTATTGACTCAAATACATCAAGCAAAGAAGCGATCACATGTCAGAGTAAACCATACCTGCCATCAATTGGACGAACTTTCATAACAGAGATACTTCAGTCAATGCAAATAGCTCTACCCATGAAGCATACGGATGTTCTAGAAGAAGCACTGCACACAAATATACGAGTATGCATTTTCCATGCTCAAGCTTGCTCCGAACTTCCTACCCTTATGTATGTGTATCAATTATTTAAAGTCTCGGCCCTAGGAAGTACCGATTTCTCATTGTTCAGGATGATGAATCATACTTTTCACAAGATACCAAACCATAACAAATTTATAGTTCGTTGAAGTAGCCATAAAAATCATCATTCTTATTTGATGCATAGGAAGGGCCGAAGGGAGATATATGCACTCATGTGTTTGGCAAAAGTAGAACCGTCTTTGTGCATACCAGTTGCTTTAGGATTCAGTTAAGAGAGATAAGGTGGGATTACACTCAAAGTCTTGATGGATACTGGGCCAACATCGAGAACCTATCCAAGTAATCCAACCTTCAGAGATAGAATCGGCAAGAACAAACAATCTGTAGCATCACTGCATCAGCAGCAAACACCTAAGCTTGGTTTGCTACACAGCCAGTTGAATTACCTTGCTTTTGGCATATGCTGCAAACATGGCTGAGGATGGCGTCCATGTACCAGCCATGGCGACGCCGGCTGGACGCCATGTGGTCCGCCCGTGTCTCCTCCTCTTCGATCGGTGTCCGTGCTCCGCGCGGGGTTTCGATAAATAGCACAATGCCCATGCGTTGCTACGCTAAAAATTTGAGTAATGCCTCCACGTGTGTGACGGAAAGTGCTAAATTTCTCTGTTGCATCCTCCCTCTCCATTGGCGACTATGTGATTCACCGATCCGCGAGCAGGCTTAAGTCTAACGCTCGGATGAGAATGTTAGACCAAAGCTCTGTCAAAGATAAGCGAAGGTCAGAACACAAAATAACCAGGAAGGTGACTCAGTTTTATAGTAAGCTTTCAACAACCTTTTAATCATTGCAGTCATGAAGCTCATATATATGTTGTCGCTTATAAGTTTCCTTGAGTTTTAGCTCGGCATCTGAGAACAACATTCAGTCTATATGCATATATTGGGAAATAGATTGCAGTAAAACTTAACAACTCACAGGTAGAACATTTCCGACAGCCAATTGTGGCCCTGAATTTTTTTGAATTGCTACGTGTTGTCTATCTTGCTTAAGAAAGAAAGATAAGCACATCTTGAGAACCATGTGCACTAAAATCCTTCTATAAAATATGTACACCAAATCCTAAATCCTAATTAACCATAGGTACTGAAAGAAATCCAGGGAGGAGGGCCAGAACCTCCTGATTATAGTAGGCCAACAGGCCACACCTATCAGTTGAGACGTCCTAGCAATCATTTATCGGTAAAATCAACGACAAACATTCAGTAATACCCTACAAACAATCTATAGCAAAGCATCTCTTCTCTGTAATTTTTGTTACGACCGAAGCAACCAGCATGACTCCTGCAGAAGCAATATACAGAGAGATCTCATATACAGAGCAGACCAAGACCTATATTCAGTATAGCGCAAAATCCAATCCACCCATGCCGCTTCCTTTTCCCCCGTCGCGCGGCGTCCAAACACGCTCGGTCGGCGGCAGCCCTCTCCTCTACCTGCAGCTCGAGGTCATGGTTGAGCCCAGCCCCTAGGCGCTACTCCGCTTCCTAACACGCCGTCGGCACCTTCTGCCTTCCCCAGCAACGCCGCAGCCCAATCCGACGTCAACGGCGACCCTTCTCCACCGTCAGCCACCTCCCTCACTTCTCCCCCTCAGATGCATCGCCGGCATCCCATTGGGACGAGCTCTGCCACCTGCTGCTGCTCCAATCCGCTCCCGTCTCTCCCTAAGATGCGCCACCGGCAGCACATGTACACCCTACCCTACCTCCTTCTGCTGCCCCAATCTGCTCCCGTTTCTCCCCCATCATCCCTTCCCACTGCAGCCAGGCTAGCCCCGCTAGCCATGACTCTGGCCGGCTCCTGCTGGGATCTGAAAAGTTTCAGCCAGGGTAAGGAATAGAAAAGAACATCAACGTCCGATCCAACCTCACCGACCGCACTTTTCACGGACAATCGCCGGCAGGCTGCGGGAGGTGGGGGCGGGCCGAGCCAGACCTCGAGGCTATGAGTTTCAGGGACGGTGGCCCGGGACGGTGGCCCGGGTCGGAGCTTGCTGGGGGCGACCTAGGAGTAGGCGGTGCGCGTGCGGAGGAAGGACAGGCCGACAGGGGCGCTCCGTTTCCTATCCAGAGGTTAAACGAAGAAAACGTTTCGGGTTCACAGACGGACGAAAAAGGTACGAAAATAAACCGGTGGTTTTTTTTGACCTACCACGGTTTTGTGACCATCGCGTCCTCAAGCCGTATTATTAGTTTAGATTAGATCTTGGTCCAATGTCAAAAAAAATATTACATACCCTAAGTTAGTATCACGTATACTACATTGTTCTTCCATGATATTACTAGGCATATGCATTTTCTTGGAAAAAATCTAATCACATGCGCACGTGATATCAAGCTCAAACCAAAATGAGCTTGGCTGGTCCGATCCTTTAATTTCGGGAGTAGGTTGCTAACCGCATGCATGCATAACGTCAGATCAGTATTTAATTTATTCTCCTCAGAAGTTGCTATCTGTTGGTTATCGGGTATATCCAACCCGTTAGGGATGGGAGTATGTACCCCTGGGAGTATAAAACATGAGTCATATAAACCAAGTTTTTAAATACCAAATAAAAATTTGACTACTTCAATATTGTTATTCCAATTAATATTTTGTTATTATTAAATATTAATCCTAAAACTTTACTATTAGGATTTTAATTCCTAAAATGATTTTTCTAAAACAAATTTAATATAGTAAAATTTGGGAAAAATCGTAAACTTGTATCAGAGTTATTTCTTAACTCTAATATTGTTATTTCAACTACTGTTTCAGTAAAAGTTAAATTTAAAACTTCTAGGTCAATTTTAAATTATTAAAATTTGACTTAACTCCTAAAACTATTTTCTTAAATGATAAGAAATTAGGATAACTCTTAAATAAGCATCAACTTGAATTTAGACTCTATTTTCAACTATAATCCACTAATTGAACATTGTTCACTTAAGATTCATATTCCATTATAAGTAGTACTTAATTCAAAGTGGTAACCATTTGAAGCTATGCTTCAAACCCTAACCAACTAATTAAGTGCTAATCACAACATGCTTCACTAAAACTCTTCCCATATTGTATAAACCTTAACTTGTTTCCTTGATGTGTTCCACTTACTAACCATTCCTTGATAACAATAGAACTATGATAAACCCTAGAACACTAAATCTTATCTATAATACTTATATTCACCAAGTAGTATGTTCTTCAAAAGTTATTCTTTCAAGATACCTTGAAACAAACATCAAACCCTTTTCCTTTTAGTTATAAGGTAAAACTCTAAGTTCTATTAAGATTGTTGTCAACCCTATAATTAAGTGGGTATTGTTATGCTAATATGGTTTACTTCAACATTGCTTTCTCTTGATCAATTAAGTTAACCCTAATCATAAGATGCAACAAAAATTGTTACTTACATATCTTCACCATTCATCATTATTTTCTTGTAACTAGGAATAATGCTAAACCCTAAAAGTAGTAATCTTCTTTTTAAGCTTTATTCTTGTAAAGAATAACTAAAACCCTTATTAACATTGTGTGTTCAATTGAACTTAAAAGTGCAACACATCACAAAGAAGTCATCACAACTCAATAATAATAAATCATCGGGGTTAGGTTACGCTTAGAACGATGCATAGCATATATTATGCATATCATGCTGCAGATTTCTAACATCATCCCTACCGGATGATGATTGCTATTTTAGAATTGGGATTTCTATCGTATCGAAGACCTTGACTTGCCTAATCTTGCAGTCAAAAAGGCAAGTTCACTCTTGCTCATATCTCTTGTTTATCTTTAGCAAATTACTTGCAAATATACCGGTGGTATTACTACTGCATTCAAAGTAAAAGGTTCGGTTTTACTAATGAACATGAATAGTGTTTTTGACCGTAATGGTTGTTGCCCTAGGATGGTGGGCAGTGGGACCATGGTAAGAGTATGGTGGAGGTCCCACTGCAACTGGAAAGTTCACCTAGGACTAATAACAAATGTCGCCAGTGATTCTAGCGCCGTAAATAACGGTCAACCATGAGATCTGGAATGGGACGGAGAAGTCAGCTGTATCTTTTTTCTCTCGCATGCCAACGGATCAGTAGCGGAGGGTTGTCTTGCCGGGCTACTATAGAGTAAAGGGGGAAGCGTTTCCTGCCGGTCTACCTATAGTATAGGGGAGACAGACTAGCTAATTGATCTATGATGGATTGTAAGAGTCATCCAGATCGGTCTACCCATATTGTATAGGGGAGGGCACTTGGGTCCGGATCGGTCTACCTATGGGGGCGTCCATAGTGTAAAGGGGAGGACCAGTGCGCCAATCGGTCTACATATGTGGTATAGGGGAGGATGGACTTACAAAAGGGTGGGTCTACGGGGTCGCGGAGAAGAACAATGATTGGCTTGGATCACAAGACTGGCCCCCACACCAACGAAGTGTGGACGGGAATGCGCGCCCGGTTGTGCAGCAAGGCTTTGATCTCTCATGGGTACAAGTGACCACCTCTGCAGAGTGTAAGAAAGCATCTGGATACTCCCTGTTCTGGGAAGGAGTTGCGAACACGGCAGGAAAGGAGCCCATCGAAGCTCTAATCAACCTGTGAAGGCTGACGGACATAGTTCTTTTGAATAAAAGCAACCTCTTGAAGAAATGTTTACGAAAACTTGCATTGCCAAATGACTCTTGGGTCTAAGGCTGTAGCTAGTGCATAAAACACCTTATTCATTATATGAACTTGCTGGGTAACGCTCGTTACTCACCCCACTTCCTCGTAACCCTTGCTTAGATTAGAGGCAACACAAGGAGGCAACCTCGAGACACTGAAGACGAAGATGAAGCCCTCGACCAATGTCGGAACTATCAGTTGGAGTCAACGACTATGCCAAGCTTGGTGGAAAACTAGAATAGGAATAGAGGGGACCCAATTCCCTAATCCTAGAACCTAAGTAGTTAGGGTAATTCTATAGTAGAGTAGCAAGCCAACTGCATTAGTTATAGCTCTAGTTTAATCTTCAATGTATTCTTTCTCGTTTGTAGTCGCCAGGACTAAACCTCTACCTATTGAGGAGGTTCTGAAGATCTTCTGTATGATGAAATTTGTAATCCTATGCACCTACCTTGGACCTGCGATGTTTCTGTTGTACCACTCTGATCGATGTAATACTAGTGAGACGGTGTTTCATTGCTGTTATGTCAACGACTTGCATACTACACATGCAGTGGTATGTTGGGTCACCACAAAGGCGAAGCCCCCCGAGCATGGGTCGAAGGGCGGAGCACCTGAGCGTAGGTCGAAGGGTGGAGCCCCCGAGCGTACGTCAAATCTTTTTAAGGCAAAGCCCCCGAACGTGGGTCAAATAATTATTAAGGCGAAGCCCCCGAGCGTGGGTCGAATATTTTTAAGGCGAAGCCCCCGAGCGTAGGTCGAATAATTTTTAAGGCGAAGCCCCCAAGCGTGGGTCGAATCTTTTTAAGGCAAAGCCCCTGAGCGTGGGTCGAATAATTTTTAAGGCGAAGCCCCCGAGCGTGGGTCGAATCTTTTTAAGGCAAAGCCCCCGAGCGTGGGTTAATGTGAACATCAACTCAGGATGTGAGGAATTATACTTTATTGCTTGGTGCCGAAGGCATAATGTTGGGCGTGGACTGCTGCCGACGCCTAGTTGCAGAGAGAGGAGGGAGAGTCTGTCTCTTCTAAGGGTAGAAGCGGCCCATCAGCTGCGCGGCGTTCCACAGGTTCTTCTCGTCCACCCCTGTTTTGGGGTCGCGTAGTCGATACGCTCCTCCTGGAATGACTTCGTGGATGAGATATGGACCTTCCCATGGTGACTCCAGCTTCGACGTGCTTGTTTGCTTGAGACGAAGCACGAGGTCGCCGGGCTCGAAAGACCATCCGCGTACTCGTCTGCTGTGGTAGTTGCAGAGGCTTTGCTGGTAGACTGCTGATTGAGCGAGGGCGACGTCTCGAGCTTCATCCAGCAGGTCGAGGGCATCTTCCAGTGCCGTTTGAGCGTCTTCTTCGACGTAAGCTACCACACGAGGTGCGGAGTAACGCACATCTGTGGGAAGTACTGCTTCTGCCCCAAAGAGAAGGAAGAACGACGTGTAGCCGGTAGAGGAGTTGGGTGTAGTTCGCAGACTCCAAAGGACTAATTGTAATTCCTCGGCCCAAGTGCCTGCCGTGCATTTGAGGGGTCAAAGGAGTCGATTCTTCAGGCTGGCACAAACAAGCCCGTTGGCTTTCTCGACCTGCCCGTTGGACTTGGGGTGCGCCACCGATGCATACTTGATCTTGATGCCTAGCTCTTTGGCGAATTCTTGAAATTCGCCCGAGGTGAAGTTAGTACCGTTGTCGGTGATGATTCTGTTGGGTACTTCGTATCGACAGGTGATGGACTTGAAGAACTTGACCGCCATAGTTGCTTCTTGGTTGGTAACTAGGACTGCTTCGATCCACTTGGAGAACTTGTCGACGACGACTAAGAGGTCCCACTTGGTCAAGCCCCCGTTGCGCGAAGGGCCAGGCCACAGGTATGGTGCGTAGCTCCGATGCGGGTGCATGGGGCTTTGTCGCGAAGCGTTGGCACGCGTCGCACCGTTCGATGATGTTCTTGGAATCGTGAAGGGCCAAAAGCCAGTAGAACCCTGAGCGGAAGGCTTTGGCGACTAGAGTTCTGCTGCTGGCATGATGCCCGCAGGTTCCCTCGTGGATGTCTCGCAGGAGAGCAATCCCATCTTCGGGCGCTATGCACCATTGGAGAACTCCTGTGGTGTTGTGCTTGTAAAGCTCTCCTTGGATTATCGTGAAGGCCTTGGAATGTCGCATAACTTGTCGATGGTGGATGGTATCTTCTGGTAGCTCGCCCCTTATCAGGTAGGCGAGGTACGACTTCGTCCAGACTGCCTCGACCAACATGACTGTGGCGGTTTGCTTGGACGGGTCTTCTTTTTCTGCTGCTGGAACGTCCTCTAAGCGGTTAGGCCCCGAGTGTGTTGCTAACACTGGGTCGATGGTGCCTGGCTTGATCTTGATGGACCGCTCGAATATCTCCTCAAAGAAAACTTCTGGTGGTATCGGCAAACATTTGGATCCGATATTGGCCAAGTTGTCTGCCTCTTCATTGCTTTCTCTACCGATGTGGGTCACCTCGCATCCCTCGAAAATGCCCTCTAGCTTGTCGTACATTGCACGATATGCGATCATGTTTGCACAGGTCGCATCGCATTCTTTCATGACTTGCTAGGCTATGAGATTCGAATCGCCGTGGATCTTGATGCGAGTGGCGCCACATGCCTTCGCCATGCGCTTGCCGTGTAGAACAGCTTCATTGTTTGAGGGGCTCGCAAATCGCATACGTAAAACGTAGTGCATCTTGTCCCCCTGTGGTGATACGAGGACCACCCCTGCTCCTGCTCCCGAAACACGCTTGGAGCTGTCGACGTAGATTGTCCATGTGTTTGACAGGTCTGGGTGCTCTGGCATCTATGCTTCAGTCCATTTGGCGATGAAGTCCAGAAGGACCTACGACTTGATAGCTGACTACCGCTGGTATGTGATCTCCCATGGTCCAAGAGTAATGCCCCAAAGCGAAATGCGCCCCGTGGCGTCGGGGTTGTTGAGTATGCTTGAAACTGGGGTTGAGGCCACAACTATGATAGAGTGGCATTCGAAGTAGTGCGGCAATTTCTTCCCTGTCATGTATATAGCGTATGCTAGCTTCTAATAGTGAGGGTACCTTTGCTTGGTCGGGGACAGTACCTCGCTGAGGTAGTAGACCGGTCTTCGCACTCCATGCTCTTTGCCATATTCTGCGCGTTCGACAACTAGAGTAGAGCTGACCACCTGATTGGTTGTGGCTATGTATAGTAACATTGGCTCTTTCTCACGAGGCGTGACCAGTACTGGGGACGTCGAAAGGCGATGCTTAAGGTCATCGAAAGCAGCCTGCGCATCTGCTGTCCAGGTGAACTTATCCGTCTTCCTGAGAAGCCGATAGAAGGGGAGAGTCTTTTCGCCTAGCTTGCTTATGAAGCGGCTGAGCACCGCTAGACGACCTGTCAACTGCTGGACATGTCAAAGTGTCTTCGGTGGCTGCATGTTGATTATGGTCCGGATCTTCTCCGGATTGCCTTCGATCCCTCTCTCAGAGATGAGGTATCCCAACAGCTAGCCTATAGGTACTCTGAAGGAGCACTTTTTGGGTTGAGCTTGATGTTGTATCGATCAAGGTTAGCGAACGTTTCTCGTAGATCGTCAAGCAAGTTGTCTGCCTTTGCGGACTTGATGATGATATCATCGACGTAGACCTCGATGTTGCGAGCGATCTACTCCTTCAGGCACGCCTTCATGCACCGTTGATAGGTGGCTCCTGCGTTCTTCAAGCCGAAGGGCATCATCATGTAGCAGTACACCCCGTATGGGGTGATGAAAGCAGTCTTGTCCTTGTCTTTGACCTTCAACCTTATCTGATTGTATCCAGAGTAGGCGTCAACGAATGAAAGACGCTCGCAACCAGCGGTGGAGTCGATGATCTGATCGATTCAAGGGAGCGAGAAATAGTCTTTCAGGCAGTGCTTTTTCAACGCTGTGAAGTCGATGCAGATCCTTTAGATCTTGGTGTCCTTCTTTTCCACCATGACTGGCAGTGACAACCATGTGGCCTCTTTTATCTCCCTGATGAGTTTCGCCTCAAGGAAATGATTTATCTCTTCTCCCATTGACTAGGCTTTCTTCGGATTGTAGCGGCGCATCGATTGCTTGATGAGTTTTGCATTGGGGAATATCTTCAATTCATGCTCAGCGAGTTCCTTGGGAATGTCTGGCATATCTGCTGGACACCAGGCAAACATCCTCTAGTGCTCACGGAGGAACTTGATGAGTGAGCTTTCCTATGCGGGGGAAAGGGAATTCGACACCCGCGCGGTCTTGGAAGGATCCGTCGGGTGGATCTGGTGCTCCCGTGTGTCCTTGCTAGTGTCGAATGATAACTCTGGAGCGTTCTGCTGCACCGTTGGAGTTATATCCATGTTGGTGCTTTCTCTAATGTGGTGAAGTTCTTCATGAATCCCAAATGTCTGGGACAAAGTGTTGAAATCTTTGTCATAGTTTTCGGAGCGGGCAAAGCTGCCGCTAATCGTCAATGGTCCTCTGTTTGCGGGCATCTGCAGCTTGAAGTAAGCGTAATGAGGGACTGCCATGAATCGGGCAAACGCTGGTCGCCCGAGGATGGCGTGGTACTGTGAGGGCCAGTCAGTGACCTCGAATTCGATCTTCTCCTTTCTAAAGTTTGCGGGGGTGCCAAAGATGACGTCCAAGTGTATCACTCCTAGAGGGTACGTCAGCTTTCCTGGGACAATTCTATTGAAGGAGGTCTTTGTCGGTAGAAGGTCATTCCTCGGGATCTTGATCTTTCACAGCGTGTCAGCATAGATGAGATTCAAGCTGCTTCCTCCGTCCATGAACACCTTCTTGGAGGTAAAAACTCCTATCTGGGTTTCAAGGACTAGAGCGTGATGTCCTGGGCGCGGGATCTTCGGTGGGTGATCTGATCGATCAAACCCGATCGGGTGTTTTGACCAGTTCAGGTACTCGAGAGATGCTGGTGGTGCATGCTCGGTGTGGAAAACCTCCCTTCCATGCTTTCTCTGGATGCGATTTGTTGGGTGCCCCCTTTGGATCATAGGCATGAAACCACGTGGTGGAGGGAACGCTTCTTCCTCGTTGACCTACTGCCAAGGCTCAATGAGATGCTGGATCGTGGCGGCCTGATGGCCATGTTGCACTGCGTTTGGTGGCGGATTAGGTGGTGGCGGTGGTGCGTTGTAAGCCACGGCGCCTGCGATAGGCTGTTCTGACCGCATCTTTTCCTGAAGCGCTTGGCTGAGCCAAAGGAATTCCCTGCACTCGATGAGGAGATGTGCTGGTTTTCACCTTCCATCCTTGTCGATGTAGGTGTGCCTGGTACACCCTCCATTGAGAAGTTCTTTCGTCGAGGGTGGTTGCTGGTGATGACGCCGATGCCACTCCATTTTTGGCCTCGAATCGCGGCCGGCACCTCTACTGCTGCTTCCATAGTAAGTGTGCTCCTGCCTACGTCCGTCACGGTTGTCGTCGTGGTCGTTGTTTATGTAGCCTGCTGCTACCATGTCTGTTGTGTCCGAATCTCCATAACAGCCTCGTCGCCCTTTTTTTCGCACTCGTCGTGACCCGGAGTGGAGTTGGTCTTTTGGATCGACGTCGTGGTCTGGTGAGCAGCGATGACTCCTGGGATTTGCGATGGAATCCTCTCCGTCGGCCCATTCGTTTGCAAGGCTCATGAGATGGTCGATAGTCTTGGGCTTGCATCGTCCCAACTCTTCCCAAAAAGTCCCGCCGGATGAGACCGTCTCGAAAAGCGCCGATAGCTCTTTTGGGCGAAATATTCTCCAATGTGTTACACAAGCTGAGCCACCGTGATATGTATGACCTCAGACTTTCCCCTGTCTTCTGCACGCACAGGCGTAGTTCTTCGAACAACGTGGGTCATCGTGAGGTGCCTGAAAGTTTGCGATAAAAACTTGCCAAAATTCCTCCCAGGAGCGGATGCTATCTGGAGCAAGGTTATTAAGCCATGCCCTTGCGTTATCTTTCAGGTGCAATGATAGCAACTGAAGAGCGTTGTCCCTGGATCCGCCGCTAATGGCGATGGCAGTTATGAAGTCATCAAGCCAAATTCGAGGGTCCTGCTGCCCATTGAACTTGACTACACCGTCGGTGAGCTTAATTAATTTCGGCAGCGGTGTGGAGCGAATTAGGATGCTGCAGCACTCTGTGCCACATAGTCCATGGTGACTGTTACGGAATGTCTCCGGCTCACACTCGTCCTTGGAGCGATGTGCCTCACGTCGTGCGTGTGCTAGGTCGACTCTGTTCTGAGCTAAACCATGTCAAAGCTCACCGTTGATGGGTTCTACGACTTGAGGCCTAGGCGCTACTGCTGGCACCGCCGCTTGGTGTCTAAACTTCTCTGCTGAAGGGACGTTTCTTCATGGTGTTGCGTCATGCCCTTGTTCATTCGTGCCTTGGAGCACCCTGACGCCCTCGAGCGCCAAATTTCGAAGGTGCCGTATATGCTTGTCGTAATTAGATGCATTGGCAGCAATGTAAGCTACAGCGGCCATGATCGCAGCCTCCTTGGTCTTGGGCAGTAACCCAGCCTCATTAAATTCTTCCAGGTTTCTGGTGATGTTGTGCGCGTCGCCCCCAGGTGGGAGATGAGATCGTGATCTGCGTGGGACGATCGACGAGTAACGTGATGACAACTCGGCATGTTGTCTGTTGGACGTGTCGGTTTCATCTCTGCGTCGTTCTAGGATTCATCTCTCACTGCTGATCTGGTCCTTCTGCTCCTGGATGATGAATCAAAGTGCGGCCACCTCTTCGAGGTTGGGATTAGGGCCCATAGGTACCTCGCCCGAATAGACTTTCCTTGCATGTCGGATCTGGTTTTATGTGATGAACCGGCCGCCAGCGGTTGGCCGATCTCGATTGCTATTGGCTCGGTGCTCGTTCCCATCTCCATGCGATGCCATCATGCAGTGCCCGCCAGATGGCAAAACCGAGTCATCGCTGATCTCGCCTTGCGCCAAAGGGTATATGTCATCATCTCCAATGCATGATCCCGCCTCGATCATTGTATCTGACAAGGTTATAGATAATAGAGCCCATCAGTTGAGTACCCCTGAGGCCCATTAAGCTAGGCCCAATTGTAACACTAGTCAAAATACGAGTTCATGTCGTATGTCGATGTTGTAATCTGTGTCGGATCCCTCCCGATCCTTGAGACCTGGCCACCTATTTATAGGGGCCAGGAGAGGACGGAGAGGGACAAATTGAGAGTAAGCCAAAGTTCACCCTACGTTAACTTTCGATACACACCTTGTTTGACTGATTTTACCTTCGAGTTCATCCGATGCCCTACTTCCCCGATCATAAGTTCTTCATCTAGGACATATGCCGAGTTAACCCTCGTCAATTGGCGCCGACCGTGGGGACTCTGGGCATTGGAATCATGAATTCGACGGCTTTTTTGCCTTTGGCCAACAGCAATCCAGAAGTCGACGAAATCCAGATACCCTTCGGAACCGTCGATTTTCAACCTCACCAGTCAAATTTCACACATGTATTCGAGAGCATGGATGAAGATATGGACCTGACGATCGGAAGTCTAAACTTTCGCGTCAGGTCTTTGGGTTCGATTCGCCTTTCAGATCCGGCGAAACTGGGTCCATCTGCAAATGAGTCCAAGACAATAGTAATGTCGGAATCATCAGAAGGCTCCTCCAGCGAGGTAAACTCGCCGGTCAGCTTCGTAGAAGCAGAAAAAGGAAAAATCACAGAAGGCGACAAAACCATGGAGAATTTTGACTTAGAAGTTCAACTTGAAGATCTCATGATTTGCCATGACAATACTTCAGACAAATCAATAGACACCTGGAAGACAGGATTAGAGCTTCATGAAGATGACAGTTCGATCTTCTCAAGCTTCAACAGCAAGTTCAACAATCGATACCAAGTACTCGCCATTATAGGAGACAAATCAGAAGAGCTCAACGAAAATAACAATCCAGTGCTCAACCCAGCAAACGTAAACAGAGGAGCGAATTACTTAGCAGAAGGAGAAACTGCAGATTCCCTTGCAACCAGGGAGAAAGTTCGACTTTCAATTGATGAGTGGAGAACAATCAAGACAGCCGTGAAGCACGGCATGCCAATACCAACAAACGCCAGCAAGAATATGCTTTTAGGGTATCACTATGCCTTAAGACAACAGTCAAAGCAACTAGCAAAAGAGAGGATTGAAATACAGAAGAGAAGAGACTCAGCCATTGCAGCAAGCGACGTTGTTCGCAAAGCACGTAGCGACGCGTCATACACAAACAGCAAAAGGCATCGTCGACATGGATCAAGGTTTGAAAACCTTGAGTACTTAGAAAGGCAAAGCCTCTCCAAAAACCTCGACTCGTCTTTCTTATCGGTCGACGAGCAAGGGAACATTATACCAAAGACACCCGAAGCAGCCCTAGTGGCAGCTCAAGCGTACCTACACACAACATGACCAAATCCGGGAGACCCAAGGGAACATATGCACTGAGCAGCACTACAAGGATTGAAGATGGTAGGCAATAAATTATCAGCAAAAGAAGAGGAGGCATACCGCAACAAAGGAACACATAAACCAAGATCACCATGCCGTCACAACATTCCTCGGCACAGAAGCGGTAGTCCACGATCTAGAACACCATCACCAAAGCGACACAAAAGCCCGAAGCATGGAGGAACCCAAAGATCCAGGACTCCAAGCAAAGCATATGACTACGAAGACGACAAAAAAGAGATGGGGGCATCGTGCTTTACCCACAGGGTTCACACCACGCCAGTACCCAAAGGTTTTAAACTACCCCATGTTCAGCAAAAATACGATGGATCCTAGGAGCCACAGTCATGGCTCTCGGATTATTTGCAAGCAGTAAAAATATTGGGAGGAACCAAGGAAATAGCCATGCAAAGTTTACAATTACACCTCACCGGCGCGGCAAGGTCATGGTTGAGCAAATTAGAAAAAGAAGCAATTGGAAGCTGGGAGGAGCTCACAAAGCAATTTATGAGCAACTTCAAGTCGACATATAAACGGCCAGCGTCCATAGAAGAAGTCAAAGCCTGCGTACAACAACGCAATGAAACATTAAGGGCGTATATCCAAAGATGGAGCATCATCAAAAACTCAGCAGTCGAAGTCTCAGACGAAAGAGCAATAGATGCATTCACACTCAGGCTGAGGCGAGGAGACCTAGTCGAAGACATGGGCAGAATCAAGCCGAAAACAGTATCAAATTTAATGGATATAGCAAACAGATTTGTAGATGGAGAAGATGCGTGCAACAACAAATGGACACGATCGCCAGAGGATGAAAGAGGAAATAGATACGGAGGCCAAAGGAGGAGATCCCGCAATTATGATAACTACGGCTCTCACAGCCAAGTAGCCACAGGGTACAAGGACAATAGCTACCAAGGGAACGACCGTAGAAGCTAGGGATATCGTAGCTACGGAAAAGAAGACTGTAGCAAAAAGTTTCAGACAAAAGAACCCAGAGAGTACAACCCATCACCAGAGGATATGCTAAATGGACCATGCCACATACACTCCGCGTTCGTTGATGGAAAAAGAGTATCGAGACATGCGATGAAGGACAGCACGACATTCTTGAAACTTCAGGAGGCAGCACTTAACAAACAAGCCGAAGCAAAGAGGCAAGGATACGAAGGGAACACAAACAACACGCCTCCAAGTCAACAAGGAAACAATGGAGTTCCTCAAGGACAGAACCAGCCAAACCAGGGACACGACAATGATGGAGGATATATCCCATCTAAGGGGCACATCACAGATATGATACAGCTAGTGCCAAAGTCGAACAAAAAGGAAAAAAGCATAACTCGCCAAGTTAACCTAGCAATAACTTCGCCTCTAGCAACAACGGAATATCTACACAGGTCAGAGCAACCCATAGAATTCAGCAGAGATGATCACCCCATAACAGTACCTCGGCCAGGAAATGCGCCTCTGGTACTCAAAGCCCAAATTGGGACGTACGATGTCGACAGAATATTCATGGATGCAGGAAGCGGAATAAATTTTACATATGCGAAGACCCTACGAGCAATTCACATTTCATTGGAGTTCCTGAAGACAACTGACTTGATATGGGCACGAAGGAGGAGGTGAAGCCCAATTTCAGGACTCCACCAAGATGAGGGAAGCTCGTTGCTGCTTGGCATGCCAGGACGACCTACGATATGAAATAATTTAGTCTAAGATTGTGTCAGCAATTTACATATCTGCTTATGTTATTCTGTGTGCTAGGTCATGTTATGGGCCACTTAGTTTTATTTGTGTTTTGGGTTTGGGCCTATCCAAGCCCAACAGTTTTCTGGCCATCTATATAAGGAGGCCAGCAGTCTAGGGTTTAGGGGAGTTCAGAATTTTAGTTTACAAACTATCGTGTTGTGTTTTCTTGGTGAAGCATCCCTCCAGGGACGGCGATGATATGGGCACGAAGGAGGAGGTGAAGCCCAATTTCAGGACTCCACCAAGATGAGGGAAGCTCATTGCTGATTGGCACGCCAGGATGACCTACGATATGAAATAATTTAGTCTAAGGTTGTGTCAGCAATTTACATATCTGCTTATGTTATTCTGTGTGCTAGGTCATGTTATGGGCCACTTAGTTTTATTTGTGTTTTGGGTTTGGGCCTGTCCAAGCCCAACAGTTTTCTGGCCATTTATATAAGGAGGCCAGCAGTCTAGGGTTTAGGGGAGTTCAGAATTTTAGTTTACAAACTATCGTGTTGTGTTTTCTTGGTGAAGCATCCCTCCGGGGACGGCGATGCCGTTTATCGAATAAAGTTGCTGCGGAGATTCTTGTGTTCATCAAGGATTGTCGTGCTTTGGTTTGAGGCATGGTGTTCATCATCACGTTGCTTGCTGGATTCGTCCTCGTCTTCAGGTGACGTTCTTTGCGTTATTGGAAGATTGCTATCCGGGTAGACTCGCTGTGAAAGATCGGGACAAAACTCATAGGATCACTGGCGTGATCCATATCATGTGGTATCAGATTACTGGGTTGCTCATGGCGAGATTGATCTGCTGATTGTTCATCACACGAACAGTTGTTAGATTGGAGAGATTGGAGTAGATTGGCTGTTCAAGTTTTCAGATTGGATTGTGCATCGTCGACAGATCCGATCGAAAGGAATCGAATTGGCGAGTATTGTTGATTGATTGATCTGCAGATTTTTCTTCTCTGAGAATTTTCTGATCGGAAGTCTGATTGGTGAGAAGTTGGTGCTGGTTATTTTTGTCAGCTCGGCGCAGTTGATTTCCTCGAACAGGTTGATCCAATCCAAATCCGATCGAAGGGCAAAGCCAAAAAAAAAATTCTTTGCGCTCGTTCTGGGCGCCGCACCCCAGACGATCGCTGCGGTCGAGCGACCTCACTCGCTAGCCCCGCGCTCGCGAGGGCGTGGGTCGGCCCATCATCGCCCAGGCTTCCAGCCGCCTCGAGCGCCAGGCACGCCGCTCGTATTCGCTCGGGCGCCAAGCAGTCTGGCATCGATCGGCTCCGCTCGATCGCTGCGCCCGGCTAGGCCCGCGTCAGCCGCGCGTGGGAGAACGCGTGATACGCCCGCTTCTGTCGCTAACCATCCAGCGACGCCACACCCCAGACATACTCCGTGGTGGAGCGACAGCCCGGTCTTCTCGTTCCGCGCCTGATCGTGCGCCGAGCGCCCGGCTCCCGTCGGGTTTGGTTCCTCCGCGACACTGGGATCGATCGCCCGCGATCCTTCTTCGCGGGCTGGCGCTGCAGTTTCTTGATCAGCCCCTGCCACAAAACTGCTGTGGGTCACTGCAGCGATACTGCTGTGTCACTACCGCTCCAGAAACTGAAAGGAATAGGTCTCACTTTGGTCACTCGCATTGGTTCCGCAGATTCATTACATAGCTGCGTTTTGGGGTCAGTTTGGAACAACTTTTTGGTGTACTTTTTCTGTCGTGACGAGCAATATTCAGGTATGAGTTTATCACGGCCTGTCCGTTTGACTGACAAAGCGGACGATATATACAGTGACTATTTAGAGATCTTGGCTGGTTTTCGGTATGATGCAACTAAAATCACGTGGAGTTTGAATAGTGCTGCAAAGTTTGCAGAGTATGAGTCTTGGGAATCTCACATGGAGCGTGGCTTTGCACAATGTCGTGCCCGTGATAGCAAGTTTGGCGATTTTACTGAATTTGTACTTGCCCATCGGCGTGTGGGTACGCAGGTGGCTGGTTGGTGGCGTGAAGAACGGTGCGCAAAGGGCATCACACTTGAAACATCTCGTTGGGAGGTTTTTAAGCAATTTCTGCGTACTCGATTTTTGGACAAGACCGTGGAATCAGACAAGGCGGTTGTTCCAATGGTACAAGCCAAAGTTGATGGAGATGACACACCATTGAGAGATATGAGTATACAACTTCACAAATTGTCCAATGGTGATGAGGCGATAAGGAGGAATCAGCGATGCAGCCTTTTTCAAACACAGTGCACCATCAAGGAGAAGGCATGCAAACTGATTATTGACAGCGGTAGTTACTGTAATGGCATCAGTAGGGCTGTGGTGGCATCACTGGGGTTGTCCACATGGCGTTTTTCTGAACCTAAGCATGTTGAGTGGTTGAATAGCTGCGGTGTGCTAAAGGTTACTCATAGAGTACGTGTGCCATTCACAGTTGGTGATTATGTTGATGAGATCGAGTGCGATGTGTTGCCATTGGAGGTGTGTGGGATATTACTTGGACGTCCATGGCAGTATGATCGCAATGTTACTCATGCTGGAAGAGCAAATACATATTCTTTTGTGCATGATGGTAAACAGCGGACTTTGAAACCTCTACAGGATGATCAAATAAAGTCTGATGTTGAGCTGGTGGTTCGCAAGGAGAAGTTGCATAAAGCTAAGCCACAACCAGGGCTAGCTAAGGTGCAGCATGAGGAGCATGATGCGAAAAGCATCAATGGTGATAATGTTTCAGCCAAGCCTGTAGATGACAAGCCAGTTGTTCTTGTTAGTGACAAGCCGGTTGAAGTCAAGCCTCTTATTGATGAAGGGAAGGATATGTCAGCATGTGTTCCATGTATTCCACTTCCAGTTCGTGTTGACATGGGTGTTCAGACCGAGGACGGTGGTGCTGATCTTGTTCCGGTGCATATGGTGCCGCGGGTAGTCAGCCACAGTTTTGTTAGAACACCTCGGAAACGTTTTGTTGGAGCAGCAGTACGTGTGCACAAAGGCAAGGATGGACGTGTTCGTCAGTTGTGTGGCCCAGGCATTACTACTTTGCAGGGTCGTGCACAGAAGGTTCATGTTCAGCAGCACAAAGCTCCATCAAGAGTTGAGAAGAAGAAGAAGGTGAAGGCGCCTAAGTACAAGTTTATTTGGCGAAGAAAAGAGGTGCAACCACCTAGGGCTGTATCAAGTCGAGCAGGCCAAGAGGGAGGATGTGGTGAGGAAGGCAAGCAAGACTTGAAGATGGCGAATATGCATGGTGCTATTGTTGATATTCCGCCACCCTTTCGAGCAGACCCTCACGCGTTGGGGGACAACGCTTTTTGAAGGGGGGGAGGATGATATGGGCACGAAGGAGGAGGTGAAGCCCAATTTCAGGACTCCACCAAGATGAGGGAAGCTCGTTGCTGATTGGCACGCCAAGACGACCTACGATATGAAATAATTTAGTCTAAGGTTGTGTCAGCAATTTACATATCTGCTTATGTTATTCTGTGTGCTAGGTCATGTTATGGGCCACTTAGTTTTATTTGTGTTTTGGGTTTGGGCCTGTCCAAGCCCAACAGTTTTTTGGCCATCTATATAAGGAGGCCAGCACTCTAGGGTTTAGGGGAGTTCAGAATTTTAGTTTACAAACTATCGTGTTGTGTTTTCTTGGTGAAGCATCCCTCCGGGGACGGCGATGCCGTTTATCGAATAAAGTTGCTGCGGAGGTTCTTGTGTTCATCAAGGATTGTCGTGCTTTGGTTTGAGGCGTGGTGTTCATCATCACGTTGCTTGCTGGATTCGTCCTCGTCTTCAGGTGACGTTCTTTGCGTTATTGGAAGATTGCTATCCGGGTAGACTCGCTGTGAAAGATCGGGATAAAACTCATAGGATCACTGGCGTGATCCTTATCATGACTGCTCCTTCCACGGAATCATCCCAGGGAGTGCTAACTATCCACTTGGTCGAATAGGACTCAATGTCTGCTTCGGGAATCGACAAAACTACAGAAGAGAGAAGCTCGACTTCGAAGTCATGGACTGGCCATCACAATATCACGCGATCCTTGGGCGGCCCGCGTTTTCGCGATTCATGGCAGTACCTCACTATACGTACCTGGTACTCAAAATGCCAGGGCCCAACGGAATTATCACGGTAAAAGGAAGCTTCAAACTCTCAGATCTATGCGACAAGGAATTTCACAAGATGGCTCAGAACTTCGGCATGATGGCAAACTATGGAGAACCCAAGGACAAGGCAAAAAGCGCGACTACAGGAGTCGCACAACAACTCGAAGGACACCCAGCAGAGCCAGAGGTGAAAAAACCGCGGGTACAGTCATCAGACCAAGACAAACCTGCAAGAGAAGAAGAGAAGACTTCGGCGACATAGGCGACAAAGTACGCCAAAAAGTAGAGTATAAAAGCAAGGCTATAAAAGCCACGAGCTATTCCAGGGCAATGCCCTCTAGATCCAGAACACAGGTCACCAGCCGGATCTCTTGGGACACCCCATGTATCTTATATTATAAGCATAAATAAAGACAAAGTTCCTCATATTCGAGTTTACGTGTCTTCAAACAGAGTTGCGGTAAAAGCACTAAAATATACAATATAAACGCTCTGAGAATAAAATAGAACTCTCGCGTTCTACATACAAAGAATATATACAACAGCATGCTACACTGCCAGCTAATCTGAGTCATCCACATTGAATGGGTTCAAGTAGTGATGCTTGTGGAAAAACCTCGCGTCCTCCTGCAGTAACCTTGAAATAATCCTCCTCGCCGGCTGCAGCGTAGCATCCATATGGACACCAAGCGTAGCGCGCCCTGGAGGCAACTCTTCCGACATCGAGTCGTAATTAAGCCTTGGATGCCACTTTCACATCCATCCAAGGGTAAAATTCGCGCCAGCAATCAGGTTGAGCTTTATCAAGAGATGAACCCGCTGGCTTGTCCTGAAGGTCTCGAGTAACTATCTAAAATCCCTCGGCAGCAGGTTGTGGGGGAGCATAACAGAGTACATGGTTGTCAAAGATGTCTGACAACCATCAACCGCTTCCCCAATATGCTGTGCGCGATCTTGAAGCAGAACAATGGCACGAGAGCTGTGGTTCATTCAAAAACCCAACGCGTTTCACCAACAAGGTCCAGGCAAGTACCTAAGGCACGAAAGAATATTAACCCACAACAGTGGAGGAAAAGAGAAAAAGAGAAAGGCTGCAAGAAGCCTTACATCACAACATTTCATAGATAGACTCAACAATACCTACAAGAAAGGAGTCACACTCTTCAAGATGCACGATCCTGGCCACCAGACCCGACACTTTATCCTCAAGAGTGGATATCTGCTTCATAAAACCGCAAGATTTGCTGGTCTTGTCCAAAGCAATCCTTGCCTGATGCTTCATCAAAGATAAACGCCCTTCAAGGTCCACAATCCTTGACAAATATTCAGTACATCGACAAGAAGAACGAGGAGGCCAAGAAGCGCCGGAGTCGAACATATCGGCAGGCGGTAAGTCACGGCCATGACTTGGCAACCCACTAGCATGCACAGGCTGGAAGCCAATAAAGAGAAAAAAGAAAACATCTCAGATACTTAATCAAGCACGACATTTCATAAAGGAAAAGTATTTACAAAGAGTACAAGTCCTCTGATTGATTCTCGGGCAAAATATAAATACGTTCACTACACCAAAAGAAATGAAGGCTACAAAGGAAGACTAAGTCTACGCCACCTCAGCATCAGGCTCCGTGGCAGAAGTAGGTGCGGAAGAGGCAGCACCAGCGCCTGGTGGAGGCATCGACGCACTTGTTGCAGGAGTCGAAGAGGCTGGCGTGGAAGTAGAAGAAGCTGCCAAAGGTGTGATAATCGACACGATGACTGGCGCATACTCCTTTGCCTTCTTATAGAAAACCAACAGCTCCGAAAGAGGTCGACCACGAGAATAGCTAATCTTCTCCCAATTAACCTCCTCGCCGTGCGAATAAGCAAGTGCAATAGTCCCTTCGGTGCCTCGCTTCACCGATCAGCTCTTCATCGACAAGATAGGATCCTCAGTAGTGTTGAAGACTGCAGCAAGCTTCTTGAGATCATCAGTGGGCATAACAGCCTTTTTCTTCGGCCACAACCTGACAAAAATCCATGTTAGCACGCGGCAAGTAAGCTCGAGAACTTCCTAGATAGATATCCAGTGCAACTCAAGCAAATTCACCGCTGCCATAAGAGGATCTTCATCAACTGGCTGCAACGGCGCCAAGGATACCCCAATTTTCTCTGCAAGCAAGAAACAAAAAGTATAATAAGTGACCACCAGCAAGATAAGCAAGCAGACAATATGAAGAATAGAAAAATACTCACCACCAGCAAGAGCCGAAATTCGGTTCAGGCAATCAGTTATAGCTTCTTCCCTCTGAATGCGCCCCTGATTAGCATCAGCAAGCGCCTTTTCAGCTTTCTTTGCCTTGGCCATTGCTGCCTTAGCCGACTTTTCAGCAGTGGCCTTGGCGACAATGGCAACATCCCATGCTTTCTGGGAAACTTCGAGTTTGGCTTCAAGGGACGCTATGCGATCATTAGCCATCGCCAAAGCATCTGCAGCACGGACAAAGACAAAAGAAAGTCGAATAAAGAAATAGAGAAGGGTACACGAGACAGGAACAAGACAAAACACAGGAAAGAAGATTACCCTAAGAAGCTCTAGCAGTTTTCAGAAATTCGACACACTCAGTGCCCAAAGAAATGAACTTCTTCGTCAAAATCTGTCAAGAGAAAGACATAAGTAGGAAAGCTCAAGCAATGAAAAAAAGCAAAACACCAGCATTAGTACTTACATCGTCAGAAGAGCTCATTGATCGATGGGCGTCAAGGGAAACACCGGCATCTGTCGACTTCTTCAAACGCTTGGAGCCACGAGTAGAGGAGACCCTCTTAACAGGAGCTTTTGGAGACTTCACCACCGGAGCAGCTTCTTGAAAGAAGGTTCATCGGCAGCCATACCCTCAACAGAAGGAGTAGTGGTAGCATCCTTCTTCGGGTTCTCATTGTCACTTCAAAGGAAACAAAAGGCAGAGACTTCACATAAGTCAAAAGAAAGGGAGCAAGTAAAAGATAAAATTTCGAGTCAGCAAAAACTCATGAGTCTAAGAGGTCGAAAAGCTCCTCATCCTCTGGAGAGCAGAAGGCTCCCCGACAGCAGCCTTAGAAGCAGAGGTACTCAAAGACATAAACTCCTCGACACGTTTCCTCTTCCTATCGAGACTAGGGTCTTCTGAGTGTGCAGGAGGAGGAGACATAGTCGAGCTAGTTCCTTCTAATGAATCTTCGGCATCATCTCCGTCCTGACTTTCCTCAGCCTCGGGGGCTTCGGATGCAGCAGAAACAGGATTAGTGATACGTCTCCAATGTATCCATAATTTTTGATACTCCAAGCTTGTTTTTACACCATTTGCTTAGTGTTCTGTTACACTTCGTGGCATTTTTATGCATTTTCCGGAACTAACCTATTAACAAGATGCCACAGTGCCAGTTCCCTGTTTTCTACTGTTTTTGTGTTTCAAAAAAGTTACACAGGAAATATTCTCGGAATTGGACGAAACAAAAGCCGAACATCCGGAAATTTACCGAAGCTTCCAGAGAACCAAAGAGGAGACGGAGAGGGGCCACAGGGCGGCCACACCACCAGGGGCGTGGCCTGCCCCTGGCCCGCGCCCACCTGTGGTGAGGGCCCCCTGGTCCACTTCTGATGCTGCCCCTTTGATACGTCTCAAACGTATCTATAATTTTTGATGCTCCATGCTTGTTTTTATAGCATTTGCCTTGTGTTTCGTTACACTTCGTGGCACTTTTATGCGATTTCCGGAACTAACCTATTGACAAGATGCCACAGTGTCAGTTCTCTATTTTCTGCTGTTTTTGTGTTTCAGAAAAGCTACACAGGAAATATTCTCGGAATTGGATGAAACAAGTTCCAGAAGTCTTATTTTTTCCAGAAGCCTCCCGAAGACCGAAAGAGAGCCGGAGAGGGGCCAGAGGCCGCCCTCACACATAGGTGGCACGGCTCAGGCCCTGGCCACGCCACCCTGGTGTGAGGAGGCCTGGGGCCACTCCTGACGACGCCCCTTTGCCTATATAAAGCCTCGGGACGGAAAACCCTAAGGGAGTCAACAATTTTCCAGAAATAGTTCCGTAGCTCCGCCGCCGCCATCGACAAATTTCGGGGGATAGAAGTCTCTGTTCCGGCACCCTGCCGGGACGGGGAAGTGCCCCCGAAGCCATCTCCATCGGTCTCCATCGCTGTCTCCGCCGTCTCCATCGACCTCACCGCCATCTCCATCAACCTTGCTGTCTCCTATGATGAGGAGGTAGTAGTTCATCCCCGGGGTTAAGGGCTCTACCGGTAGCTATGTGGTTCACCTCTCTCTCCCATGATGTGATCTTTATGTGATCGTGAGCTTTGTATCATGTTGAACAAGTAGATGTTATTATTCAGATATTATGTGTACTCTAGTGGTGTTATTAAAGTAATCTATTCCTCCTGCCATGGTGTAACGGTGACAGTGCGTGCATCATGGTGGTACTTGGTCTAGGCTACGATTGTGATCTTTTGTAGATTATGAGAATAATTACCGCTATGATAGTATTGAAGTGATCTTTTCCTCCTTTCATGGTGTAATGTTGACAGTGTGTGCACCGTGTTAGTACTTGGTCTAAGTTGCAATAATATCTATCTTGAGTTGTGCTTTGATTTGGATAACTCTATGAGTGGTGTTTGTCAAGTACTTGATGAACTTTAAGGGGTGCTTCTGTAGCCACTACGCAATGATTAGTGTTGTTCAATAGGAGAGTAATTCAGAGTACCATAGTGAAGAGAAGTTGTTTATTTGTTCAATCATGTTATATTTGTTGGGAGTGTGTCCACTAGTGAAAGTATGATCCCTAGGCCTTGTTTCCAAGCATTGCACACCGTTTACTTGCTGTTTTGTTACATGTTTGCTTGCAGCGATATTTATTTCAGACCACATTTGCTACTTATAATCATCACTACCACTTGTATTTCACTATCTCTTCGCCGAACTAGTGCACCTATACATCTGACAAGTGTATTGGGTGTGTTGGGGACACAAGAGACTTTCTGTATCATAATTGCAGGGTTGCTTGAGAGGGATAGCTTTGACCTCTTCCTCCCTGAGTTCGATAAACCTTGGGTGATCCACTTAAGGCAAACTTGCTGTTGTTCTACAAACCTCTGCACTTGGAGGCCTAACACTGTCTACAAGAACAGACGTGTGCGTAGGCATCAAGCTCTTTTCTGGCGCCGTTGCCGGGGAAGTAAGGTAAAAGGTACTCGCATCCTCCTGTGTGAGTGCTCGGAGTTATTTCCTTTAGATTCTGCAATTACATCTTTTTGTTTCTTGTTTTTATTTTCACTAGTTAGGCTTAATGGAAAATAAAGAGTTCTCTAGTCTTTTTCCTGAGTTTAGATATGAAGTGTTTGAAGAGAAAATTGAAAAACCTTTGGAGCTTAATTTGCATGCTAATAGTGTTGTTAGTATGAATGCTTTAAACACCGTTGTTGCTAATGCTATAGAAAAGTCTAAGCTTGGGGAAGCTGGTTTTGTTAAGCATGATATTTTTAGTTCCTCAGCTTTAGTGGAGAAAGTTCGTTCTGATAATATTTTATCTCCCCTATGTGATGTTCCTTCTTATGATGATATGTTTGAAGAATATGCTTTGCGAAATAGCTGTTCTTTAGCTTGTGATGATACTAAACCTCTAGTTTATGATGGTTATGATGATGGGTATAATATTTTCAGTTCACCTACTATTGAGGATAAAATTAGTTATGATTACAATATGCCTCCTATTTATGATGATTATGGTGATGAGAATAATTATTCTGTTGAATCTGCTCCTACTACTATTGTTCCTGTGGTGAGTATTAATTCTTTTATGCAAGTGGCTCATGATAGGGATGCTTTATGTGATAGTTATATTGTTAGTTCTATTCATGATGCTACTGAAAGTTATTATGAGAGAGGGAAACATGGTTTGATGGATCTCAACAATATTAAGTTTCCCCTCTTTATGTTGCAAATCTTGAAGTGGCACTTGTTTTATCTACCCATGCTTGCTACTATGTGCCTCGTTGATTTATTTTCTTACAAGATTCCTATGCATAGGAAGTGGTTCAGATATAAATGTCTTTCACATTTGCTTTTTGATGCTCTCTATTGCTTTAAGTTCCTATATCGCGCCTTTGCCACAAGCTCTTATATGGCGCCCACATGAGCATCTTTGCAAATTACTGCGCCTAGCTCAAAGGCGTTAAAGAAAAGCACTCTTGGGAGATAACCCATTGTTTTATTTTCAGTACTTTTTCTTTTATTTGAGTCTTGGAAGTTATTACTACTGTAATAATCACTCCTTATCCTTTTTATTTCATTGTTGCGCCAAGAGAAGCCTCTAATTTGAGTGAGGTAAGATTTGGGGATGTTGCTGTCCTGAAACTGTTTTCGGTGCTGCACCGTAAAAATTCGTATAAATTCTATGTATATCTTTTGGACCTACGATTTCTTGTGCATATGCCCCAGGTTATATCCAAACTTTCATTAGTTGAACACTTTTTGATTTGAGCAACAGAAAACCCCTAAAAAATTCGACCTTTTTCAGCTGTTCAGTTTTGACAGATTTCTGCCAATATTTGTGTTTGCCACTTTATCGCTTTCTTTTGAGTTCTTTTGATCACGGAACTTTTAGAGAAGTTGCTACAGTAGTATTTGCTATATATGTGGTGGTTTTGGGTTGAAACCTGAAGCAAAAAGGGTTGATTCATTACTATGCTACACTAATGTTGCTAATAGAATTGTGTTTAGTTTTGTATGAAGGAAGTTTTCAAGTGTAGGGATTGGAGAATGATGAGATGAGTTGAAGAATGGACAAAAGCTCAAGCTTGGGGATGGCCATGCATCACCCCAAGAAATATCCAAGAAGTACAAGCGTCAAAGCTTGGGGATGCCCCCGAGGCACCCCTTCTTCATCGGCAAAAATCAGGTCACCTTTCAAGACACTATATTTTTATTGCTTCATGCACTATGAGTTTTTCTTGGAGTGTCAGTTGTTTTTGTTTTCAGTATTAGTTTAGTTTAGTTTGCTGCAATAAATGGTTGATCACATCATGTTGTTTTGGAGGAGATGAACTCGCTTTCTGTTTGCCAAGAACACTCTAGTTTTTACTCTTATCGTTCAACGAGTGTTCTCTTTTTCTGCTACTGCGTTTAGCTTTCGTTTTTCGCCTTGATTTGCATTCAGATCTTGTTATATCTTTTCATCAAGGTGTATTTTTGCCTCTGATCTTTATTGGTTTTCATCAAAAGAGGTGTTTATAGAAAGTTTGAATGGTGTTGGAAAAGAGAAAAAGCTTTATGCAAAAAAGTGGTACAAGAAGGAGCTTGTGTAGACTGCGGCTTAGGCTTTTGCATGTCGTGCTTGATGTCTTTTTGATAGTATGCTTAGTGGTTTTGCTGTAGCATGACTTGTCTCAAATAACTGAGATTGCTTAATGAGCCTTTGAAAAAATCATGCGTTGTTTTTATTGTATGGAAGCATTATTTTGGTTTTCTCTTTGATGCTTTATTTGGGTTGACTTGGCGCATGCTCACACATGTTAGACTCTTACAAAATAAGTCGCCTATAGCCTCTATGATCATTTAGTTTTTGACTTTTGATGCCATCTTATGCTTCTTTTAATGTCGCTTTGTCGCTTTGCATGATTATGGCCATTATTGCTCTCTTAGTTGGTCGCTCCCAGTCTTTTGCTAGCCCTCGCCTTGTACTGAGTATGAGCTCTACTCGTGCATCCAACTCTCAAAAACCAAGTTTGCCATTGTGTCCACTATAAATTCCTATGCATGGTATTTGTAAGCCATTCCAAGTAAATTTTCATGTGCTACCTTTCGAAAAACCTTCAAAATACTTCTCATTTTGTGATACTGTTTTCAGCTCATGGGGACGTAGTGGTCGGATTTGCTATCTTCCATATTGCTTATTCCAAAAATAAAAAAAAGGAAAAAAGAAAGAAAAAAGGCACTCCTCCATGGAATGTGAATGTTGGTGGGCACCCGATGGAATCGGTTAGCCATGGTTTGTGAAAGGAAAAAAAAGGTGGGGAGAAGTGCCAAGCTTTATAAAAGAGCACAAAAGTGCCAATCTCTCTCTCAAAAACTTGCTTCATTTTTGTATGGAAGATAGTAAGAACCCCATTGCCAGTCGTTGACAAAGACAACCACCTCTCAAAACCAATTTTTATCTCTCTGTTTTACAAATGAAAAGCTCTAGCACATGTTTAATCACTGCTTCCCTCCGCGAAGGGCCTTTCTTTTACTTTTATGTTGAGTCACCACCTTCTATCTTTATGCACCATTAAGAGAGCATAGTTGTCATTCTTAGTATAATGTGCATTGTCCCAAAGTTTTCATTGATTGATTCATGACTATGGTTTCACTTGTTCCTAAATTATTTGTATCTAGTCGCCCTCTTAAATTTGAAGGTGTCCTATGGATTTATGTTTTGCTCTCCATGAAGGACAAGCTGAAAACCATTTGTATGTTTTTCCTTATGATTTGAACACACGTTTGACTTTCATTGTTTCATTTTCATGATCTTTTGTTTGTGTTCATTTGCATGTTTACAACATGGTTGCTAAGTTTCTATTGTCAAGATTATATCTTCATGCCCATGTTTTAAGTTCTTTTGATCCCAGCTCACAACGCTTACATATATGATCAAGATTGTGTAGGTGCATGTCACCCCAAAAATTATTTCTTTTGTTATCACTTACCTACTCGAGGACGAGCAGGAGTTAAGCTTGGGGATGCTGATACGTCTCAAACGTATCTATAATTTTTGATGCTCCATGCTTGTTTTTACACCATTTGCCTTGTGTTTCGTTACACTTCGTGGCACTTTTATGCGATTTTCGGAACTAACCTATTGACAAGATGCCATAGTGCCAGTTCCCTGTTTTCTGCTATTTTTGTGTTTCAGAAAAGCTACACAGGAAATATTCTCGGAATTGGATGAAACAAGTTCCAGAAGTCTATTTTTCCGGAAGCTTCCCGAAGACCAAAAGAGAGCCGGAGAGGGGCCAGAGGCCGCCCTCACACATAGGTGGCGCGGCCCAGGCCCTGGCCACGCCACCCTGGTGTGAGGAGGCCTGGGGCCACTCCTGACGATGCCCCTTCGCCTATATAAAGCCTCGGGACAGAAAACCCTAAGGGAGTCGACAATTTTCCAGAAACAGTTCTGTAGCTCCGCCGCCGCCATCGACAAATTTCGGGGGACAGAAGTCTCTGTTCCGGCACCCTGCCGGGACGGGAAATGCCCCCGGAGCCATCTCCATCGGTCTCCATCGCTGTCTCCGCCATCTCCATCGACCTCACCGCCATCTCCATCAACCTTGCTGTCTCCTATGATGAGGAGGGAGTAGTTCATCCCCGGGGCTAAGGGCTCTACCGGTAGCTATGTGGTTCACCTCTCTCTCCCATGATGTGATCTTTATGTGATTGTGAGCTTTGTATCATGTTGAACAAGTAGATGTTATTATTCAGATATTATGTGTACTCTAGTGGTGTTATTAAAGTAATCTATTCCTCCTGCCATGGTGTAACGGTGACAGTGCATGCATCATGGTGGTACTTGGTCTAGGCTACGATTGTGATCTTTTGTAGACTATGAGAATAATTACCGCTATGATAGTATTGAAGTGATCTTTTCCTCCTTTCATGGTGTAATGTTGACAGTGTGTGCACCATGTTAGTACTTGGTCTAAGTTGCAATAATATCTATCTTGAGTTGTGCTTTGATTTGGATAACTCTATGAGTGGTGTTTGTCAAGTACTTGATGAACTTTAAGGGGTGCTTCTGTAGCCACTACGCAATGATTAGTGTTGTTCAATAGGAGAGTAATTCAGAGTACCATAGTGAAGAGAAGTTGTTTATTTGTTCAATCATGTTATATTTGTTGGGAGTGTGTCCACTAGTGAAAGTATGATCCCTAGGCCTTGTTTCCAAGTATTGCACACCGTTTACTTGCTGTTTTGTTACATGTTTGCTCGCAGCGATATTTATTTCAGACCACATTTGCTACTTATAATCATCACTACTACTTGTATTTCACTATCTCTTTGCCGAACTAGTGCACCTATACATCTGACAAGTGTATTGGGTGTGTTGGGGACACAAGAGACTTTCTGTATCGTAATTGCAGGGTTGCTTGAGAGGGATAGCTTTGACCTCTTCCTCCCTAAGTTCGATAAACCTTGGGTGATCCACTTAAGGGAAACTTGCTGCTGTTCTACAAACCTCTGCACTTGGGGGCCCAACACTGTCTACAAGAACAGACGTGTGCGTAGACATCACCCTTTGCCTATAAAGACCCCCCGACGGGAAAAACCTAAAACCCGATCACTTTTCCAAAAACACATCACGATCCGCCACCATCGTCGACCCGAGATCGGGAGTGTCCAGAAGCTCTTCCCGGCACCCTACCGGAGAGGGAAATCGCCACCAGAGGTCTTCTTCATCGCCATGCTTGCCTCCGGCGTGATGAGTGAGTAGTCTACCTTGGACTATGGGTCCATAGAAGTAGCTAGATGGTTGTCTTCTCCACCATGTGCTTCATGTTTAGATCTCGTGAGCTGCCTTACATGATCGAGATCACCGTTATGTAATTCTACATGTTGTGTTTGTTGGGATCCGATAAATATTGGTGTTATGATTGAGTTGATGTACTGAATTTTATCTTATGTTATCTCTATGTTGTTTATGATCTTGCATGCTCTCTGTTGTTAGTAGCTATCTTGGCCGAGTAGTTGCTAGTGACTCCAAGAGGGGGTATTTATGCTCGATAGTGGGTTCATGCCTCTATTTAATCTGGGGGAGTGACAGAAACCTCTAAGGTTGTAGATGTGCTATTGCTACTAGGGGGAAAACAACATTCATATGCTCGAGGGCATATGCTTTGTTTACATTACACACTTTGCTTAATGCAGTTATCTGTTGTTCGCAACTTAATACTTGTGGAGTTCTCAGATTGATTCGCCACAAGTGGATTATTAGTCATAGATGCAGTTGGATGGCGGTATATGTATCTTGTTGTAATGCCCAGAGTAAATCTCATAGTGATCCTCTTGACATATCACATTGTCTTTATTCTTTTAATTGCCCAACTGTAATTTGTTTACCCAGCATGTGTTATTTTATCTTATGGAGAGACACCACTAGTGAACTGTGGACCCCGGTCCTATTTCCATTATATTGCTATCACCTGTTTACTTTACTCGCACTGTTTACTTTACTCGCATACTACTATTGTTTTCCACTCGATACGCTCATACCCTTTGTTTGAAGCAAACCGGTGAGATTGACAACCTCATCGTAAGTTGGGAACAAAGTATTTGGTTGTGTTGTGTGCAGGTTCCACGTTGCTACTAGTTGAAGACGTGCTAACAAGTAATCGTTAATGGCGCCCTTGTTGGAGTGTCACTAGGCTAGCAAGCATCACCTTCCGTCGTTTGGCTTTTTCCTACTGGATTGATAACCTTGGTTTCATAACTGAGAGAAAACTTGCTGCTATATTCATCAAACCTTCTCTTGGGGTTTCCAACTGGCCGGTCATTTACATCATCAATTACACGCCAGCAAGACATCACAAGTTTTCTGGTACCGTTACCAAGGACTGAAGAAGAAGAATCTCCCACATCAAGACCGCGCCATCAACAAGTTTTCTGTCGCCATTGCCGGGGAAAAAGAAGACTTCTGTAAGGGGAGTTTCGCACGCACATCATTTACTTTGTTTTAAGTATTGTTTTACTTTATTTTTACTCGCATCGTTTTATCAAAAACACAAAAAAAATTAGTATCCTTTATAGTTGTTTTTACTTGTCCGCTTTTAGTCTTGTTAGAATAAGTAATCTTGAAGTTGAAGTTCATACTTTTAAGCAACAAGGGGGAGAGAGCTTGAAAGATGCTTGGTACCGTATTAGCAATTCTCATCATAGGTGTACAAAGAAGCATTCTACCATGATCCTCCTTAGAAATTTTTATGTTGGTATAACTAGTTGGTATAGGTACGTTCTTGATACTCTTGCAGGAGGTAATTTTCTGGGTACTGCCGCCCTTGAAGCATGCACTTTAATTGAAAGTTTAGTGGGAGTACCACCTATTCATGTTGTTAAAACTGATGTCACTTCGGAGGAAGTTTTAGAAAAGCGTGGCTCTTTAGAAAAAAGTTTGCCAAATATCCTTGATAACGCTAGCCGAGTTAATGAAGCGATAGAAAGTATCGGTAAGAGAATCACCATTTTAGAAGCTAGCACTACTGTTGATAGTCAAAACCTTAGGATTGGGAAACTAGAGGAGTCCAGGGAAACTTTAAGTTCAATTTTCTCTTCTCTTAAGTTTAAGAAGGAGAAAGCTTTTGGTGGAAAAGAGCAAAAATTTATGTATGTTTCCAAGGTGTCTGTGCCTAAATCGCAGCATGTTTTTAAGATTGGTAAGACTTTTAGTTCAACTAAGAGTGACTTGCAGGTTCAATCATCTTCGGGAACCTCTAAAGTGCCTAGTGTGGAAAGTGGTGATCTTGAAGAAATAGTTGATCTTAATGCCTCTTTCGAAATTACTTGATTCACACTTTCTGCGCCTAGCTCAAAGGCGTTAAAGAAAAGCACTCTTGGGAGATAACCCAATGTTTTTACTTTCAGTTCTTTTTCTTTTATTTGATTCTTGGAAGTTATTACTAATGTAATGACCTCTCCTTATCATTTTTATTTCGTTTTTGTGCCAAGAGAAGCCTCTAATTTGAGTGAGGTAAGATTTGGGGATGTTGCTGTCGTGAAACAGTTTTCTGTGCTGCACCGTAAAAATTCGTGAAAATTCTCTGTATATCTTTTGGACCTGCGATTTCTTGTGCATATGCCCCAGGTTATATCCAAACTTTAATTAGTTGAACACTTTTTGATTTGAGCAACGGAAAACCCTCTTAAAATTCGACCTTTGTCAGATGTTCTGTTTTGATAGATTTCTGCCAATATTTGTGTTTGCCGCTTTATCGCTTTCTTTTTGAGTTCTTTTAATCACGGAACTTTTGGGGAAGTTGCTACAGTAGTATATGCTTTATATGTGGTGGTTTTGAGTTGAAACCTGAAGAAAAAAGGGTTGATTTAATGTTATGCTTGCACTAATGTTGCTAATAGATTTGTGTTCAGTTTTGTATGAAGGAAGTTTTCAAGTGTAGGGATCGGAGAATGATGAGATGAGTTGAAGAATGGACAAAATCTCAAGCTTGGGGATGCCCACGCACCCCAAGAAATATCCAAGAAGTACAAGCATGAAAGCTTGGGGATGCCCCCGAGGCACCCCTTCTTCATCGGCAAAAATCAGGTCACCTTTCAACACACTATATTTTTATTGCTTCATGCATTATGCATTTTTCTTGGAGCGTCAGTTGTTTTAGTTTTCAGTTTAGTTTTATTTTGTTTGCTGCAATAAATGGTTGGACCCCAAAAAATTTCTTTTGGAGAAGTTGCCTTGCTTTTCATTTGCCAAGAACACTGTGTTTTTCACTCTTATCGTTTCAATGAGTGTACTCTTTTTCTAGAACTGCGTTTAGCTTTCGATTTTCACCTTGATTTATGTTCAGATCTTGTTATATATTTACATCAAGTTGTATTATGACCTCTGGTCCATGTTGGTTTTCATCAAAAGAGTTGTTTATACAAAGTTTGAATGGTGTTGGAAAAGAGAAAAAGCTTTATGCAAAAAAGTGGTACAAGAAGGAGCTTGTGTAGACTGCGGCCTAGGCTTTTGCATGTCGTGCTTGATGTCTTTTTGATAGCATGCTTAGTGGTTTTGCTGTAGCATGACTTGTCTCAAATGACTGAGATTGCTTAATGAGCCTTTGAAAAAATCATGCGTTGTTTTAATTATTTGGAAGCATTATTTTGGTTTTCTCCTTAATGCTTTATTTGGGTTGACTTGGCGCATGCTCACACATGTTAGACTCATACAAAGTCACCATTACCTCTATGATCATTTATTTTTAGACTTTTGATGCCATCTTATACTTCTTTTAATGTCGCTTTGTCGCTTTGCATGATTATGGCCATTATTGCTCTCTTAGTTGGTCGCTCCCAGTCTTTTGCTAGCCCTCATTTTGTACTGAGTATGAGCTCTACTCGTGCATCCAACTCCTAAAAACCAAGTTTGCCATTGTGTCCACTATAAATTCCTATGCATGGTATTTGCAAGCCATTCCAAGTAAATTTTCATATGCTACCTTTCAAAAACTTTCAACTACTTCTCATTTTGTGCCACTGTTTTTAGCTCATGGGGACGTAGTGGTCGGATTTGCTATCTTCCATATTGCTTATTCCAAAATGAAAAAAAAAATGAAAAAAAGAAAAGAAAAAAAGGCACTCCTCCATGGTATGTGAATGTTGGTGGGCACCCGATGAAATCGGTTAGCCATGGTTTGAGAAAGAAAAAAAAGTGGGGAGGAGTGCCAAGCTTTATAAAAAGAGCACAAAAAAGTGCCAATCTCTCTCAAAAACTTGCTTCATTTTTGTATAGAAGATAGTAAGAACCCCATTGCCAGTCGTTGACAAAAGCAACCACCTCTCAAAACCAAAGTTTTATCTCTCTGTTTTACAAATCAAAAGCTCTAGCACATGTTTAATCGCTGCTTCCCTCCGCGAAGGGCCTTTCTTTTACTTTTATATTGAGTCTCCACTTTCTACCTTTATGCACCGTCTAAGAGAGCATAGTTGTCATTCTGAGTATAATGTGCATTGTCCCAAAGTTTTCATTGATAGATTCATGATGTTGGTTCCACTTGTTCTTAAATTACTTGTATCTAGTCGTCCTCTTAAACTTGAAGGTGTCCTATGCATTTATGTTTTGCTCTCTCATGAAGGACAAGCTGAAAACCATTTGTATGTTTTTCCTTATGATTTGAACACACGTTTGACTTTCATTGTTTCATTTTCATGATCTTTTATTTGTGTTCTTTTTCATGTTATAACATGGTTCCTAAGTTTCTTCTATCAAGATTATATCTTTCATGCCCATGTTTTAAGTTCTTTTGATCCCAGCACACAACGCTTACATATATGATCAAGATTGTGTAGGTGCATGTCATCTCAAAAATTATTTCTTTTGTTATCACTTACCTACTCGAGGACGAGCAGGAGTTAAGCTTGGGGATGCTGATACGTCTCCAACGTATCCATAATTTTTTATGCTCCATGCTTGTTTTTACACCATTTGCTTAGTGTTTCGTTACACTTCGTGGCATTTTTATGCATTTTCCGGAACTAACCTATTAACAAGATGCCAAAGTGCCAGTTCCCTGTTTTCTGCTGTTTTTGTGTTTCAGAAAAGTTACACAGGAAATATTCTCGGAATTGGACGAAACAAAAGCCGAACATCTGGAAATTTACCGAAGCTTCCAGAGAATCGAAGAGGAGACGGAGAGGGGCCACAGGGCGGCCACACCACCAAGGGGTGCGGCCTGCCCTTGGCCCATGCCCACCTGTGGTGAGGGCCCCCTGGTCCACTTCTGATGCTGCCCCTTCGCCTATAAAGACCCCCCGACAGGAAAAACCTAAAACCCAATCACTTTTCCAGAAACACATCGCGATCCGCCGCCGTCATCGACCCGAGATCGGGAGGGTCCAGAAGCTCTTCCCGGCACCCTGCCAGAGAGGGGAATCACCACCGGAGGTCTTCTTCATCACCATGCTTGCCTCCGGCGCGATGAGTGAGTAGTCTACCTTGGACTATGGGCCCATAGCAGTAGCTAGATGGTTGTCTTCTCCACCATGTGCTTCATGTTTAGATCTCCTGAGCTGCCTTACATGATTGAGATCACCATTATGTAATTCTACATGTTGTGTTTGTTGGGATCCGATGAATATCGGTGTTATGATTGAGTTGATGTACTGAATTTTATCTTATGTTATCTATATGTTGTTTATGATCTTGCATGCTCTCCGTTGTTAGTAGCTATCTTGGCCGAGTAGTTGCTAGTGACTCCAAGAGGGGGTATTTATGCTCGATAGTGGGTTCATGCCTCTATTTAATCTGGGGGAGTGGCAGAAACCTCTAAGCTTGTAGATGTGTTGTTGCTACTAGGGGGAAAACAACATTCATATGCTCGAGGGCATATGCTTTGTTTACATTACACACTTTGCTTAATGCAGTTATCTGTTGTTCGCCACTTAATACTTGTGGAGTTCTCATATTGATTCGCCACAAGTGGATTATTAGTCATAGATGCAGTTGGATGGCGGTCTATGTATCTTGTTGTAATGCCCAGAGTAAATCTCATAGTGATCCTCTTGACATATCACGTTGTCTTTATTCTATCAATTGCCCAACTGTAATTTGTTTACCCAGCATGTGTTATTTTATCTTATGGAGAGACACCACTAGTGAACTGTGGACCCCAGTCCTATTTCCTTTATATTTCTATCACCTGTTTACTTTACTCGCACTGTTTACTTTACTCGCATACTACTATTGTTTTCCGCTCGATACGCTCATACCCTTTGTTTCAAGCAAACCGGTGAGATTGACAACCTCATCGTAAGTTGGGAACAAAGTATTTGGTTGTGTTGTGTGCAGGTTCCACGTTGCTACTAGTTGAACACGCGCTAACAAGTAATCGTTAACGGCACCCTTGTTGGAGTGTCACTAGGCTAGCAAGCATCACCTTCCGTCGTTTGGCTTTTTCCTACTGGATTGATAACCTTGGTTTCATAACTGAGGGAAAACTTGCTGCTATATTCATCAAACCTTCTCTTGGGGTTTCCAACTGGCCGGTCATTTACATCATTAATTACACGCCAGCAAAACATCACTAGTTTTCTGGTACCGTTACCAAGGACTGAAGTAGAAGAATCTCCCACATCAAGACCGCACCATCAATCAGCCTGAATAGGTCCCTCCTCTGGTAGAGGAGGGCGAGAAACAAGAAATTGGTGGCCTTGCAAAAACAAAGTCACCAAATTATCAGCAAAAAAGCAACACTACAAGAACAAGGCGAATAAAATCCACAGTAAAAAATGTGTACCGAAGGCATGGGACGTTCGGAGTCGAAGAAATCGGCGGCTAATGCTGGAATGTCATGATCTTTGGTGAGAGTAGTCAAGGCTCTCACTCGTTTGTCGAGATCCTTCTGCTCCATCTCCTCCTCAGACACTCGAGAAGAATCTTTCAAGCCAGAGTATGCCCAAAGTTTGGAAACGCGATGCTTCAGAGGCTGGACTTGCCGTTGCAGAAAGAACGACATTAGCTGAGTCCCTGACAGTGCAACCCCACTCCCACTCTTCAGATCCTGGATGCGAGCTAGCAGTGGTTTGATGTCTTCCATCTCAGCTTCTGTGGGAGGAGAATCCCACGAGGCCAACTTCTTCATCTCCTTATCAGCATCAAAAGGAGCAATGCCATATTGGTCAGAGGAGGAGTTCTTCTGATCTTTGATGTAAAACCACTTTTTCCTCCAACCTTGCACTAAGGCAGCCATGTTAAATTCCAAGTAATGAAGTTCAGAGCGAACGGAAACAATAGCTCCACCCAGTTTAGGCTTTTTTGATAAAGCAACACTAGGGCGGAGGCGAAAGAGGAATTTCCAGAGAATCCAATGGGGTTCGATCCCCAAGAAAGACTCGCAAAGAGTAACGAAGCAGGCAATGTGTAAAATAGAGTTTGGCGTGAGCTGGTGAAGCTGCACGCCATAGACAAAGAGAAGCTCACAAAGAAATTTGTGGGTAGGAAAGGACAAGCCGTGGAGAAGAAAAGTAAGGAACATCACCCGATAGCCGCTCGGGGGCTTGGGGATGCGATCGGTGCTGGGGAAGATGACCTGATCCCCTGGAGTGATGAACCCATCCTTCTGGGCCTTGGCGAGATCGGTTTGGGCAAACTCTGATGGCACCCAGTTCGTCGATGCATTGGTGCTCTTGCTCTTCCCCATCTTGTTCTTGTGCGCAAGGGTCTTTACACACATCTACAGCAGCGCCAGCCCGGGGGCTGTAAAGAAGCTCAGGAGCACAAAGAGGATGCAGCAATGGCGGTGGCGGTGAAGCAATGGACCAGTAAACAGTAACAGCCCCACTATTCCCCTTATAAAGCGCCCACTAATGGGCAGGAAAAAATTGTAAAATTACCGCGCTGCCCATGACCAATGGTCAGCGCCCAGTCAAATCACATACAGAGTGATTCTACTAGTGACGTCACGAGCATTTGAGTAACAGGAAAATAAGAACACTACAGACACTTATAAGAAGAATTTAGCAAAAGTCTGGTATGACATTTTGCGTATTGATGATGACAAAGGAAGTCGACGAAAATATGTTATGAAAGATACAGAGGCGACAAGGAATAAAAACTCATTCTTTGAGTCTATACCCGAAAATATTCGACTATAGCCTCGGGGGCTACTACCATCGGGAGAGCTGAGCGTGCACCCGACGATATTATCAAATACAGCTATAATCTGATGAGTAAAAGTAGGTACAATGTATTTGAGCCTATACTCGAAATAAGTTTTTCGACTATAGCCTCGGGGGCTACTCCCATCACGAGCACTGGGCGCGCACCCGACGATATTTTTTCATGAATAATGGAGCAAAGAAGGCGAAAGAAGATTTGGACAGCATAATTACTCCCATCGGGAGGGAGTTTATAGCAATCAAGGTTGAATAACCTGAATATTTTTAGAACTAAAACAATAAAACAAGGCTGCGACATATGATTCTCGAGTTGCGTCATCGCGACAAAATTTAAATGCCATGATTGAAATATATCATGAAGGTAAGACCCCAGGATCCGTCCTGTGTGGCCTGGTATACGCACATGGATGCGCTCTGCTGGTACTTATCCGTGTCTACGACGTGAAGAAAATCCTGGTGGATGCACTGGGTACCCTGAGAACCACTGGGATCCATTCTTTGTAAGTCCTAAATGCGGCAAAAGAATGGGTTTGACCGGTTTCCCGAATTCAAGTCCAAGGGGATTGAATTTGAAGTAGGTGACAAGTATCTGTTCTGGCATTAACTGGCCTCTTGATCCGTCAGAGTTGTTAGGCTTGTTCATCAAAACCCCTTGACAATATAATAAAAAGATATTTTGAAAGATCAAGTCAAAGATTTGAAGATATGAAGAAGTCAAGTATTGATCAAGTCAAAGATTTGAAGATCTGAGATTCAACCCAAATCTGCAATTCTGGTAGAATCTCGAGGGCTACTGACAAGGGTATAGATAATAGAGCCCATCAGTTGAGTACCCCTGAGGCCCATTAAGCTAGGCCCAATTGTAACACTAGTCAAAATACGAGTTCATATCGTATGTCAATGTTGTAATCTGTGTCGGATCCCTCCCGATCCTTGAGACCTGGCCACCTATATATAGGGGCCAGGAGAGGACGGAGAGGGACATATTGAGAGTAAGCCAAAGTTCACCCTACGTTAACTTTCGATACACACCTTGTTTGACTGATTTTACCTTTGAGTTCATCCGACGCCCTACTTCCCCAATCCTAAGTCCTTCATCTAGGACATTTGCCGAGTTAACCCTCGTCAGTATTGATGTCTACACACGCTTCTGTTCTTGTAGACAGTGTTGGGCCTCCAAGTGCAGAGGTTTGTAGAGCAGCAGCAAGTTTCCCTTAAGTGGATCACCCAAGGTTTATCGAACTCAGGGAGGAAGAGGTCAAAGCTATCCCTCTCAAGCAACCCTGCAATTACGATACAGAAAGTCTCTTGTGTCCCCAACACACCCAATACACTTGTCAGATGTATAGGTGCACTAGTTCGGCGAAGAGATAGTGAAATACAAGTAGTAGTGATGATTATGAGTAGTAAATGTAGTATGGAATAAGTATCGCTGCAAGCAAACATGTAACAAAACAGCAAGTAAACGGTGTGCAAAGCTTGGAAACAAGGCCTAGGGATCATACTTTCACTAGTGGACACACTCCCAACAAATATAACATGATTGAACAAATAAACAACTTCTCTTCACTATGGTACTCTGAATTACTCTCCTATTGAACAACACTAATCATTGCGTAGGGCTACGAAGCACTCCTCAAAGTTCATCAAGTACTTGACAAACACCACTCATAGAGATATCCAAATCAAAGCACAACTCAAGATAGATATTATTGCAACTTAGACCAAGTACTAACACGGTGCACACACTGTCAACATTACACCATGAAAGGAGGAAAAGATCACTTCAATACTATCATAGCGATAATTATTCTCATAATCCATAAGAGATCACAATCGTAGCCTAGACCAAGTACCACCATGATGCACGCACTGTCACCGTTACACCATAGCAGGAGGAATAGATTACTTTAATAACACCACTAGAGTACACATAATATCTGAATAATAACATCTACTTGTTCAACATGATACAGAGCTCACGATCACATAAAGATCACATCATGGGAGAGAGAGGTGAACCACACAGCTACCGGTAGAGCCCTCAGCCCCGGGGATGAACTACTCCCTCCTCATCATAGGAGAAAGCAAGGTTGATGGAGATGGCAGTGAGGTCGATGGAGACGGCGGAGACGGCGATGGAGACCGATGGAGATGGCTCCGGGGGCACTTCCCCGTCCCGGCAGGGTGCCGGAACAGAGACTTCTGTCCCCTGAAATTTGTCGATGGCGGCGGCGGAGCTGCGGAACTGCTTCTGGAAAATTGCCGATTCCTTTAGGGTTTTCCGTCCCGAGGCTTCTTATAGGTGAAGGGGCATCGTTAGGGGGCAGCCAGGGGCTCCTCACACCAGGGTGGCGCGGCCAGGGCCTGGGCCGCGCCACCTATGTGTGAGGGCGGCCTCTGGCCCCCCTCCGGCTCTCTTTCGGTCTTCGGGAAGCTTCCGGGAAAAATAAGACTTCTGGAACTTGTTTCGTCCAATTCCGAGAATATTTCCTGTGTAGCTTTTCTGAAACACCAAAACAGCAGAAAACAGGAAACTGGCACTGTGGCGACTTGTTAATAGGTTAGTTCCAGAAAATGCATAAAAGTGCCACGAAGTGTAACGAAACATCGGGCAAATGGTGTAAAAACAAGCATGGAGCATCAAAAATTATAGATACGTTTGAGACGTATCAGCATCCCCAAGCTTAACTCCTGCTCGTCCTTGAGTTGGTAAGTGATAACAAAAGAAATAATTTTTGAGGTGACATGCACCATCACAATCTTGATCATATAGGTAAAGCATTGAGTGCTGGGATCAAAAGAACTTAAAACATGGGCATGAAGATATAATCTTGACAATAAGAAACTTACCAACCATGTTATAACATGAAATAGAACACAAACAAAAGATCATGAAAATGAAACAATGAAAGTCAAACGTGTGTTCAAATCATATGGAAAAACATACAAATTGTTTTCAGCTTGTCCTTCATGGAGAGCAAAACATAAATGCATAGGACACCTTCAAGTTTAAAAGGGCGACTAGATACAAATAATTTAAGAACAAGTGAAACCAACAATATGAATCAATCAATGAAAACTTTGGGACAATGCACATTATACTCAGAATGACAACTATGCTCTCTTAATGGTGCATAAAGGTAGAAGGTGGTGACTCAACATAAAAGTAAAAGAAAGGCCCTTCGCAGAGGGAAGCAGTGATTAAACATGTGCTAGAGCTTTTCATTTGTAAAACAAAGAGATAAAATTTGGGTTTTGAGAGGTGGTTGCTTTTGTCAACGACTGGCAATGGGGTTCTTACTATCTTCCATACAAAAATGAAGCAAGTTTTTGAGAGAGAGATTGGCACTTTTGTGCTCTTTTGTAAAGCTTGGCACTCCTCCCCACCTTTTTTCCTTTCACAAACCATGGCTAACCGATTCCATCGGGTGCCCACCAACGTTCACATTCCATGGAGGAGTGCCTCTTTTTTTTCTTTTTGGAATAAGCAATATGGAAGATAGCAAATCCAACCACTACATCCCCATGAGCTAAAAAGAGTGTCACAAAACGAGAAGTGTTTTGAAGGTTTTTGAAAGGTAGCACATGAAAATTTACTTTAGAATGGCTTACAAATACCATGCATAGGAGTTTATAGTGGACACAATGGCAAACTTGGTTTTTGGGAGTTGGATGCACGAGTAGAGCTCATACTCAGTACAAGGCGAGGGCTAGCAAAAGACTGGGAGCGACCAACTAAGAGAGCAATAACGGCCATAATCATGCAAAGCGACAAAGTGACATTAAAAGAAGCATAAGATGGCATCAAAAGTCAAAAACTAAATAATCATAAAGGCCATTGGCAACTTTTTAAGAGTCTAACATGTGTGAGCATGCGCCAAGTCAACCCAAATAAAGCATAAAGGAGAAAACCAAAATAATGCTTCCATACAATAAAAACAACGCATGATTTTTTTTCAAAGGCTCATTAAGCAATCTCAGTTATTTGAGACAAGTCATGCTACAGCAAAACCACTAAGCATACTATCAAAAAGACATCAAGCACGACATGCAAAAGCCTAGGCCGCAGTCTACACAAGCTCCTTCTTGTACCACTTTTTTGCATAAAGCTTTTTCTCTTTTCCAACACAATTCAAAAAAATTATAAACACCTCTTTTGATGAAAACCAATAAAGATCAGAGGCAAAAATACACCTTGATGAAAAGATATAACAAGGTCTGAATGCAAATCAAGGCGAAAACGAAAACCAAAAGCAGTAATAGAAAAAGAAGAACACTCGGTTTTTCATAAGAGTGAAAACTAGAGTGTTCTTGGCAATGAAAAACGAGTTCATCTCCTCCAAAAGAAACATGATGTGATCTAACTATTTATTGCAGCAAACTAAACTAAACTAACACTGAAAAAAAAACAACTGACGCTCCAAGAAAAACGCATAGTGCGTGAAGCAATAAAAATATAGTGTCTTGAAAGGTGACCTGATTTTTGCCGATGAAGAAGGGGTGCCTCGGGGGCATCCCCAAGCTTTGACGCTTGTACTTCTTGGATATTTCTTGGGGGTTGCATGGGCATCCCCAAGCTTGAGCTTTTGTCCATTCTTCAACTCATCTCATCATTCTCCAATCCCTACACTTGAAAACTTCCTTCATACAAAACTAAACACAATTCTATTAGCAACATTAGTGTAAGCATAACATATAATCAACCTCTTTTTGCTTCAGGTTTCAACCTAAAACCACCACATATATAGCATATACTACTGTAGAAACTTCCCCAAAAGTTCCGTGATCAAAAGAACTCAAAAAGAAAGCGATAAAGCGGCAAACACAAATATTGGCAGAAATCTGTCAAAACAGAACAGCTGACAAAGGTCGAATTTTTAGAGGGTTTTTTGTTGCTGAAATCAAAAAGTGTTCAACTAATGAAAGTTTGGATATAACCTGGGTCATATGAACAAGAAATCGCAGGTCCAAAAGATATACAGAGAATTTATACGAATTTTTATGGTGCAGCACCGAAAACAGTTTCAGCACAGCAACATCCCCAAATCTTACCTCACTCAAATTAGAGTCTTCTCTTGGCACAACAACGAAATAAAAATGATAAGGAGCGCTCATTACAGTAGTAATGACTTCCAAGACTGAAATAAAAGAAAAAGTACTGAAAATAAAACATTGGGTTATCTCCCAAGAGTGCTTTTCTTTAACGCCTTTGAGCTAGGCGCAGTAATTTGCAAAGACGCTCATGTGGGCGCCATATAAGAGCTTGAGGCAAAGGCACCATATAGGAACTTAAAGAAATAGAGAGCATCAAAAAGTAAGTATGGAACACATTTAAATCTAAACAACTTCCAATGAAAAATAGTATTGTAAAGAGACAAGTCATGAAAGCGCAAAGCAAAAAAGCATAGGAAGGCAAAACAAGTACAACTTCAAGAATTGCAACATAAAGAGGGGAAACTCAATATTGTTGAGATCCATCAAACCATGTTTCCCTCTCTCATAATAACTTTCAGTAGCATCATGAATAGAACTAATAATATAACTATCACATAAAGCATCCCTATCATGAGCCACATGCATAAAAGAATTAATACTCCCCACATGAACAATAGTAGTAGGAGCAGATTCAACAGAATAATTATTCTCATCACCATAATCATCAAAAATAGGAGGCATATTGTAATCATAACTAATTTTCTCCTCAAAAGTAGGTGAACTGAAAACATTATACTCATCATCATGGCCATCATAAACTAAAGGTTTAGTCTCATCACAAGCTAAAGAACAGCTATTTCGCAAAGCATACTCATCAAACATACCATCATAAGAAGGAACATGGATAGCACTAATGGTACAACAATTATTAACCTTAGAATTGGTACCAAAAAGATTTTCAATATCAAAAGTAGAGTGCTTTTCCCAATCATGATCACTAACATAGGTAACAGGCATAGGAACATCATCCCAATCAGAATTATCATAATCTATAGCAGGATCATAATGCTTAGGGGAAGATACTGTGTCCTCTTGCCTTTTACTCCTCTTCTTCTTCTTCTTCATACTCTTCTTACTCTCTCCTTTAGGAGGGAGAGACTTGAAGGGCATCTTCTCCACATATTCTTTAGGAGGGAAAGGCATCTTCTCCACATAATCTGGTTTGCTGACAGAAACAACAGAAGAAACTTTGGAGGATTCCTCCTCTCTATTAATAAGATAAAAACATCTATCAGTCCTGTCATAGCTTGGCAGAATATCAAGTTTTATAAGATTTTGTATGTAAGTATTTGCAAGGCAATCTTTAGCACAATAGAGACGACAACCACAAAGGGTGCTATTAATATCAACATCATTCATATCTACCAAAGCAATCTTTCTAGATATCTCTTCACACGCCAAGAACAAAGTGAGCTCATCATGCTGATTGGGAGTAATCTTGTCATCACAATACAAGCTTAAGGTACTAGAAGAGTAACTTTTAAGGCTTGAGCATTGGAAATTAAAATGACCAATGTCATCGCAATGTTTACAAAGAAAAGGATAAAGCTCACAAACCTTTTTACCGATCTCACCTATATCCTTGTACCACATTCGGGTTTCTTCATTTGCATGGTGGACACAATAATCTTCCTTGTTGTAACTCTGTTCACAAGGTCTATGTACTCCAGAAAAATTAACATGCTTATAAGAAATAGGACTTTTAGAAGTTTGAGCATGTTTATTGGGTTCATCAATAACAATATCACTTTCTATGCAAGTGTCCTTAAAAGGTTCATGATACACGTCCCCATTTCCTTTAGGAACATTCATATGGGAAGCAAAGGCTTTAAAGCAATCAACCATAATTTGAGGATCAAGACCATACTTAGCACTAAGCTCTTGAAAATTAGCAGTCTCAGCGAAAGACTTAATGCAATCAAACTCATAATTCATACCTGATCCTTTACCTTTGTCGCTATCCCAGCCTTCAATATTGTTTTGAATTGTTTCAAGCAGATCCCACTTGGTGTCAACATCCTTGCTTGTGAAAGACCCATCAAAGCATGCATCTAGATAGTCCTTGTAATATCCTGAAAGCCTTGCATAAAAATTATTAATAACAATATTAAGGGGAAGATCATGAATAGGACATTTGTGCATTAGTAACTTCAATTTTCCCCATGCTTGGGCAATGCTTTCTCCCTCCTGAGGCCAAAAGTTATATATCCGATTACGATCTTTATGAATTTCACTTGGAGGATAAAACTTGGAATAAAAGAGAGGCACAATTTCCTCCCACGCAATAGATGGACCATCTTTAAGCAGCCGATACCATTCCTCAGCTCTGCCTTTCAGTGAATAAGAGAATAGCTTCCTCTTAACTTGGCTTGATGAAATACCTGCACACTTGAACAACTCGCATAATTCTTGTATAAAGAGTAAATGATCACCCGGAGGGACTGTTCCATCTCCTGAATAGCGGTTGTTCATAACATGTTCAACAATCTTCGTAGGTATTTTAAAAGGATGAGGAGCACAAGCATCATTAGAAACATCACATATGGGAGATAAAATATCATCAGAGCAAACTTTCTCCACTAAAGCTGGGGGACTAAAAATATCATACTTAACAAAACCAGCTTCCCCAAGCTTAGACTTTTCTATAGCATTAGCATTAACAGTGTTCAAAGCATTCATACTAACAACACTATTAGCATGCAAATTAAGCTCCAAAGGTTTTTCAATTTTCTCTTCAAACACTTCATATCTAAACTCAGGAAAAAGACTAGAGAACTCTTTGTTTTCCATTAAGCCTAACTAGTGAAAATAAAAACAAGAAACAAAAAGATATAATTGCAGAATCTAAAGGAAATAACTCCGAGCACTCACACAGGAGGATGCGAGTACCTTTTACCTTACCTCCCCGGCAACGGCGCCAAAAAAGAGCTTGATGTCTACACACGCTTCTGTTCTTGTAGACAGTGTTGGGCCTCCAAGTGCAGAGGTTTGTAGAGCAGAAGCAAGTTTCCCTTAAGTGGATCACCCAAGGTTTATCGAACTCAGTGAGGAAGAGGTCAAAGCTATCCCTCTCAAGCAACCCTGCAATTACGATACAGAAAGTCTCTTGTGTCCCCAACACACCCAATACACTTGTCAGATGTATAGGTGCACTAGTTCGGCGAAGAGATAGTGAAATACAAGTAGTAGTGATGATTATGAGTAGTAAATGTAGTATGGAATAAGTATCGCTGCAAGCAAACATGTAACAAAACAGCAAGTAAATGGTGTGCAAAGCTTGGAAACAGGGCCTAGGGATCATACTTTCACTAGTGGACACACTCCCAACAAATATAACATGATTGAACAAATAAACAACTTCTCTTCACTATGGTACTCTGAATTACTCTCCTATTGAACAACACTAATCATTGTGTAGGGCTACGAAGCACTCCGCAAAGTTCATCAAGTACTTGACAAACACCACTCATAGAGATATCCAAATCAAAGCACAACTCAAGATAGATATTATTGCAACTTAGACCAAGTACTAACACGGTGCACAGACTGTCAACATTACACCATGAAAGGAGGAAAAGATCACTTCAATACTATCATAGCGATAATTATTCTCATGATCCATAAGAGATCACAATCGTAGCCTAGACCAAGTACCACCATGATGCATGCACTGTCACCGTTACACCATAGCAGGAGGAATAGATTACTTTAATAACACCACTAGAGTACACATAATATCTGAATAATAACATCTACTTGTTCAACATGATACAAAGCTCACGATCACATAAAGATCACATCATGGGAGAGAGAGGTGAACCACAGAGCTACCGGTAGAGCCCTCAGCCCCGGGGATGAACTACTCCCTCCTCATCATAGGAGATAGCAAGGTTGATGGAGATGGTGGTGAGGTCGATGGAGACGGCGGAGACGGCGATGGAGACCGATGGAGATGGCTCCGGGGGCACTTCCCCGTCCCGGCAGGGTGCCGGAACAGAGACTTCTGTCCCTCGAAATTTGTCAGTGGCGACGGCGGAGCTGCGGAACTGCTTCTGGAAAATTGCCGATTCCTTTAGGGTTTTCCATCCCGAGGCTTCTTATAGGTGAAGGGGCATCGTCAGGGGGCAGCCAGGGGCTCCTCATACCAGGGTGGCGTGGCCAAGGCCTGGGCCGCGCCACCTATGTGTGAGGGCGGCCTCTGGCCCCCCTCCGGCTCTCTTTCGGTCTTCGGGAAGCTTCTGGGAAAAATAAGACTTCTGGAACTTGTTTCATCCAATTCCGAGAATATTTCCTGTGTAGCTTTTCTGAAACACAAAAACAGCAGAAAACAGGGAACTGGCACTGTGGCGACTTGTTAATAGGTTAGTTCCGGAAAATGCATAAAAGTGCCACGAAGTGTAACGAAACATCGGGTAAATGGTGTAAAAACAAGCATGGAGCATCAAAAATTATAGATACGTTTGAGTCGTATCAAGTATCGGAGTCATAATCGACCATGTATCCACTGCCAGATATGGCAGACTTGCTCGAGTATGAACTAACTGAATTGCCAATCTTCCCCTTGGCCTCAGGATAGATGTCGTCAGCTGAGCACGTGTAGTCCGAGTATAATCCCTCGACGTAATCGGGGTCATAAGGCGTAGGTTGGAGCGTGAGGGCGTTGAGAGCCCGTTCGCACCCAGATATCGTTGGATAGATTATAGTAGTGCCCCGACGAGGATCTTCACAGCCGGCGATCCCGTGAATCGAGAAATCTCCGATGCCCATGAAGTGATAGGCGTCGCACTCGACGCAATACGCGGTGGTTGGGGATAGAGGTGGATCTTCAAAGTCGTTCGACCTGACTGATGGGGTCGATGTTTCCAGCCTTGGATCTTCCTCTGATGGCGTCGGTGGCATTGCTGTCGAAGGAGTGCCCTCGATCGTCAATGGTGTGTTCAGATCTACGACGAGCGGGGCTGATTCGATGATGGAGATCAACTCAGCAGCTCTAGGGTCATATCGAAACCTCTGATTTTTGCTGAAGTCGACCCCGTTGATACGTCCATTTTGCATCACTATTTTGTATCATAATTTACTATTATTCATTGATATATTTCATATTTAGATATGATACTTATGTTATTTTCTTTGTTTTCACATGTTTGATGATCATTGGATGATTTGCTGCCGGAGTCAGGATTCTGCTGGAAAAAGGACCATCAAGGGACCATATTTTAAAGATCGGGAAAATTCTAGAAAAATACCAGGAAATTATATTTTCCCAGAAGACTCAGGAAGCCAGAAGGAGGAGTCGAGAGGAGCCAGGAGGGGCCCTCACGCCAGGGTGGCGCGGCCTGCCCCCTGGCCGCGCCAGCCCTGTGTGAGGCCACCCTGGCCCACTTCTGGTCTCGCCCCTTCGCGTACTTCATCGTCCCCGAAAACCTAAGTCAAGGGGGGCTCAGAGTTACACACCGCCGCCTCTGCGGGGCGGAAAACACCAGAGAGAGAAAAGCTCTCCGGCAGGGAGAAATCTGCCGGGGAAATTCCTTCCCGGAGAGGGGAGATCGTCGCCGTCATCATCACCATCGCACCGGACTTCATCGGGATCATCATCATCATCTCCATCACCAGCACCTTCATCTTCACCATCACCACGCCATCCCGCTGTAACATCTTGAGTTGGATCTTGTTATATTCATAGGGGAAACTTTCCCGGTGTTGATTACTCTTGTAGTTGATGCTATTGAGTGGAACCATTGAATTAAGGTTTATGTTCAGATTGTTATTTACCATTATTTCACCTCTGATCATGATCCATATGATGTCTTGTGAGTAGTTCGTTTAGTTCTTGAGGACATGGGAGAAGTCAAGATGTTAGTAGTGAATTATTGTTGAGAAATATTTAATGGTTTGATATTGTTGTGGTGCTATTTCACTAGTGGTGTCATGTGAACGTCGACTACATGATACTTCACCATTTATGGGCCTAGTGAGATGTATTGTGTATTTGGCTACCAATTGTGGGGTTGCTGGAGTGACAGAAACCTAAACATCCGTTGGGAAACCATTGCACCAGGGAGCGTAGGATCTTAGAGTTTAAGGCTGTGGTTAGATTTATCTTAATTACTTTCTTGTATTTGCAGATGCTTGCAAGGGGTATAATCACAAGTGTGTATTTATCCTAGTAAGGGTAGTGCGCTAGCACAGGTTCACCCCCATAACACCTATCAAACCAATAAAGACTATTGGCTTTATGAAGCGAAAGATCTTGACAGAAACTCACGTGTGTCCTCGAGAACATTTGGTTATTATAAGTACACAACTGGCTTGTCCTTTGCTGAAGAAAGGATTGGGCCACTTGCTGCAATTGTTACTACTGTCTTTTATTTACTCGCACTTTATTTACTCGTATTACCAAATACCCCTGAAAACCTGTTTGCTAGTATTTACAGTGAATCCTTGATCAAAACCACTCATCAACACCTTCTGCTCCTCGTTGGGTTCGACACTCTTATTTATCGAAAGTACTATGATACACCCCCTATACTTGTGGGTCATCAAGACTATTTTCTGGCGCCGTTGCCGGGGAGTGTAGCGCTATTGAAGAGTGGAATTGCTAAAGGTAACTGTCACTGTGAGTATTGTTTTTATTTTGTCTTTTATTTTTATTTTTACTCTGCTATGGAGAACTCTCCATTTGGTTTCCTATTTGGAAACACATCTACTACTGCTGCACATGTGGACGAACCACCACCGCCACCACCTGCTGAAATTGATCCTTTTAAAATACCTATGAAAATTGTTGGGCGTATTATGGATAACTGCTATTTAGGAGACGGAACTGTCCATCCGGGTGATCACTTATTATTTATACATGAATTATGCGAGTTGTTCAGATGTGCAGGTATTTCACCAAGCCAGGTCAAGAAGAAATTATTCTCTTTATCATTGAAAGGCAGAGCTGAAGAGTGGTATCGACTACTCCAAGATGGTCCATCTATGGCATGGGAGGATATTGTACCTCTCTTTTATTCCAAGTTTTATCCTCCAAGTGAAATTCATAAAGACCGTAACCGGATATATAATTTTTGGCCTCATGATGGAGAAAGTATTGCCCAAGCGTGGGGGAGATTGAAGTTACTAATGCTCAAATGCCCCATTCATGAGCTCCCCAATAATATTGTTATTGATAATTTTTATGCGTGACTTACTCTTCCTGATAAGGATTACTTGGATGCTTCTTGCTTTGGATCATTTACTCATATGAAAGAAGATGCTAAGTGGAAACTTCTTGACCGTATACAAGAGAATGCTGAAGGTTGGGAAAACGACAAAGGTAGGAAGTCAGGTATAAACTATGATTATGAATGCATTAAATCTTTTATGGGGACCGATGACTTTCATAGTGTTAGCACTGCTTATGGTCTTGATTCACAAATACTTGCTAATTGTCTTAAGGCCTTTCCCTCTTATCTTGATGTTCCAAAGAAAGATTGGAACAAATATCATGCGCCTTATAAAGATTCTATTAGTCATTTACCTACTGCAGTTACTGAAGTTTGTACTGTTGATAGCATTGTGCCTGAACCTTATTTTGAGAAGACACCTTTCCCTGCTAAGGTAAAGAAGTATTCTACTTTGGTAAGTGTGTCTAATAAAAGTACTAAGAAAGCTGCAGAACCTAATGAGCAAATTACTATTAAGTCTCCTGTAGCTATATTGAAGGATCTTGTTACTAAAGATGTAGGGGATGAATATATTCTTTTTTGTGAAGATGCTTCTAACATTCTCTTACATCCTAAAAAGCATAGGAAAACAAGTGTTCCTGTTATTTCTATCAGGATTGGAGATCATTGCTATTACGGTTTATGTGATATTGGTGCTAGTGCAAGTGCTATTCCTTTAGAGCTTTACAAAGAAATTATGCATGAGATTGGTGCTTGTGAACTTGAAGATATTGATGTGGTTGTTCAGCTTGCTAACAGAGAGACTGTTTGGCCTCTTGGTATTGTTCGAGATGTGGAAGTTCTTTGCGGTAAGACTAAATACCCTACTGATTTTCTAGTACTTGGTAAGGAGGCTAGTAAAACTTGTCCTATTATTTTTGGTAGACCATTTTTGAACACTTGTGGCACAGTGATAGATTGTAAGAAGGAGAATTTTTTTACTAAGTTTAATGGAGAGTCTTATGAGTTTAATTTTTCCAAGTTTGCTAAGACTTCTTTTGAAAATGACACGCCTAATGAAAATTTTCGAGTGGAACAGCTTGCTTCTATTGCGCTTGCTCCTAATAATGCCTTGCAGCAATTCATGGAAGATCACGAGAGTGATGTTTTTAGCAAGGAAAGAGAAGAGATTGACGATATTCTTCTTCGTCAACCACCATTAATCAAGCATAATCTTCCTGTGGAGGATCTTGGTACCACTTTGCCACCTAAGGAAGATCCTGTGTTTGAATTAAAGCCTTTGCCTGATAATCTTAAATATGCTTATATAGATGATAAGAAAATATATCCTATTATTATTAGCTCTAAACTTTCAGGAAAGGAAGAAGAAAGATTGTTGGAGATATTGAGGAAACACCGAGGAGCTATGGGATATACTCTTGATGATTTAAAAGGGATTTCTCCCACTTTATGTCAGCATGCCATTAATATGGAGAAAGACGCGAAGCCAGTCGTGGAGCATCAACACCGCCTAATTCCCAAGATGAAGGATGTGGTAAGAAATGAGGTATTAAAACTCCTTGATGCTGGTATTATTTATCCTATTGCTGATAGTAGATGGGTTAGTCATGTTCATTGTGTTCCTAAGAAAGGAGGTATGACTGTTGTGCCTAATGAGAATAACGAGCTTATTCCTCAAAGGGTAGTAGTTGGTTATAGGATGTGCATTGATTATAGGAAGGTAAACAAAGTTACTAAGAAAGATCATTATCCTTTACCGTTTATAGATCAGATGCTAGAAAGGTTGTCTAATAAGACTCATTTTTGTTTCCTTGATGGTTATTCTGGTTTTCTCAAATTGCTGTTAAGAAGGAAGATCAAGAGAAACCCACTTTTACTTGTCCTTATGGAACTTATGCTTATAGACGTATGCCGTTTGGTTTATGCAATGCTCCTGCTACTTTTCAAAGATGCATGTCTGCTATTTTTCATGGCTTTTGTGAAGAAATTGTGGAGGTCTTCATGGACGATTTTTCCGTCTATGGAACTTCTTTTGATAATTGTTTGCACAACCTTGATAAAGTTTTGCAGAGGTGCGAAGAAACTAACCTTATTCTTAATTGGGAGAAATGCCACTTTATGGTGAATGAAGGAATTGTCCTTGGACATAAAATTTCTGAAAGAGGTATTGAAGTTGACAGAGCAAAAGTGGAGGCAACTGAGAAAATGCCCTGTCCCAGAGATGTTAAAGGTATTCATAGTATTCTTGGTCATGCTGGTTTCTATAGGAGGTTTATTAAAGATTTCTCTAAGATTTCAAAGCCTCTTACTAATCTTCTGCAAAAAGATGTACCATTTGTCTTTGATGATGATTGTAAGGAAGCTTTCGAAACTCTTAAGAAGGCTTTAACTACTGCTCCTATTGTTCAACCACCTGATTGGAATTTACCTTTTGAAATTATGTGTGATGCTAGTGATTTTGCTGTTGGTGCTGTTCTTGGACAGCGCGTAGATAATAAGTTGAATGTTATTCATTTTGCTAGTAAGACTCTTGATGCTGCTCAGAAGAATTATGCTACTACTGAGAAAGAGTTTCTTGCTGTTGTTTTGCATGTGATAAGTTTAGATCTTACATTGTTGATTCTAAAGTTACTATTCACACTGATCACGCTGCTATTAGATATCTTATGACTAAGAAGGATGCTAAGCCTAGGCTTACTAGATGGGTGTTGCTTTTACAAGAGTTTGATTTGCATATCGTAGATAGGAAGGGTGTTGAAAATCCTGTGGCTGACAACTTGTCTAGATTGGAAAACATTTCTTTTGACCCTATTCCTGTTAATGATAGTTTTCCAAATGAACAGTTGGCTGCAATAAATGTAACTTCGCGAGACCTTCCTTGGTATGCTGATTATGCTAACTTTATTATTTCCAAGTATTTGCCTCCAACCTTTACAGCTCAGCAAAGAAGAAAATTCTTCTATGATTTGAGGCATTACTTTTGGGATGACCCACACTTATATAAAGAAGGAGTTGATGGTATTATGCGAAGATGTGTATCGGAATATGAGCAACAAGAGATATTAAGAAAATGCCATAGCAGTGCCTATGGAGGGCATCATGCTGGAGATAGAACCGCACAAAAGGTTCTACAATCAGGTTTTTATTGGCCAACCCTCTTTAAAGATGCCAGAAGGTATGTTTCATCTTGTGATGAATGTCAAAGAGTTGGTAATATTTCTAGACGCAATGAAATGCCTATGAGTTACACTCTTGTTATTGAACCATTTGATTGTTGGGGATTTGACTTTATGGGTCCTTTTCCTCCTTCAAAAGGCTATACCCACATACTTGTTGCTGTTGATTATGTTACTAAATGGGTAGAAGCCATACCTACAAAGAGTACCGATGGTGAGACCTCGTTGAAAATGCTTAAGGATGTTATTTTTCCTAGGTTTGGTGTGCCTAGATATCTTATGACTGACGGAGGTTCTCATTTTATTCACGGTGGTTTTAGAAAAACTCTTGCTAAATATGATGTCAATCATAGAATTGCTTCTGCTTACCATCCCCAAACTAGTGGGCAGGTAGAGCTTTCTAATAGGGAGATCAAGTCTATCTTGCAGAAGACTGTCAATAGATCTACGAAAAATTGGGCTAGTAAGTTAAATGATGCTTTATGGGCTTATAGAACTGCTTATAAGAACCCCATGGGTATGTCTCCTTATAAGATGGTTTACAGAAAAGCGTGTCACTTGCCCTTAGAATTAGAACACAAAGCTTTTTGGGCAGTGAGAGAGCTTAATAGAGATTTTAAACTAGCCGGTAAGAAAAGGTTATTAGATTTGAGTTCTCTAGATGAGTGGAGAAACGAAGCGTATGAGAATGCCAGGCTTTTCAAAGAGAAAGTCAAGCAATGGCATGATAAGAGAATTCTTAAGAGAGAGTTTCATGTTGGTGAGAAAGTTCTATTGTATAGGTCTCATCTCAGATTTTTTGCAGGAAAATTACTTTCAAAATGGGAAGGACCATATGTTATTGTGGAAGTGTACCGCTCAGGTGCTATTAAGATTGCTTCACTAAAGGATGACTCTACACAAGTGGTGAATGGGCAAAGACTCAAACATTATATTTCTGGAGATTCTTATAATGAAGATGTTGATGTTATTGAAACAATTTCTCCGGAAGAATTCATCCAAGACAAATTGCAGGTACCTGCAGAGTTCATTTTCGAATAGGTAACAGTTCTAGTCAGAGAAGTTTCGCGAAAAGCTCTTTCTTTAATATTTTTGCTGTTCTTACTAAATATGAAAAATCACGAGACGAAAACGGGCAGGAAGAGGAGTCCGTGTGCTTCTCACACATAGGTGGCGCAGGCCCACCCCTGGCCGCGCCACCCAGGTGTGAGAGCACCCCGGAACTCGTTTCCGTCCCGGTTTCCTCCTATGATTTCGTTTTGATGTATAATTTTCGCCTATTTAACCCCCCGGAGTCCTCGAGGTCTGTATATCATTTTCTCGTTGTGTTTTGTTTCGAGCTGTTTCTGTCAGGGATTGCTCTCGGCTTTGGAGTTACAATGTCTTCGTCCGGTCCATCTGAGGAGAACCCTCTTGTGGATTCCATCAATCCGTACATGAGGGAGCTGAGGATGCATCTGAAGGAGTTGTCACTCAAGGATGGGGAGTTGCAGATTAAAGATGTTCAAGGACCCAAGGGAGAAGGGAGTCTCAAAGCAAGGATGGAAGCACTGGAACAAGAAGTTTTCAAATACAAGAAGATGGCAGAACACGAGGTGGACATTATCTATAGGATTAAGCAAGAGCTTGTTGCCAAGTACAAGAAGGAGACTACAGAGCTCTGGAGGGATATCCTCTCACTCCAGGAGATGACTAGCCAATTACAAGCACAACTCTACGACGTGCAGAACCAAAATTGTGAGTATGAAGCTAGATTTCAACAAATGAGTGTTGCTGCAAGTTTCAGGATTTTGGAGACCAAGACATCCTTCCTTGATGGAGGACCTCTGCCTTGGAAGTATGACAACGATGAAGATCCACCGCCATCGCCAAAGGAGTAATTCATCATCGGTATAGGCATCCCCTTGGCTTGTTCCAAGCTTGGGGGAGTGCCACGGTATCACATCGTTACCTTTTGCTCATTTACTTTTCAAGTAGAGTCATATCATGAATAGAGAAGTTATCTTATAGAATAGTTTGCAGTTTGGAAGTATCCTCCTTAGTTGGTTATCTATGTATCCCTTGGTGTCAGTTGCGGTAATAAAATATTAATGAGAAGTTTTATCGTTTACTTTCTGCACACTTTATGTTAGTTTGCAATCTCTCTTGTATGACTAGTCTTGTTGATTGGTATTGGAATCACTTTGGGAGCATGAGTAAATTTAGTTGGTTTTGGCAAACCTAGCTTGGTCAGTAGCAACTTTACCTTGAGGTTTGAGTAGAAAAGAATGAAGAAGTGCTTGTAGTTACATCACTTCAGTTTATCCTTCATGTTTGGCTTATAAGCATTGTTATTCCTAAAGTCAAAATCGTTGTACCTTCAAGGGAGTTGGCATGATTGTTCTTATTATATGTATGCTTGTTTGTTTCATGCAACTCTTATGCTTGCTACCCAGCCTTGCTAGCCAAAAACTTGTACTGAGAGGAAATACTTCTCGTGCATCCAATTCCCAAAAGCCAAGTCACTTCCAAAGAGTCCACTATAAATTCCTATGCATGGTATTTCAAGCCATTCCAAGTAAATTTTCATGTGCTACCTTTCAAAAACCTTCAAACACTTCTCATTTTGTGCCACTGTTTTTAGCTCATGAGGACGTAGTGGATGGGTTTGTTATCTTCCATACTAAATTAAGTACCCCTCGACTAGGCAGCTTCATCTGCTCGTCACTAATTTTGCAAGGGAGCTGGTCAGACCATTATAATCTCAAAAAGAAAAGAAAAAGAGCACTCCTCCATGGTATGTGAAAGTTGGTCGGCACCCGATGGAATTGGTTAGCCATGGTTTGAGAAAGGAAAAAAGGTGGGGAGGAGTGCAAAGCTATAAAAGAGCACCAATGTGGCAATTAATCAAACATCTCGGTACCGCTCTCACTTGTTTAGTATGGAAGATATCAAGAACTCCGTTGCTAGTCATTGACAAAAGCAACCACCTCTCAAAATAACTTTTTACTTCTATTTTGCAAATGAAAAGCTCTAGCACATGTTTAATCCCTGCTTCCCTTTGCGAAGGGCCTATCTTTTACTTTTATGTTGAGTCAACCTATTTCCCTCTGTCTCAAGCAAGCATTTGAGTTGTTATGTTTCACTCATCCATATGTTGATCCATTTAATCATGTTTACTATCTTCCTTGTTTTGTACAATGCTTTTGTCTGAAGGAATATATCTTTGAAAGCTTTCTATGAATGCAAAAGTTTATTTTGTTGAGCATATGGTCTTTGCTATATTAGCTCTGTTTTAAAAGGCTCCGTTTAAAAGAAAGAATAGCTTGTTCATCATTCTTTGACCAAGAACTAAGGTTTGCCATTGCCAATTATAGTTTACCTTGTGCATCTTTACATGTGATTCCCTTTTACCTATTGCAAGTCTATATCTTATAAAGGGAAGTTGCTTTCTATTATAATTTGTGTTCTGGTGAATGTGATGCTTCTTGTCCGTATTTTGATTATCGACAATTCACTCCATAAACCTGTGGTCATGTTTACCGAGTTTAGTTTTCGCTTGGGGACAAGCGAGGTCTAAGCTTGGGGGGGTTGATACGTCCATTTTGCATCACTATTTTGTATCATAATTTACTGTTATTCATTGATATATTTCATATTTAGATATGATACTTATGTTATTTCCTTTGTTTTCACATGTTTGATGATCATTGGATGATTTGCTGCCGGAGTCAGGATTCTGCTGGAAAAAGGACCATCAAGGGACCATATTTTGAAGATCAGGAAAATTCTAGAAAAATACCAGGAAATTATATTTTCCCAGAAGACTCAGGAAGCCAGAAGGAGGAGTCGAGAGGAGCCAGGAGGGGCCCTCACGCCAGGGTGGCGCGGCCTGCCCCCTGGCCGCGCCAGCCCTGTGTGAGGCCACCCTAGCCCACTTCTGGTCTCGCCCCTTCGCGTACTTCATCGTCCCTGAAAACCTAAGTCAAGGGGGGGCTCAGAGTTAGACACCGCCGCCTCTGCGGGGCAGAAAACACCAGAGAGAGAAAAGCTCTCCGGCAGGGAGAAATTTGCCGGGGAAATTCCTTCTCGGAGAGGGGAGATTGTCGCCATCGTCATCACCATCGCACCGAACTTCATCGGGATCATCATCATCTCCATCACCAGCACCTTCATCTTCACCATCACCACGCCATCCCGCTGTAACATCTTGAGTTGGATCTTGTTATATTCATAGGGGAAACTTTCCTGGTGTTGATTACTCTTGTAGTTGATGCTATTGAGTGGAACCGTTGAATTAAGATTTATGTTCAGATTGTTATTTACCATTATTTCACCTCTGATCATGATCCATATGATGTCTTGTGAGTAGTTCGTTTAGTTCTTGAGGACATGGGAGAAGTCAAGATGTTAGTAGTGAATTATTGTTGAGAAATATTTAATGGTTTGATATTGTTGTGGTGCTATTTCACTAGTGGTGTCATGTGAACGTCGACTACATGATACTTCACCATTTATGGGCCTAGTGAGATGCATTGTGTATTTGGCTACCAATTGTGGGGTTGCTGGAGTGACAGAAACCTAAACCTCCGTTGGGAAACCATTGCACCAGGGAGCGTAGGATCTTAGAGTTTAAGGCTGTGGTTAGATTTATCTTAATTACTTTCTTGTATTTGCGGATGCTTGCAAGGGGTATAATCACAAGTGTGTATTTATCCTAGTAAGGGTAGTGCGCTAGCACAGGTTCACCCCCATAACACCTATCAAACCAATAAAGACTATTGGATTTATGAAGCGAAAGCTCTTGACAGAAACTCCCGTGTGTCCTCGAGAACGTTTGGTTATTATAAGTACACAACCGGCTTGTCCTTTGCTAAAGAAAGGATTGGGCCACTTGCTGCAATTGTTACTACTGTCTTTTATTTACTCGCACTTTATTTACTCGTATTACTAAATACCCCTGAAAACCTGTTTGCTAGTATTTATAGTGAATCCTTGATCAAAACCACTCATCAACACCTTCTGCTCCTCGTTGGGTTCGACACTCTTATTTATCAAAAGTACTACGATACACCCCCTATACTTGTGGGTCATCACCCGTCAAGCATGAAATAGGATCGACGATGGTTGTCACTGGGGGTCAATGGTGAACACTGGAGCGGATTTGATGATGGTTGGCGGGGCGGTGTCGATGACAGTTGGTGAAGTGATGCCGATGATGGTTGGCGATGCAGCGTCGATGTCGATGGCTGGCGATGTGATGTCGATGTCGATAGATGGCGATGTAGAATCGACGGTGGTTGCTGGTGATGAGCCGTCGATCCTTGTCGATGCAGGCAGATCAATGGTGGTTGGTGAATGTAAGGATCGCACCGCTGGTATGATTGCCAGGGAACGATTTCCAAACCAGGGAGGGTTTCCGTGAAGAAGAAGAAAGAAGAGAGACAAGGGGAACCAGATTCAGTTTATTCAGATTTTCGATAATCCTGTTACAGCTACCCAGTCACACTTAAGTTACCCGACTCGACCTGGCTGAAGCCAACTCACCACACCACGCACACACTGGCACGTAGGCCCCACATTTTTGTGCCACTGCCCACTGGACACACAACAGAATATGCTTCACCTTTCCCAGTGGCGCTTTTCTTCAGCTACGGTGCACCGTCAGTCGTGACAGTACCTTCCCTAGAAGCACTAGCTTGTCCCCAAGCTAGCACAGATGGAAACCTCGCCTGCAACATAGTCCAATCATCCCATGTTGTTGCATCTTCCGGCAAGTTTGTCCACTTGATCAACACCTGAGGCAGCGCTGCATTTCCTTTCTTCACGAGGCGCCTTTCGAGAATTTTTTCCGGTTCAGTGTCGACAGTATCCAGTGCAGGTGGTGCAGGTAACTCCGCGAACACCGGCGAGTAGTCAGGCCTGAAATCTTTGATCTGGGAGACGTGAAATATGTTATGTACCTTGCAATCCGGAGGTAGCTCTAGTTTGTATGCCACCTGACCAATACGTTCCAGAACCGTGTACGGTCCAAAAAACTTGTATGCCAGTTTTGGGAGCGGACGATTGATGATAGTGGCCTGTGCATAAGGTTGCAGCTTGAGCAGGACCTTATCACCCACTTGAAACTCGCGCTCCGAGCGCTTTGTATCAGCATAAAGCTTCATCTTGTTCTGTGCCGCAGCAAGATCTTGCTTGAGTGCCTCCAGGTGCGATGTTCTATCAGATAACACTCCAGCCACCGGAGATTGGTCCTCCACAGCAGGTAAGGCACCCAGGTTGGGGTCATGGCCGTAGAGAGCCTTGAATGGGGAGCACTCCAGGGCAGTGTGATATGTGGAATTATACCAGAACTCGGCGAGCGGCAGCCACCTTCTCCAGAGCTTAGGATTTTCTTGAGCCATGCATCGCAGAAACATTTCAAGGCACTGGTTCATGCGTTCACTCTGGCCATCCGTCTGGGGGTGGTAGGCAGTGGTGAACTGAAGCCTGGTGCCTAGAGCTTGGAACAACTGTTTCCAGAAATTATGTAACACCCCACTTTTTGTAACCCTGTTTAAGTAGTGTTTAGTGAGCCAAGAATGAGGGACAACAAAAACTTTTTGTGCAAACCTATGGAAGTGCTATTTCTTGCTTGTTTGTCTTGGTTGTTATGTTAACGATGTATGTTTGAGTTGCTTATTGAACACTATTGTGAACCAACACAATCCTTGTGCCCTTGTGATCATGCCTTTATTTATGTTTCTAGCTATTTTTCCAGAACCATTATCTTGACAACCTCTCCATTTATCCAAATTATCTTATTTGTCCAAAACAAGAGCCAAGATTTATCTTTGAGACAAAGCTTATATCAAAACTAAGTATTTACAAAATTATCGGGACCTACAAAGTAGAGTGGTCCCACTATTTTACAAACTTATATTTTGTTGATATTGTAAAAGGATTTCAAACACCTTTAAGAAAACTTTCTAAAGGAGATGTTTATGTCTCCACTAGTTTCTGAAAAGTTTACAAAAGCTTTACTCCCTTGTTTGAAACTCTCTTCAACTTCACCAAGGCATGATCCCCATTGAGCACTTGATCAAACCATTGCTATCATGATGAGTTATTGGTGGCATGTGTTTGACTATGTTTGACTATGCTTGACTTCTTGTGTGTATGAATGCCTTGCATTGAGAATTTCCTTTAGTCCGTGTTATTACTCATAAAACCTTATTTATGCTTGATAGCATCTAGGTGAAGCCAAGAAGTATTAGAGAGGCAAGTTAGAATGCCAAACCATCAAAATCCAAACTTGGTCGTATCTTCACTTCTGTTAACAAATTCAATTTTTTAGACACCTATCTTAAGCTCCTACCCTATATCTATGACAATGCACCTACCTAGCACACATATTTGTCATCTTATCTTCCATTCCCTCCATTACCACTTGGATAGCTGAGACCATCTGTTAATTGTTCTAATTGAGTTTCTGACCCTAACCAAATCAATGACCATTTGACCCTTATCAGGTGTACTTTTACTCTCACCTTTATTTTTTGAAGTAACCAAACATACACGCCCCCTCTCACCCCGCGGCCTACACGAATAACCACGGCATGCTAACCCCACCTTCTCTCCATCATCGCTCTGCCCTGCGATGTACCAACACGACAAGGACGAGCTCGACGTATCGCGTGCACCAAACCGACTCAGCATGTTTCCGACCGAGCCCGTGAGTAACCAACGCCACCGATCGCACCAATGGACTCGGTTCACAACGCCGTCCACGATGCACCGCCTCCCTGACCAATCGTATCCGATGAAACCCACCGTGCTCCGAGCCCACTGCCCGGTATAAATATTCAGAAGCCGGGATCTAGCCTTCGTTTGTAAGCAATTATGCCCTCTCTCCACTCCACTCACTCACCTGATGCAGGAAAACACTGCCCCATCCTTCCCCTGTTGTGGGGAGCTGACCATTGCCTTCGGCTCCGAGCAGCCATGGCAGAGACGATTGCCGTCGATGCTGCCACTTTTATCTCTATCGCTCTCTCTCCCCACATCATCGTGCTCCTTTCCTTGAGATTTATCTCACCGTGTCCTTTGTTTTACTCGTAGCGGCTCGTAGCCGTCGCCATCATCAAGGAAACCAGGGAGAACCCCGGGGACGAGCGCGGTTGCGACCTCTCGGAAAGTCTTCCGCATGCGTACTCCGGAAGCGGCCCAACCTCCAAGGACTCCGCCGCCGCCCTTCATCGACCTCGAGACACCCAGGACGACCCCCAGTGAGCCTCCGATTCCCTAGTCCAACCCGTTAGGGTTTCATCCCGCGTTGGTGTTCTAACGAGGAAGACGATTGAGAGCTGTCGATCCTGGCTAGATCGAACGGCCCCCGACGCCCCTTACCGCTTCGGCCTATCCAGCCGCTGACCGGCGGACCCCGCCCGTCAGCGCGACCAGATGTTGCCCCCGCGAGCGCCAGATCTGATCTGGGCCAGCCCATCTTGGTGCGGCCTGGGTTCGCCCGGATCTGGCCCGTTTAGTTTTTTTTAGATAATTTCATTTCTGTTTATTTCCAGATCTGTTAAACTACTGTTTGAATTAAATCCTAAATAATTTGTAAAATGCTTGAAAATGACTAGATCTCATTTTATAAGTGTTCCGGAACTTTTTATCCAACATGCAGAACCACTGGTTTACCAAGATAATTTCCATTTTGTTTTTGACAATTAATCTTGCAAAAAGTGTATTTTGTGGTGATAAATCAATATCTGTGGATTCAGGAACTCAAATTTGATGAATCCAATTTTTCTGGATGGGTATTCAGAATACCTTTCAAATGCCACTGGCCTAGATGCAAATAGGGTTTTATTCTTGGCATAGTTGTTTTTGCAAATTACTACTAGATCTGAATTTAGGGAATTTTAAAACCTTTTCTGTGAAGTATTTTTGAATGAAACCAATTTTGGGTGATCCTGTACTATGAAGGCTTGCTACTGACCATAGGATAAATTTTTCTGAGGTATTATGATTTTCTGGTAGATTTATCTCTGAATTAATAATTATTTTCACTATAAAATGCATAGTTTATTGTCTGTTAATCAGAAAATTGCAAATCCAATTTTGTTGGGTTTGTATTGTTGTTAGCTATCTGTAGGTACCTTGTTGCCTGCTGTATGTTCTTTTAGCCATGTTTGTTAAAGAAAGTGCTTAAATCAATTTGTGCATTTAAGAAATTACTTGTTAATAGGAGTAATATTTTCTGAACCCAGAGTCACTTGTTTTAGTGTCTTACAGGTCACTAGTACCTAAAATTGATGAGTGTACCCCTTCTTGTTTATATTTAGTATTTATCTATTAGTGCTGAGTCCTAGTGTGAAAACCCTATTTATAAGTAGGGAAAATAATCGGAAACTTGATATTATTGTATTGCACCCCTATAGGAGAGAATGTTTTCACCCTCCCTCTCTGGTTGTGTGTTTGATATGGCTTGTTAATTGTTTGCTCCTTTGCATGCTAGTGTGGTGATTGAATGCTTTTCTTTCATTTTGCGACGCTAGATTCGAACGCCATCGGAGAGGAAGAGGACTACCTCAAGAATGCATAAGAAGGAAGTGGAACACTTTGAGTACTTCTTCTAAGGAAGGAGCCCAAGGACATAGCTATTCAAGGCAAGCCATCTAAACTTGTTGCATATCTGATCCCAGTTTTACTTATTGCATGATTTATTAGGAAAATGCATTGTTTTATGTTGTTATTGCCCTAAATAGCAATTGTTGGCGACTTGGCTCCACAAGTCAGATGATATCATCCTCATGGATGACCCCTATCTTGACACCTACTTATTCCCTAGAAGTAGTGGTGTGATGGTTAGCATCATAGCCTTCGGAAAACTTTGTAGTGGAGCAAAACTCTAGGTTGGGGACACTTAATTGGGATGTTTTGAAAATGACTTCAAAAACCCTGGAATAGGAAGCTATTCCATTGAAGGATTCCAAAATGAGATTTTTAAAATAAGGTGGGGATGAACATCCCGGAGATGGAGACAAGTTTGGTTTCATAAGAAAAACATTGGTGTTTCTTTGTAGTGTTCAGAATAATTAACCCGTGCAACCACGAATACCCTGGTATGGGACGGGGCTTAGCTCATAGTTTGTTTAATTTAGTACGGGAGTCTCATAACTATATAAGGATACGTGGTACCCCGGAATCTGGGTTGACGCCTATTGAGGGTCAACACATTACAACGGCATATCCCGAGCCACCGGAAGACACTATGGGTCTCCTGACGTGGCATTGGAGTTACGCTCGAACGTGGAGGTAGACTGCCTGGGTGTGCCGGGGAGGTGCATACTCCATAGGGTAGATTCCCATACTAAGGTAGATAAGCGAAAGGCTTTGATCGGGTGCTTGTCGTGGCATATGATGTTATGCGGGGAAGATGCCCACACGATGAGTATCCGGATGATTGTGGGTAAAGTGTACAACCTCTGCAGAGTGTAAATCTATTCGAATAGCCGAGTCCTCGGTCATGGACGGTTGGAAAGATCACTACATTGCCCAATGCAGTTTTGGTTTTAAAAGTGGATTTCGGAAAAATGGAGAAAGGTGCCGGATGGAGTACTCGGAGGGTACTGCCGTGGCACGGGTATGGTTCGAAGTACTTGTAGGGTACTGCCGAGGAAATGGAGATGGTCATGTGTGATTGACCTGGTTTTATGAATGGAGATGGTCATGTTTGATTGACCTGGGTCTTGAAATAAAAAGGGTTTCCCCCTTCCTAGAGATTTTACTAAAATTGCTTTATAAATGTTTTTAATAAGGATATAGAGGTGTCATAGAATATGGTTCTGGACACGCTATATCGGCACGAGAAAACCATGTTTTGCAGAAAGTAAACTAGACTAGAGCCTATCCTTGCCACAGCCATACTGCATATCAAACTCTCTCCCCTTAGATGGTTTGCGAGTACAATTCCAAAATGTACTCACGGCTTTGTCCCTGGCTATTAACTTGGTCAGATTATGAAGAGGACTACGAAGAAGGTGATGATGGTTACAACGACACTGGTGCGAACTAGGAACGTCTCCCAGTCAGTTGCATGTAGGGTAGTAGGCAAGACGTGGGTCATCAACACTGTTTGGTATCCGCTGCTTAGTTGTAAACTTGCCCTATGTGGCAATATCAAACTTGGTCATGGGACCAATTGTAAGTATATTATTCGGTACTATAATGGATGATGTAATTCTGGTATCAACTCGGATATGTGGATTCACGGCACACTGATCATGGGATCGTGAATTGTATGCATATCGGGTATTCCGGATGGGTAATCCGGGGTCCCCACAGAGTTGGTATCAGAGCCATCCTGACTATAGGAGACCTTAGTTAGCATGGGCGTTGATAGGGAAGTAGTATTTTGCTAAAACTATTTGTAAAGGTTATTTCCTCTAAGTAGCCAATAGTATGGTTTATACCTTTCCCACCTCTTCAAAACTTCTAATCTTATCTCTCTGGTTTCCAAAGATGTTTAAAGATTATTACTCCATCTGCTTCATCTTCTTCAAAATTACCTGTTGGACGATGTCCCCAAATAGACCTGGAGCTTAGCAGCACAAGATGGAGCAAACTTCAGAAGGACGTCCTCAAACCTCTCCAGCTGCAAAGGAAGAAGGATGTTGACAAATATTTTGCTTTTGGTTAATACCAACAGTTCTGTCAAGGAGCTGACCTTGTTCCTCACTGGAATCGTACCTTTGCAGTCGTCAAGGACCAAGTTCTCGGTTGCTTGACTAGAAATTTTTAGGCCTGGCATGAGACATCATCGCATATGAAGGACTTCAACAACCTTTCCGAAGCCCTCACATCCGTTTGATGTGAGCAAGAAGACCTACAAATATGCACCTCCAAAATAGCATTGACAGCTCATCAGCTTCACTCCCGCTTCATCGGCAACTGCCATCAAGATTTCAACGGAAGCATGTGCCAAGGAGAATGAAGACATCAACCACTATGGCCAACCATGACCCTAGGATGAATAGGACTAACCCCAAATATCGCGTGTTGTTACGCATCGTTGGTACTTGAAGTACCTCGTGTAATTTCTACAATTGTTTGTTGTTTCCCTTGTGTGTTCTTGATAGTGTTTGCAGTTGTCTTGTGTGTTTCTTGAATGTGGGTTGTACTATGTGCTCATGTTTGACTTGGCCTCTCAGCCTTGCAAACCCCTCTGGCATGTAAAACCCCAAATAGAAAAAAAAACCTCCCTAAGGTGTGTTTCCCTCTCATCCATTTGCGTCAGCTCGAGCAGCATAGGTATAAGTTAACAGTAAGACTCTAGCTCTAACATTGATTAGTGGAATATAACTCTTCCCACAACACCTCCCCAAGATCCGACGCGACAAATTTTGCTATGTGTTTCAAGCTTCGTCAAGACCTCTCTACAATATCACAGAAGTAGAAGATAGACCCGCCTGGACTACAAGGGATTTCTAGAAGATAGAGACTTCACTAACCGGGATCGACTAACCTAAATCTACAGTTTCCTAACATTGGTGATACTCTCTTAACATCCCAACACTTGCTAATCTTCTCACTAGCCAACTAACATTGAGCATAGAAGTATTAAAGCCAAGCCTAACTCTTGTAGTTCAACCCGTTATCGCCACTTGAAGCCCGAAGACTCACAAGCTTGATCTCCACGGAACAAATAGAAGGGTGAAGACTCTCCAAAATCAAGCTATCAATGTTGGATCCACATTTAGGAGATACCAAGGGAGGTAGAAATGAGGAGAAGCAAAAACTTTTCTAATTCTAACTCACTCGCTTGTTCCAAATTTTGATGGGTTTTGAAACCATAGCTGACTTACGCCACGGGTAGAAATCCACATGAAGATTTCTCGGAAGATGAAATCAACTCAAGGTATCCCAATATACCTCAAGATCGTCAAGGCTACAAGAAGATGGGGAAGCAAGGAAATCTTCAATGGTCTTCACCAACCCGAGGACAACAAGAAATAGATCATTGACTACTTGAGGACACACTGTTGGTGATGTACCGACATATGAAGCACCATCAGCTCAAGATCGAGATTTCTTAGAAGAATGCTTCCGGATAGGACTAACATATACCCTCGTCAGTTAGGAAGCATAGAAAGTTAAGTTTACAGGTTTGAAGTACCCAGCAAGACTGAAGCTCAAGCGCCATTATCTATAACCTCTATAGCACTACAAGCTCAAGACAGAAGATTCTACACCAACATCAAGCTTCAAGATGCAACATCAAGAATCGAAGACTCCATCAGTATACATGAAGGGAGCAACAACCCCAAGACAATAAAAGCTACCCGAGAAGCCTCGACTCTTCAAGACCTCAATTTGCGAGCTGGAAACCTTCTAACTCTCAAAAAATCTTGTCGGGCATACTAGATAGCCTAACCCCGCTAACCTTAAAAGTGTCCCAACGAGGTTTTGACAGGATACTTCGGCAACCTCAACTCTTTAGCCATCAACTTTAGCAAATGAAGACGATCTACACCTTCAGCAAAAACAAGTCCTTGATGCAACTCAGATTATCACCGGTGAGTTGGAAGGGCAGCCGTTGAGTCCTAACTCTAACTTAGTCTTAGCACCTCTTACTACTACGCTTAGGAATCTCGGGACGAGATTCTATTTAAGGGGGGAAGAGCTGTAACACCCCACTTTTTGTAACCCTGTTTAAGTAGTGTTTAGTGAGCCAAGAATGAGGGCCAACAAAAACTTTTTGTGCAAACCTATGGAAGTGCTATTTCTTGCTTGTTTGTCTTGGTTGTTATGTTAACGATGTATGTTTGAGTTGCTTGATGAACACTATTGTGAACCAACACAATCCTTGTGCCCTTGTGATCATGCCTTTATTTATGTTTCTAGCTATTTTTCCAGAACCATTATCTTGACAACCTCTCCCTTTATCCAAATTATCTTATTTGTCCAAAACAAGAGCCAAGATTTATCTTTGAGACAAAGCTTTTATCAAAACTAAGTATTTACAAAATTATCGGGACCTACAAAGTAGAGTGGTCCCACTATTTTACAAACTTATATTTTGTTGATATTGTAAAAGGATTTCAAACACCTTTAAGAAAACTTTCTAAAGGAGATGTTTATGTCTCCACTAGTTTCTGAAAAGTTTACAAAAGCTTTACTCCCTTGTTTGAAACTCTCTTCAACTTCACCAAGGCATGATCCCCATTGAGCACTTGATCAAACCATTGCTATCGTGATGAGTTATTGGTGGCATGTGTTTGACTATGTTTGACTATGCTTGACCTTGCTTGACTTCTTGTGTGTATGAATGCCTTGCATTGAGAATTTCTTTAGTCCCTGTTATTACTCATAAAACCTTATTTATGCTTGATAGCATCTAGGTGAAGCCAAGAAGTATTAGAGAGGCAAGTTAGAATGCCAAACCATCAAAATCCAAACTTGGCCCTATCTTCACTTATGTTAACAAATTCAATTTTTTAGACACCTATCTTAAGCTCCTACCCTATATCTATGACAATGCACCTACCTAGGACACATATTTGTCATCTTATCTTCCATTCCTTCCATTACCACTTGGACAGCTGAGACCATCTGTTAATTGTTCTAATTGAGTTTCTGACCCTAACCAAATCAATGACCATTTGACCCTTATCAGGTGTACTTTTACTCTCACCTTTAGTTTTCGAAGTAACCAAACATACACGCCCCCTCTCACCCCGCGGCCTGCACGAATAACCACGGCATGCTAACCCCACCTTCTCTCCATCCTCGCTCTGCCCTGCGACGTACCAACACGACTCAGCATGTTTCCGACCGAGCCCGTGAGTAACCAACGCCACCGATCGCACCAATGGACTCGGTTCACAATGCCGTCCATGACGCACTGCCTCCCTGACCAATCGTATCCGATGAAACCCACCGTGCTCCGAGCCCACCGCCCGATATAAATATTCAGAAGCCAGGATCAAGCCTTCGTTTGTAAGCCATTATGCCCTCTCTCCACTCCACTCACTCACCTGATGCAGGAAAACACCACCCCATCCTTCCCCTATTGTGGGGAGCTCGCCATTGCCTTCGGCTCCGAGCAGCCATGGCAGAGACGATTGCCGTCGCTGCTGCCACTTTTCTCTCTATCGCTCTCTCTCCCCACATCATCGTGCTCCTTTCCTTGAGGTCTATCTCACCGTGTCCTTCGTTTTACTCATAGCAGCTCGTAGCCGTCGCCATCATCAAGGAAACCAGGGAGAACCCCGGGGACGAGCGCGGTTGCGACCTCTCGGAAAGTCTTCTGCATGCGTACTCCGGAAGCGGCCCAACCTCCAAGGACTCCGCCGCCGCCCTTCATCAACCTTGAGACACCCAGGACGACCCCCGGTGAGCCTTCGATTCCCCAGTCCAACCCGTTAGGGTTTCATCCCGCGTTGGTGTTCTAACGAGGAAGATGATTGAGAGCTTGAGAGCCATCGATCCTGGCTAGATCGAATGGCCCCCGCCGCCCCTTACCGCTTCGGCCTATCCAGCCGCTGACCGGCGGACCCCGCTCGTCAGCGCGACCAGATGCTGCCCCCGCGAGCGCCAGATCTGATCTGGGCCAGCCCATCTTGGTGCGGCCTGGGTTCGCCCGGATCTGGCCCATTTAGTTTTTTTAGATAATTTCATTTCTGTTTATTTCCTGATCTGTTAAACTACTGTTTGAATTAAATCCTAAATATATTGTAAAATGCTTGAAAATGACTAGATCTCATTTTATAAGTGTTCCAAAAAAAATTATCCAACATGCAGAACCACTGGTTTACCAAGATAATTTCCATTTTGTTTCTGACAATTAATCTTGCAGAAAGTGTATTTTGTGGTGATAAATCAATATCTGTGGATTCAAGAACTCAAATTTGATGAATCCAAGTTTGCTGGATGGGTATTCAGAATACCTTTCAAATGCCACTGGCCTAGATGCAAATAGGGTTTTATTCTTGGCATAGTTGTTTTTGCAAATTACTACTAGATCTGAATTTAGGGAATTTTAAAACCTTTTCTGTGGGGTATTTTTGAATGAAACCAATTTTGGGTGATCCTGTACTGCGAAGGCTTGCTACTGACCATAGGATAAATTTTTCCGAGGTTTTATGATTTTCTGGTATATTTATCTCTGAATTAATAGTTATTTTCACTATAAAATGCATAGTTTATTGTCTGTTAATCAGAAAATTGCAAATCCAATTTTGTTGGGTTTGTATTGTTGTTAGCTATCTTTAGGTACCTTGTTGCCTGATGTATGTTCTTTTAGCCATGTTTGTTAATGAAAGTGCTTAAATCACTTTGTGTATTTCAGAAATTACTTGTTAATAGGAGTAATATTTTCTAAACCCAGAGTCACTTGTTTTAGTGTCTTACAGGTCACTAGTACCTAAAATTGCAGAGTGTACACCTTGTTGTTTATATTTAGTATTTATCTATTAGTGTTGAGTCCTAGTGTGAAAACCCTATTTATAAGTAGGGAAAATAATCGAAAACTTGATATTATTGTATTGCACCCCTATAGGAGAGAATGTTTTCACCCTCCCTCTCTGGTTGTGTGTTTTATATGGCTTGTTAATTGTTTGCTCCTTTGCATGCTTGTGTGGTGATTGAATGCTTTTCTTTCATTTTGCGACGCTAGATTCGAACGCCATCGGAGAGGAAGAGGACTACCTCAAGAATGCATAAGAAGGAAGTGGAACACTTTGAGTACTTCTTCTAAGGAAGGAGCCCAGGGACATAGCTATTCAAGGCAAGCCATCTAAAATTGTTGCATATCTGATCCCAGTTTTACTTATTGCATGATTTATTAGTAAAATGCATTGTTTTATGTTGCTATTGCCCTAAATAGCAATTGTTGGCGACTTGGCTCCACAAGTCAGATGATATCATCCTCATGGATGACCCCTATCTTGACACCTACTTATTCCCCAGAAGTAGTGGTGTGATGGTTAGCATCATAGCCTTTGGAAAACTTTGTAGTGGAGCAAAACTCTAGGTTGGGGACACTCAATTGGGATGTTTTGAAAATGACTTCGAAAACGCTGGAATAGGAAGCTATTCCATTGATGGATTCCAAAATGAGATTTTGAAAATAAGGTGCGGATGAACATCCCGGAGATGGAGACAAGTTTGGTTTCGTAAGAAAAACATTGGTGTTTCTTTGTAGTGTTCAGAACAATTAACCCGTGCAACCACGATTACCCTGGTATGGGATGGGGCTTAGCTCGTAGTTTGTTTATTTTAGTACGGGAGTCTCATAACTATATAAGGGTATGCGGCACCCCGGAATCCGGGTTGACGCCTATTGAGGGTCAACACATTACAACGGCATATCCCGAGCCGCCGGAAGACACTATGGGTCTCCTGACGTGGCACTGGAGTTACGCTCGAACGTGGAGGTAGACTACCTGGGTGTGCCGGGGAGGTACATACTCCATAGGGTAGATTCCCATACTAAGGTAGATAAGCGAAAGGCTTTGATCGGTTGCTTGTCGTGGCATATGATGTTATGCGGGGAAGATGCCCACACGATGAGTATCCGGATGATTGTGGGTAAAGTGTACAACCTCTGCAGAGTGTAAATCTATTCGAATAGCCGAGTCCTCGGTCATGGACGGTTTGAAAGATCACTACATTGCCCAATGCAGTTTTGGTTTTAAAAGTGGATTTCAGAAAAATGGAGAAAGGTGCCGGACGGAGTACTCGGAGGGTACTGCCGTGGCACGGGTATGGTTCGGAGTACTTGTAGGGTACTGTCGAGGAAATGGAGATGGTCATATGTGATTCACCTGGTTTTATGAATGGAGATGGTCATGTTTGATTGACCTAGGTCTTGAAATAAAAAGGGTTTCCCCCATCCTAGAGATTTTACTAAAATTGCTTTCTAAATATTTTTAATAAGGATATAGAGGTGTCGTAGAATATGGTTCTGGACACGCTATATCGACACGAGAAAACCGTGTTTTGCAGAAAGTAAACTAGACTAGAGCCTATCCTTGCCACAGCCATACTGCATATCAAACTCTCTCCCCTTAGATGGTTTGCGAGTACAATTCCAAAATGTACTCACGGCTTTGTCCCTGGCTATTAACTTGGTCAGATTATGAAGAGGACTACGAAGAAGGTGATGATGGTTACGACGACACTGGTGCGAACTAGGAACGTCTCCCAGTCAGTTGCCTGTAGGGTAGTAGGCAAGACGTGGGTCATCAACGCTGTTTGGTATCCGCTGCTTAGTTGTAAACTTGCCCAACGTGGCAATATCAAACTTGGTCATGTGACCAATTGTAAGTATATTATTCAGTACTGTAATGGATGATGTAATTCTGGTATCAACTCGGATATGTGGATTCACGGCACACTGATCATGGGATCGTGAATTGTATGCATATCGGGTATTCCAGATGGGTAATCTGGGGTCCCCACAGAGTTGGTATCAGAGCCATCCTGACTGTAGGAGACCTTAGTTAGCATGGGCGTTGATAGGGAAGTAGTATTTTGCTAAAACTATTTGTAAAGGTTATTTCCTCTAAGTAGCCAATAGTAATTGTTGGCGACTTGGCTCTGCAAGTCAGATGATATCATCCTCATGGATGACCCCTATCTTGACACCTACTTATTCCCTAGAAGTAGTGGTGTGATGGTTAGCATCATAGCCTTCGGAAAACTTTGTAGTGGAGCAAAACTCTAGGTTGGGGACACTTAATTGGGATGTTTTGAAAATGACTTCAAAAACCCTGGAATAGGAAGCTATTCCATTGATGGATTCCAAAATGAGATTTTTAAAATAAGGTGGGGATGAACATCCCGGAGATGGAGACAAGTTTGGTTTCATAAGAAAAACATTGGTGTTTCTTTGTAGTGTTCAGAATAATTAACCCGTGCAACCACGATTACCCTGGTATGGGACAGGGCTTAGCTCATAGTTTGTTTATTTTAGTACGGGAGTCTCATAACTATATAAGGATACGTGGTACCCCGGAATCTGGGTTGACGCCTATTGAGGGTCAACACATTACAATGGCATATCCCGAGCCGCCGGAAGACACTATGGGTCTCCTGACGTGGCATTGGAGTTACGCTCGAACGTGGAGGTAGACTGCCTGGGTGTGCCGGGGAGGTACATACTCCATAGGGTAGATTCCCATACTAAGGTAGATAAGCGAAAGGCTTTGATCGGGTGCTTGTCGTGGCATATGATGTTATGCGGGGAAGATGCCCACACGATGAGTATCCGGATGATTGTGGGTAAAGTGTACAACCTCTGTAGAGTGTAAATCTATTCGAATAGCCGAGTCCTCGGTCATGGACGGTTGGAAAGATCACCACATTGCCCAATGCAGTTTTGATTTTAAAAGTGGATTTCAGAAAAATGGAGAAAGGTGCCGGATGGAGTACTCGGAGGGTACTGCCGTGGCACGGGTATGGTTCGAAGTACTTGTAGGGTACTGCCGAGGAAATGGAGATGGTCATGTGTGATTGACCTGGTTTTATGAATGGAGATGGTCATGTTTGATTGACCTAGGTCTTGAAATAAAAAGGGTTTCCCCCTTCCTAGAGATTTTACTAAAATTGCTTTCTAAATATTTTTAATAAGGATATAGAGGTGTCGTAGAATATGGTTCTGGACACGCTATATTGACACGAGAAAACCGTGTTTTGCAGAAAGTAAACTAGACTAGAGCCTATCCTTGCCACAGCCATACTGCATATCAAACTCTCTCCCCTTAGATGGTTTGCGAGTACAATTCCAAAATGTACTCACGGCTTTGTCCCTGGCTATTAACTTGGTCAGATTATGAAGAGGACTACGAAGAAGGTGATGATGGTTACGACGACACTGGTGCGAACTAGGAACGTCTCCCAGTCAGTTGCCTGTAGGGTAGTAGGCAAGACGTGGGTCATCAACGCTGTTTGGTATCCGCTGCTTAGTTGTAAACTTGCCCAACGTGGCAATATCAAACTTGGTCATGTGACCAATTGTAAGTATATTATTCAGTACTGTAATGGATGATGTAATTCTGGTATCAACTCGGATATGTGGATTCACGGCACACTGATCATGGGATCGTGAATTGTATGCATATCGGGTATTCCAGATGGGTAATCTGGGGTCCCCACAGAGTTGGTATCAGAGCCATCCTGACTGTAGGAGACCTTAGTTAGCATGGGCGTTGATAGGGAAGTAGTATTTTGCTAAAACTATTTGTAAAGGTTATTTCCTCTAAGTAGCCAATAGTAATTGTTGGCGACTTGGCTCTGCAAGTCAGATGATATCATCCTCATGGATGACCCCTATCTTGACACCTACTTATTCCCTAGAAGTAGTGGTGTGATGGTTAGCATCATAGCCTTCGGAAAACTTTGTAGTGGAGCAAAACTCTAGGTTGGGGACACTTAATTGGGATGTTTTGAAAATGACTTCAAAAACCCTGGAATAGGAAGCTATTCCATTGATGGATTCCAAAATGAGATTTTTAAAATAAGGTGGGGATGAACATCCCGGAGATGGAGACAAGTTTGGTTTCATAAGAAAAACATTGGTGTTTCTTTGTAGTGTTCAGAATAATTAACCCGTGCAACCACGATTACCCTGGTATGGGACAGGGCTTAGCTCATAGTTTGTTTATTTTAGTACGGGAGTCTCATAACTATATAAGGATACGTGGTACCCCGGAATCTGGGTTGACGCCTATTGAGGGTCAACACATTACAACGGCATATCCCGAGCCGCCGGAAGACACTATGGGTCTCCTGACGTGGCATTGGAGTTACGCTCGAACATGGAGGTAGACTGCCTGGGTGTGCCGGGGAGGTACATACTCCATAGGGTAGATTCCCATACTAAGGTAGATAAGCGAAAGGCTTTGATCGGGTGCTTGTCGTGGCATATGATGTTATGCGGGGAAGATGCCCACACGATGAGTATCCGGATGATTGTGGGTAAAGTGTACAACCTCTGTAGAGTGTAAATCTATTCGAATAGCCGAGTCCTCGGTCATGGACGGTTGGAAAGATCACTACATTGCCCAATGCAGTTTTGGTTTTAAAAGTGGATTTCAGAAAAATGGAGAAAGGTGCCGGATGGAGTACTCGGAGGGTACTGCCGTGGCACGGGTATGGTTCGAAGTACTTGTAGGGTACTGCCGAGGAAATGGAGATGGTCATGTGTGATTGACCTGGTTTTATGAATGGAGATGGTCATGTTTGATTGACCTGGGTCTTGAAATAAAAAGGGTTTCCCCCTTCCTAGAGATTTTACTAAAATTGCTTTCTAAATATTTTTAATAAGGATATAGAGGTGTCGTAGAATATGGTTCTGGACACGCTATATCGACACAAGAAAACCGTGTTTTGCAGAAAGTAAACTAGACTAGAGCCTATCCTTGCCACAGCCATACTGCATATCAAACTCTCTCCCCTTAGATGGTTTGCGAGTACAATTCCAAAATGTACTCACGGCTTTGTCCCTGGCTATTAACTTGGTCAGATTATGAAGAGGACTACGAAGAAGGTGATGATGGTTACAACGACACTGGTGTGAACTAGGAACGTCTCCCAGTCAGTTGCCTGTAGGGTAGTAGGCAAGACGTGGGTCATCAACACTGTTTGGTATCCGCTGCTTAGTTGTAAACTTGCCCTATGTGGCAATATCAAACTTGGTCATGGGACCAATTGTAAGTATATTATTCGGTACTGTAATGGATGATGTAATTCTGGTATCAACTCGGATATGTGGATTCACGGGACACTGATCATGGGATCGTGAATTGTATGCATATCGGGTATTCCGGATGGGTAATCCGGGGTCCCCACAGAGTTGGTATCAGAGCCATCCTGACTATAGGAGACCTTAGTTAGCATGGGCGTTGATAGGGAAGTAGTATTTTGCTAAAACTATTTGTAAAGGTTATTTCCTCTAAGTAGCCAATAGTATGGTTTATACCTTTCCCACCTCTTCAAAACTTCTAATCTTATCTCTCTGGTTTCCAAAGATGTTTAAAGATTATTACTCCATCTGCTTCATCTTCTTCAAAACTACCTGTTGGACGATGTCCCCAAATAGACCTGGAGCTTACCAGAACAAGATGGAGCAAACTTCAGAAGGACATCCTCAAACCTCTCTAGCTGCAAAGGAAGAATGATGTTGACAAATATTTTGCTTTTGGTTAATACCAACAGTTCTGTCAAGGAGCTGACCTTGTTCCTCACTAGACTCGCACCTTTGCAGTCATCAAGGACCAAGTTCTCGGTTGCTTGACTAGAAATTTTTAGGCCTGGCACGAGACATCATCGCATATGAAGGACTTCAACAACCTTTCCGAAGGCCTCACATCCGTTTGATGTGAGCAAGAAGACCTACAAATATGCACCTCCAAAATAGCATTGACAGCTCATCAGCTTCAGTCCCGCTTCATCGGCAATTGCCATCAAGATTTCAATGGAAGCATGTGCCAAGGAGAATGAAGACATCAACCACTATGGCCAACCATGACCCTAGGATGAATAGGACTAACCCCAAATATCGTGCGTTGTTACGCATCATTGGTACTTGAAGTACCTCGTGTGATTTCTACAATTGTTTGTTGTTTGCCTTGTGTGTTCTTGATAGTGTTTGCAGTTGTTTTGTGTGTTTCTTAAATGTGGGTTGTACTATGTGCTCATGTTTGACTTGGCCTCTCAGCCTTGCAAACCCCTCTGGCATGTAAAACCCCAAATAGAAAGAAAAAAAACCTCCCTAAGGTGTGTTTCCCTCTCATCCATTTGCATCAGCTCGAGCAGCATAGGTATAAGTTAACAGTAAGACTCTAGCTCTAACATTGATTAGTGGAATATAACTCTTCCCGCAACACCTCCCCAAGATCCGACGCGACAAATTTTGCTACGTGTTTCAAGCTTCGTCAAGACCTCTCTACAATGTCACAGAAGCAGAAGATAGACCCGCCTGGACTACAAGGGATTTCAAGAAGATAGAGACTTCACTAACCGGGATCGACTAACCTAAATCTAGAGTTTCCTAACATTGATGATACTCTCTTAACATCCCAACACTTGCTAATCTTCTCACTAGCCATCTAACATTGAGCATAGAAGTATTAAAGCCAAGCCTAACTCTCGTAGTTCAACCCGTTATCGCCACTTGAAGCCCGAAGACTCACAAGCTTGATCTCCACGGAGCAAATAGAACGATGAAGACTCTCCAAAATCAAGCTATCAATGCCGGCTCCACATTTAGGAGATACCAAGGGAGGTAGAAATGAGGAGAAGCGGAGACTTTTCTAATTCTAACTCACTCGCTCGTTCCAAATTTTGACGGGTTTTGAAACCATAGCTGACTTACGCCACGGGTAGAAATCCACATGAAGATTTCTCAGAAGATAAAATCAACTCAAGGTATCCCAATATACCTCAAGATCGTCAAGGCTACAAGAAGATGGGGAAGCAAGGAAATCTTCAATGGTCTTCACCAACCCGAGGACAACAAGAAATAGATCATTGACTACTTGAGGACACACTGTTCATGATGTACCGACATATGAAGCACCATCAGCTCAAGATCGAGATTTCTTAGAAGAACGCTTCCGGATAGGACTAACATATACCCTCATCAGTTAGGAAGCATAGAAACTTAAGTTTACAGGTTTGAAGTACCCAGCAAGACCGAAGCTCAAGCGCCATTATCTATAACCTCTATAGCACTACAAGCTCAAGACAGAAGATTCTACACCAACATCAAGCTTCAAGATGCAACATCAAGAATCGAAGACTCCATCAGTATACATGAAGGGAGCAACAACCCCAAGACAATAAAAGCTACCCGAGAATAGGGGTGGATATCGAGCCAGCTCGACTCAACTCGACTCAACTCGCAAATACTCATTAATTAACAAGCTAGCTCAACTCAACTCATTAACTAAACGAGTTCCAGACCTCAACTCGGCTTGAGTCAATTAAAACTCGAGCTAGCTCAATAAACTCATTAAGCTCAACAAGAACATGAACGACATTAGCAACATAGCATGTATATCGATAATGGACAACATTTCGCAATATGAGGTAAACTTTAACATTCAAATATTTCTTAGAAGTTCACCATCCCTTAAACTAAAAGTGACACCAAGAATAATCCATAATAAAAATGACATCACATAGTTTTTGAGTGGTATAAGTAGACACATTACAAGCTAAATGAGTCTAATGAGTACTCGTAGCTCGACTCATTAAACTCATTTTCTTAATGAGCTAAAAATGCCAGCTTGGCTCGACTCATTAGCGTCCGAGTTCGAGCCGAGTTGAGCCGAGTTGTCGAGTACTCATTAAGCTCACGAGTTTCGAGTTTTATTTCCAACCCTACCCGAGAAGCCTCGACTCTTCAAGACCTCAATTTGCGAGCTGGAAACCTTCTAACTCTCGAAAAATCTTTTCGGGCATACTAGATAGCCTAACCCCGCTAACCTTAAAAGTGTCCCAATGAGGTTTTGATAGGATACTTCGGCAACCTCAACTCTTCAGCCATCAACTTTAGCAAATGAAGACGATCTACACCTTCGGCAAAAACAAGTCCTTGATGCAACTCAGATTATCACCGGTGAGTTGGAAGGGCGGCCGTTGAGGCCTAACTCTAACTTAGTCTCAGCACCTTTTACAACTATGCTTAGGAATCTCGGGACGAGATTCTGTTTAAGGGGGGAAGAGCTGTAACACCCCACTTTTTGTAACCCTGTTTAAGTAGTGTTTAGTGAGCCAAGAATGAGGGCCAACAAAAACTTTTTGTGCAAACCTATGGAAGTGCTATTTCTTGCTTGTTTGTCTTGGTTGTTATGTTAATGATGTATGTTTGACTTGCTTGATGAACACTATTGTGAACCAACACAATCCTTGTGCCCTTGTGATCATGCATTTATTTATGTTTCTAGCTATTTTTCTAGAACCATTATCTTGACAACCTCTCCCTTTATCCAAATTATCTTATTTGTCCAAAACAAGAGCCAAGATTTATCTTTGAGACAAAGCTTTTATCAAAACTAAGTATTTACAAAATTATCGGGACCTACAAAGTAGAGTGGTCCCACTATTTTACAAACTTATATTTTGTTGATATTGTAAAAGGATTTCAAACACCTTTAAGAAAACTTTCTAAAGGAGATGTTTATGTCTCCACTAGTTTCTGAAAAGTTTGCAAAAGCTTTACTCCCTTGTTTGAAACTCTCTTCAACTTCACCAAGGCATGATCCCCATTGAGCACTTGATCAAACCATTGCTATCATGATGAGTTATTGGTGGCATGTGTTTGACTATGTTTGACTATGCTTGACCTTGCTTGACTTCTTGTGTGTATGAATGCCTTGCATTGAGAATTTCCTTTAGTCCCTGTTATTACTCATAAAACCTTATTTATGCTTGATAGCATCTAGGTGAAGCCAAGAAGTATTAGAGAGGCAAGTTAGAATGCCAAACCATCAAAATCCAAACTTGGCCCTATCTTCACTTCTGTTAACAAATTCAATTTTTTAGACACCTATCTTAAGCTCCTACCCTATATCTATGACAATGCACCTACCTAGGACACATATTTGTCATCTTATCTTCCATTCCCTCCATTACCACTTGGACAGCTGAGACCATCTGTTAATTGTTCTAATTGAGTTTCTGACCCTAACCAAATCAATGACCATTTGACCCTTATCAGGTGTACTTTTACTCTCACCTTTAGTTTTCGAAGTAAATAGTTTAGAGGTCATTCTATGACTTATACTTAGTTCCCTTTTGATCTACTCTAACCAGCCATACACTTGCTAGTGCATTTTGAACCCTATCACCCATTTATCTGACCAAGTTTTGAACCCAAATCAAAACAATAACGATTCAACACTTTTCACCTCAAACCCATTTTGGCTTGATTTATGACTTTGTCCTTGCTCTTAAACTATAGCTAACCTCACCTCAGCACTCTCCTTGAATTCCATCTATTATATCTCTTGGCTTTTTCTCTGGAATTTCAAATTTCTCTTTTCATACCTTTCCTATCCTCCACCCTTTGATCTCTCACCCTTTCTCTCCCAAATCCTAAATTAAATTCTAGACCAACTTAATATATGGGGGGGTTGGTGAAATAAAACTAGTTGTATTTATTGGAATTACTTACCTCCCCATAAGAAAAACATAGCCTTGTTATCCAAGTAAACCCCTCACTATTTGGTTTATTGTGTCTTATTCCCTTGCAAATGGAGATCTATTGGGTGATCAAAGCTCATGCCACTAGGCATTCCTTCCTCTATATAAATTCAATTTTTAACTCTAAATCATACCACCACAATCTACACCTTCCTAGCCTTTGCAAACTTCATTTGAATTTAAATTCAAACCAAGTCCCTAACCCACATCCCCTCTTCCATCTAATTCTTTCTTTTCTAAAACTAGCAAGAGGGAGACGCATTGAACACCAGCCCCATCTATCTCTCTCATCTGCAACCTACCGACCTAGCTACAGTGTCGTTTTTGTCTCACCTCGTTGGAGACATTGAGAGGCACCTCAAATTGCAAACCTGCCAGGATCTTGCTCTTCCTCTCCCCTCACTCTGACCCCCAACCGGTGACCACCAAACCTCTAGCTAGGCACCACGACCCCACCGAACAGAGGCCCGACTCGCACACTCCTCCTTCTCCCTATTCTTCTCTCTTGCCTCCGGACAACCACCCCGTACTAGTCAAGGAGGCAGAGGTCACCCCAGACCCTGATGCCTCGCCACTGAGCGCGCCACCCCCTTCTCTCTGCAACCCGTGCCTAGCCCGAGGAGTGGCCGAACAGGCCACCGCCCCGTCGCATCGCACTGACCGTGACAGGACCCGCTCTGGACGCTGAGAGCGACCTGCGCGTTCCCAAACGTACACGCCCCCTCTCACCCCGCGGCCAGCACAAATAACCACGGCATGCTAACCCCACCTTCTCTCCATCCTCGCTCTGCCCAGCGACGTACCAACACGACAAGCACGAGCTCGACGTATCGCGTGCACCAAACCGACTCCGCATGTTTCTGACCGAGCCCGTGAGTAACCAACGCCACCGATCACACCAACGGACTCAGTTCACAACGCCGTCCATGATGCACCGCTTCCCTGACCAATCGGATCCGACGAAACCCACCGTGCTCCGAGCCCACCGCCCGGTATAAATATTCAGAAGCCGGGCTCAAGCCTACGTTTGCAAGCCATTATGCCCTCTCTCCACTCCACTCACTCACCTGATGCAGGAAAACACCGCCCCATCCTTCCCCTGTTGTGGGGAGCTCGCCATTGCCTTCGGCTCCGAGCAGCCATGGCAGAGATGATTGTCGTTGCTGCTGCCACTTTTCTCTCTATCGCTCTCTCTCTCCCCACATCATCGTGCTCCTTTCCTTGAGATCTATCTCACTGTGTCCTTCATTTTACTCGTAGCGGCTCGTAGCCGTCGCCATCATCAAGGAAACCAGGGAGAACCCCGGGGACGAGCGCGGTTGCAACCTCTCGGAAAGTCTTCTACATGCGTACTCCGGAAGCGGCCCAACCTCTAAGGACTCCGCCGCCACCCTTCATCGACCTCGAGACACCCAGGACGACCCTCGGTGAGCCTCCGATTCCCCAGTCCAACCCGTTAGGGTTTCATCCCGCGTTGGTGTTCTAACGAGGAAGACGATTGAGAGCCGTCGATCATGGCTAGATTGAATGGCCCCCGCCGCCCCTTACCGCTTCGGCCTATCCAGCTGCTGACTAGCGGACCCAGCCCATTAGCGCGACCAGATGCTGCCCCCGCGAGCGCCAGATCTGATCTGGGCCGGCCCATCTTGGTGCGGCCTGGGTTGGCCTGGATCTGGCCCGTTTAGTTTTTTTTAGATAATTTCATTTCTGTTTATTTCCAGATCTATTAAACTATTGTTTGAATTAAATCCTAAATAATTTGTAAAATGCTTGAAAATGACTAGATCTCATTTTATAAGTGTTCTGAAACTTTTTATCCAACATGCAGAACCACTGGTTTACCAAGATAATTTCCATTTTGTTTCTGACAATTAATCTTGCAGAAAGTGTATTTTGTGGTGATAAATCAATATCTGTGGATTCAGGAACTCAAATTTGATGAATCCAATTTTGCTGGATGGGTATTTAGAATACCTTTCAAATGCCACTGGCGAAGATGCAAATATGGTTTTATTCTTGGCATAGTTGTTTTTGCAAATTACTACTAGGTCTGAATTTAGGGAATTTTAAAACCTTTTCTGTGAAGTATTTTTCAATGAAACCAATTTTGGGTGATCCTGTACTGTGAAGGCTTGCTACTGACCATAGGATAAATTTTTCTGAGGTTTTATGATCTTCTGGTAGATTTATCTCTGAATCAATAGTTATTTTCACTATAAAATGCGTAGTTTATTGTCTGTTAATCAGAAAATTGCAAATCCAATTTTGTTGGGTTTGTATTGTTGTTAGCTATCTGTAGGTACCTTGTTGCCTGCTGTATGTTCTTTTAGCCATGTTTGTTAATGAAAGTGCTTAAATCACTTTGTGTATTTCAGAAATTACTTGTTAATAGGAGTAATATTTTCTGAACCCAGAGTCACTTGTTTTAGTGTCTTACAGGTCACTAGTACCTGAAATTGAGGAGTGTACCCCTTGTTGTTTATATTTAGTATTTATCTATTAGTGTTGAGTCCTAGTGTGAAAACCCTGTTTATAAGTAGGGAAAATAATCGGAAACTTGATATTATTGTATTGCACCCCTATAGGAGAGAATGTTTTCACCCTCCCTCTCTGGTTGTGTGTTTGATATGGCTTGTTAATTTTTTTCTCCTTTGCATGCTTGTGTGGTGATTGAATGCTTTTCTTTCATTTTGCGATGCTAGATTCGAACGCCATCGAAGAGGAAGAGGACTACCTCAAGAATGCATAAGAAGGAAGTGGAACACTTTGAGTACTTCTTCTAAGGAAGGAGCCCAGGGACATAGCTATTCAAGGCAAGCCATATAAACTTGTTGCATATCTGATCCCAGTTTTACTTATTGCATGATTTATTAGGAAAATGCATTGTTTTATGTTGCTATTGCCCTAAATAGCAATTGTTGGCGACTTGGCTCTGCAAGTCAGATGATATCATCCTCATGGATGACCCCTATCTTGACACCTACTTATTCCCCAGAAGTAGTGGTGTGATGGTTAGCATCATAGCCTTTGGAAAACTTTGTAGTGGAGCAAAACTCTAGGTTGGGGACATTCAATTGGGATGTTTTGAAAATGACTTCGAAAACCCTGGAATAGGAAGCTATTCCATTGATGGATTCCAAAATGAGATTTTGAAAATAAGGTGGGGATGAACATCCCGGAGATGGAGACAAGTTTGGTTTCATAAGAAAAACATTGGTATTTCTTTGTAGTGTTCAAAACAATTAACCCGTGCAACCACGATTACCCTGGTATGGGACGGGGCTTAGCTCGTAGTTTGTTTATTTTAGTACGGGAGTCTCATAACTATATAAGGGTACGCGGTACCCCAGAATCCGGATTGACGCCTATTGAGGGTCAACACATTACAATGGCATATCCCGAGCCACCGGAAGACACTATGGGTCTCATGACGTGGCACTGGAGTTACGCTCGAACGTGGAGGTAGACTGCCAGGGTGTGCCGGGGAGGTACATACTCCATAGGGTAGATTCCCATACTAAGGTAGATAAGCGAAAAGCTTTGATCGGGTGCTTGTCGTGGCATATGATGTTATGCGGGGAAGATGCCCACATGATGATTATCCGGATGATTGTGGGTAAAGTGTACAACCTCTGCAGAGTGTAAATCTATTCGAATAGCCGAGTCCTCGGTTATGGACGGTTGGAAAGATCACTACATTGCCCAATGCAGTTTTGGTTTTAAAAGTGGATTTCGGAAAAATGGAGAAAGGTGCCGGACGGAGTACTCGGATGGTACTGCCGTGGCACGGGTAAGGTTCGGAGTACTTGTAGGGTACTGCCGAGGAAATGGAGATGGTCATGTGTGATTGACCTGGTTTTATGAATGGAGATGGTCATGTTTGATTGACCTGGGTCTTGAAATAAAAAGGGTTTCCCCCTTCCTAGAGATTTTACTAAAATTGCTTTATAAATGTTTTTAATAAGGATATAGAGGTGTCGTAGAATATGGTTCTGGACACGCTATATCGACACGAGAAGACCGTGTTTTGCAGAAAGTAAACTAGACTAGAGTCTATCCTTGCCACAGCCATACTGCATATCAAACTCTCTCCCCTTAGATGGTTTGCGAGTACAATTCTAAAATATACTCACGGCTTTGTCCCTGGCTATTAACTTGGTCAGATTATGAAGAGGACTACGAAGAAGATGATGATGGTTACGACGACACTGGTGCGAACTAGGAACGTCTCCCAGTCAGTTGCCTGTAGGGTAGTAGGCAAGACGTGGGTTATCAACGCTGTTTGGTATCCGCTGCTTAGTTGTAAACTTGCCCTACGTGGCAATATCAAACTTGGTCATGTGACCAATTGTAAGTATATTATTCGGTACTGTAATGGATGATGTAATTCTGGTATCAACTCGGATATGTGGATTCACGACACACTGATCATGGGATCGTGAATTGTATGCATATCGGGTATTCCGGATGGGTAATCCGGGGTCCCCACAAATTACTTGTAAAGATCACATCACGGTCAGAGGTAATGGTCTTTGGCATGCCGTGCAGCTTGACAATGGTGTCGACGAACATGCGAGCAACCACGGGTGCAGAGTAGGGGTGGCGTAGAGGCACAAAGTGCGCATACTTGGTGAAGCGGTCGATGACCACCAAGATCACATTGTAACCCTCTGATAGCGGAAGCCCTTCTACAAAGTCCATTGTAATGTCCTGCCAAGCACCATCAGGTACGGGCAACGGCTGCAATAGGCCTGCGGGATGTGCAATGCTATGTTTTGCATGTTGACAGACGCTGCACTGCCGGACAAACTCACCCACCGCCAGTTCGAGGCCTGTCCAAGCAAAGAGGCGTTTCACGCGTTGGTAGGTTGCCTGAATGCCGGAGTGGCCACCGATGGCGCTTGAGTGCAGCGTCGAGATTAGCTTGGTCTGCAGTGCAGAGTTCGCCCCAATCCAAATGCGTCCCTTGTATCTGATCACGCCCTATGTCAACTCATAGCCATCGCTGTCAGGGCTGACCAAGGCCAGTTGTGCCAATTTTCCCTGTGCGTCAAGATCAGTGGCATAGGAGTTCAACAATTCTTGTAGCCACGCCGGTTGAACTGTGGAGCATGCTTGGATGGCCAGGAGATGTCCAATTCGAGAGAGAGCGTCTGCATCATGATTTTCTGCACCTTGCCGGTACACAATTTTAAATTGTAGACCCATCAATCTGGCCATGGCCTTGCGCTAGAGTGGAGTCTGCAGTTCTCGATTATCCAAGAAGCTCAGGCTGAGATGGTCAGTCTTGATGAGGAACTCACCGCGTTGCAGGTACGGGCGCCATCTCTCTACTGCCATGATCAATGCGAGAAATTCCTTCTCGTAGATAGATAGCTGGAGATGCGCGGAGCTCAGAGGCTTGCTGAGAAACGCAAGTGGGTGGTGGTCTTGCATGAGCACAGCACCAATGCCAGTAGCACATGCGTCGGTCTCAACAATGAACGGCTTCGAGAAATCCGGCAATTGGAGCATGGGAGTGGACATCATTGCGTGTTTCAGAGCCTGAAACGCCGTCGTGGCTTCCTCAAACCAGATGAAACCCTTTTTCTTCAGAAGATTTGTCAGGGGGCGAGCAATGATGCCGTAGTTCTTGACGAATTTACGGTAGTATCCAGTCAATCCGAGAAAACCACGCAGTTCCGTGATTGTTGTAGGAAGAGGCCAATTCTACATGGCATGTGTCTTCCTCAGATCAGTGGCAACACCCTGGCCTAACACAATGTGCCCCAGGTACTCCAGATTGTCACAAGCAAAAGAGCACTTGGATCGCTTGACAAAGAGCTGCTCGTCGCGCAACAGGCCAAGGACGATTCGGAGATGCTCGAGGTGTACATGTAGCGATGCACTATACACCAGAATGTCGTCCATAAACACGAGGACGAAACGGCGCAAGCACGGCTGCAGCACGCTATTCATTACGCATTGGAAGGTTGCCGGCGCGTTGTAGAGGCCGAACAGCATAACGTGGAATTGGTAACGACCTTGGTGAGTCTTGAACGCCGTCTTGTGCTCGTCCGCCGGCAAGACCCGGATTTGGTGGTACCCTGCTCGAAGATCCAATTTGGAGAAAACCCGTGCGCCGGCCAGCTCATCGAGAAGTTCATCGATTACCGGCATCGGAAATACATTCTTGACAGTAAGTTCATTCAGGCAACGATAATCGACACAGAATCTCCAGGTTCCATCCTTCTTCTGCACCAGGAGCACGGGAGAGGCGAACGGCGACATGCTTGGCACGATGATGCCTGCCGCGAGCATGTCTGCCACTTGCCGCTCGATTTCGTCTTTTGTGGGCTAGTGAGTAGCGATATGGAAGAGCATTGAACGGGACTGCATCAGGCTGCAATGTGATGGCATGATCGTACTGACGTGAAGGAGGCAGTGTCGAGGGCTCGTCGAACACTGAACTGAATTCTTGAAGCAGAGTCTGAATTTCAGCTGGACAGTCTGTACTGGCGTGCTTGTCAGCGTCCAGAGAGGGATGGAGCAATGCTACAGCCCATATGTCGTTGCCCTTAGTCCACTTGGCTACCTGTTCCACAGGCACTCCTCGAATGAGGGACGCTTCCGGTGTACTGACTCCATGAAGAGTCACCTTCTCGCCATTGTAATCAAACGAGATAAATTTCTTGTCCCAATCTGTTGTCATCGAACTATGCTGCTTTAACCAGTCGATGCCGAGAATTGCATCATAGCCTCCCAGGTCCAAGACATGCATCGGCGTCGTGAATGTGGCACCATGAGACCACCATGATAGAGCCGGTACACGCCGTGTCGTATACATCACCTCCCCATTTGCAATTTTGACCGGAAGTGGGGGCCCTTCTGTAACCTCACACTGAATTCTGGGCAACATGTGAGCGTTGATGAAACTACTGCTGCTTCCTGAATCTACCAGAATGATCATCACTTGATTTCCAACCAGTGCGCGCAAGCGCAGACAATTGGAGCTCTCAGAGCCATTCATGGCATTCAGCGACAGGCTCATCTGTTCGGCCGCCGCCATATCGTGCATTTCAATAATGTTCATAACTTCTTCCGAGAGTTGCAGAGGACAGACTCCATCCTCCATAAGATTCAGCGAGGCCACAGGTTTTGTTGCACATTGATGCGCCGGGTCGTACTTCTCACCGCATTTGAAACAAAGCTCCTGTGCTTTCCGATAATCTCGCAGCTGGCGGTCGTTCCAGAGATCCCCTGTTGCCAGTTTCAGTGTTGTCTTTGGTACATCTGGACGAGGTGCAGGAGGTTCAGCTCGAGGAAACTGGGCAGCACGAGTACCACGGACACGACCAGCCTCCAGTACCTCTTGTTGGACACGTGCGAGAAGCATGGCTCGATCAAGAGTAGCAGGCACCTGTGCCTCCACCATAGCACGAATTTCTGGCTTGAGCCCTTTGATAAATTGAGTGATGAAAAACTGATCATCGTAATGTGGATTGTACATAGACACCAAATACACCAAGGCCTGAAACTCCCTCTGATACTCCTCCACTGTACCCTGCTGCTTGAGGTTCAGTAATGATTTCAGACTCTGTCGTTGATCATCTGCTCCGAACTCCGCCTCCACTGCCTGAATGAATTGAGGCCATGAACCAAGCTCGTGTTTCTGTTTGTAAACCTGCAGCCAGATAGCCGCATTGTCGTCCATATGCAAGGTGGCCGTGGTGAGCCAGAGCGTCGGGCTGATGCTGAAAGCACGAAAATAATCATAGCACTTGTCATGCCAAACTCTGGGATGCTCATCGGCGAAACGTGGGAAGGACATTTTCGGCATCGGCGAGCGCCCATTGCTATCGCCGTGTGCAGAGCCAGTTCTACCGCCACCAACGCCTCCGAGACCACCGCCGCCAGTGCCACCCAGAACACCGCCGCCACCAGCGCCACCCAGAACACCACCGCCCCGAACTCCAACGCCTCCTGGATCCAACGGAATCTCACCTCCGTTCGGCGCCGCGCTTGATGACGCACCCGCGGTGTTGCCAACCCAGCGTGGGGACACCGGCTGGACGACCGTGCCCCGATCAAGGACACCATCCGTGAACGGGGCCTTGCCAGGGATGCCCTTCTCTAGGATCTGCAGCTTCTCGGTGAGGGCGAGCAGAATCCGAGCGGTGTCGTCATGCTTGGTGGAGCCGGCCGCGATAGCCGCCGCTTGATGTTCGAGCTGCACCCGCATGTTCTGCTGAGCGGTGTCGATTTTGGCCACCACGCCGTGCAGGAGGTCGAGGCTGGACTGCATCTGAAGCAGCGAGGCCCCTGTCTGCTCCACCGCCTCACCCATGGCGTCCAAGATGAATTGTGTCTGCGGGGTAGGCTTAGCGGGTGCCGTGGTGCTACGCCGTGCGATCGAGCCTACCGGCGCGAGGATTTACAGCAATTGCAGCGGTACGATCGAGATTGTCCCACCGAAATCACGGCCCAACACCGGAATTATAGCTCAAGATCGACGGAATTAGTGAGCACTCAAACAGCAGAAGCCCAGCAAAATGCCCGAATCTGATACCAAGTGTAAGGATCGCACCGCTGGTATGATTGCCAGGGAACAATTTCCAAACCAGGGAGGGTTTTCGTGAAGAAGAAGAAAGAAGAGAGACAAGGGGAACCAGATTCAGTTTATTCAGATTTTCGATAATCCTGTTACAGCTACCCAGACACACTTAAGTTACCCGACTCGACCTGGCTGAAGCCAACTCACCACACCACGCACACACTGGCATGTAGGCCCCACGTTTTTGCGCCACTGCTCACTGGACACACAACAGAATACGCTTCACCTTTCCCAGTGGCGCTTTTCTTTAGCTACGCTGCACTGTCAGTCGTGACAGTGAAGGAGCCGGCGAATCCACAGATCTAGATCCCGTCGTCCCCATGGTCGGCGCCAATTGATGAGGTTCAACCCCGGTAATACCCATGCTTGAGGGCTTTCGAATCATGGAGTGCTTGTGGGATCCGGCAAACTCGATGGCGATCAGACGACACAGGGAAGCACAGGTTTTACCCAGGTTCGGCCCCCTTGTTGGGTAACGACCTACGTCCTGCTTGTCTGACTTTATTGATGGGGTGATTACAGTGGTGGTGTTTACAGCGAGGGCGTAGATTGGATCTAGCCAAAAGTGAAGAGCTCTCGAGAATTTGAGCGCTCAGGTGGATGATGGCAAAAGTGTCTAGTCGCTACAGGATCTCCCTCCCAACCTTTTATAGGCGAAGGTTGGGTCTCAGGATTGTCCTCCAAGCAAAATACAGATAGAATCGGTTTAAATAAACCCTAATCAAGCCCTAATTCGACTTGGTCTCTTCGAGTCTTGCCTTGTACGTCAAGTCTTGCTCCTAGGCCGCACCAGGCTATCATGTTCGTGGGCCTTGCCGTCCCTTCAGTAGATATCCTTCTTGGACCGAAGACCAGGTAGGCTAATATCGAGGACCCACAAGTCATTCCTTCGTCAAAAGGCATGTCAAGACACAAGAACATAAATAAAAGCACCAGGGGGCTTCAAGAAACTTACATTGCAATTGCTCACATGCGGACTCAATAATTCCAACAAGAAAAGAGTCGCACTCTTTGAGGTGAGCAATCTTCGCCATCAGGTCAGACACCTGACTTTCAAGAGAAGACACCTGCTTTATCAAGCCGAAATATCTCCCAGCTTGATCCACAACAGTTTTTGCTTGGCGCTTCAACAGCGACAATCGACCTTCAAGATCAGAAATCCTCGACAAGTGCTCAACACATCGGCAAGGAGAATGGGGAGCAAATGGAATCTCAGAATTCGACATATTCGCAGGCGGCGAGCTATGGTCAAAATTCAACGATCCACCAACATATCCGGGCTGGAAGACAAAAGAACAAGGCAAAATAATTCAAACACAAAACATGACTAGGAATAGCGTTTCATAGAGCGGAATATTTACAAAATATAGAGTTTCCTGATCAAGTATCGGCAAAAGACAACAAATTCTACTATATCAACAGGAAGGATAAAATCTATGGAAGTAGGCTAAAATCTACGCCACTGATACGTCTCCAACGTATCCATAATTTTTTATGCTCCATGCTTGTTTTTACACCATTTGCCTAATGTTTCGTTACACTTCGTGGCACTTTTATGCATTTTCCGGAACTAACCTACTAACAAGTCACCACAGTGCCAGTTCCCTGTTTTCTGCTGTTTTTGTGTTTCAGAAAAGTTACACAGGAAATATTCTTGGAATTGGACGAAACCAAAGCCAGTCGCCCAGAATTTTACCGAAGCTTCCAGATACCCGAAGAGGAGTTAGAGTGGGGCCACGAGGGGCCCTCATACCAGGGCGGCGCGGCCAGGGGCTGGGCCGCGCCCCCTATATGTGAGACCACCTCGGTCCACTTCTGATGATGCCCCTTCGCCTATAAAGACCCCCCAATGGGAAAAACCTAAGGACCCGATCAGTTTTCTAGAACACATCGCGATCCGCCGCCGCCATCGACCCGAAGATCGGGAGGGTCCAGAAGCTCTTCCCGGCACCCTGCCGGAGAGGGGAATCGCCACCGGAGGTCTTCTTCATCGCCATGCTTGCCTCCGGAGCGATGAGTGAGTAGTCTACCTTGGACTATGGGTCCATAGCAGTAGCTAGATGGTTATCTTCTCCACCATGTGCTTCATGTTTAGATCTCATGAGCTGCCTTACATGATTGAGATCACCGTTATGTAATTCTACATGTTTGGTTTGTTGGGATCCGATGAATATTGGTGTTATGCTTGAGTTGACGTACTGAAATTTATCTTATGTTATCTCTATGTTGTTTATGATCTTGCATGCTCTCCATTGTTAGTAGCTATCTTGGCCGAGTAGTTGCTAGTGACTCCAAGAGGGGGTATTTATGCTCGATAGTGGGTTCATGCCTCTATTTAATCTGGGGGAGTGACAGAAACCTCTAAGGTTGTAGATGTGTTGTTGCTACTAGGGAGAATACAACATTCATATGCTCGAGGGTATATGCTTTGTTTACATTACACACTTTGCTTAATGCAGTTATCTGTTGTTCGCAACTTAATACTCATGGGGTGTTCGGATGATATCCTCGTGAGTGGATTATTAGTCATAGATGCAGTTGGATGGCGGTCTATGTATTTTGTTGTAATGACCAGAGTAAATCTCATAGTGATCCTCTCATCATATGCACGTTGTCTTTATTCTATCAATTGCCCAACTGTAATTTGTTTACCCGGCTTGTATTATTTTATCTTATGGAGAGACACCGCTAGTGAACTGTGGACCCTGGTCCTATTTCCTTTATATTGCTATCACCTGTTTACTTTACTCGCACGTTTACTTTACTCACATACTATTATCACTTTCCACTCGATACGCTCATACCCTTTGTTTCAAGCAAACCGGTGAGATTGACAACCTCATCGTAAGTTGGGAACAAAGTATTTGGTTGTGTTGTGTGCAGGTTCCACGTTGCTACTAGCTAAAGACATGCTAACTCGTTTTATCGTGAAACGGCGCCCTTGTTGGAGTGTCACTAGGCTATCAAGCATCACCTTCAGTCGTTTGTCTGCTCCTCTCCTGACCGACATACCTAGGTTTCTTAACTGAGGGAAAAACCTTGCTGCTATATTCATCATACCTTCCTCTTGGGGTTCCCAACTGGACGGTGAAAAGATATCACCACCGTACCGCATCAAGCTCTTTTTCTAGCGCCGTTGCCGGGGAGGAAGTAGAAGATTTCTGCGAGGGGAGTTTTCGCACGCACATCCTTTACTTTGTTTATTTGTTTTGCTTTACTTTATTTTTACTTGCATCGTTTTATCAAAAACCCAAAAAAAAATAGAATCCTTGGTAGTTGTTATTTCTTTACTATTAGTCATTATGTTGTTCCCTAAGTACGTTCTGGAGGACCTCTCAGTAGGTAGTGGTTCAATTATTGGGAAAGATAACATTGAGGAGTTCTTTAATCATATTAGTATGCATAGAGAAGTTGAGGAAAAGTCTTTGGTTGAGCTTGCTCCTAGTATTGAAGTTGCTTCTGCTTATTTAATTCACATGTTGGAAGCTAGGTTTGCTAGCCTTAATCCTTTTATGCAACACATGTTCCTTAAGCTTCATGAAATTGAGGATCCTGAAAAGAAAGCTTTTATCTTGGAAACTTTGCACTTAGAATTTAAAGATGTTGCCATTGAAGTTAGGAAAGTTCTTAAGCGTTTTAATAAACTTGGTTCACCTATAAAGGTTATTAGCACAAACAATGAAGGAACCGAAATACCTATACCTAGCAAGCTTTTGGGATTGTATGAAGCTTTTGAAAATAATTTTGATTGGATTTGTCCCAAAAATCTTTTTAGTGATTTAAGTGAACCAAAGCGTGATCACAAAGGGTCTTCAAAAACTTATGTGGATGAAATACAATGCCTTATTGACAAAACTTCTGCAGATGATCTTAATGCTTCTTTCATAATTACTTGATTCGCAATTTTCTGCGCCTAGCTCAAAGGCGTTAAAGAAAAGCACTCTTGGGAGATAACTGATACGTCTCCAACGTATCTATAATTTTTGATGCTCCATGCTTGTTTTTACACCATTTGCCTAATGTTTCGTTACACTTCATGGCACTTTTGTGCATTTTCTGGAACTAACCTATTAACAAGTCGCCACAGTGCCAGTTCCCTATTTTCTGCTGTTTTTGTGTTTCAGAAGTGATACACAGGAAATATTCTCGGAATTGGATGAAACAAGTTCCTGAAGTCTTATTTTGTCCGGGAGCTTCCAGATATCTGAAGAGAAGTAGGAGAGGGGCCACAGGCCGCCCTCACACCAGGCTGGCGCGGCCCAGGCCCTGGCCGCGCCGCCATGGTGTGAGGAGGCCTGGGGCCACTCCTGACATCGCCCCTTCGCCTATAAAGACCCCCCGACGGGAAAAACCTAAGTACCCAATCAATTTTCCAGAAACACATTGCGATCCGCCGCCGTCATCGACCCGAGATCGGGAGGGTCCAGAAGCTCTTCCCGGCACCCTGCCGGAGAGGGGAATCGCCACCGGAGATCTTCTTCATCGCCATGCTTGCCTCCGGAGCGATGAGTGAGTAGTCTACCTTGGACTATGGGTCCATAACAGTAGCTAGATGGTTGTCTTCTCCATCATGTGCTTCATGTTTAGATCTCGTGAGCTACCCTACATGATTGAGATCACCGTTATGTAATTCTACATGTTTGGTTTGTTGGGATCCGATGAATATTGGTGTTATGATTGAGTTGCTATACTGAAATATATCTTATGTTATCTCTATGTTGTTTATGATCTTGCATGCTCTCCGTTGTTAGTAGCTATCTTGGCCGAGTAGTTGCTAGTGACTCCAAGAGGGGGTATTTATGCTCGATAGTGGGTTCATGCCTCTATTTAACCTGGGGGAGTGACAGAAACCTCTAAGGTTGTAGATGTGTTGTTGCTACTAGGGAGAAAACAACATTCATATGCTCAAGGGCATATGCTTTGTTTATATTACACACTTTGCTTAATGCAATTATCTGTTGTTCGCAACTTAATACTTGTGGAGTTCTCGGATTGATTCGCCACAAGTGGATTATTAGTCATAGATGCAGTTGGATGGCGGTCTATGTATCTTGTTGTAATGCCCAGAGTAAATCGCGTAGTGATCTTCTTGACATATCACGTTTATCTTTATTCTATCAATTGCCCAACTGTAATTTGTTTACCCAGCATGTGTTATTTATCTTATGGAGAGACACCACTAGTGAACTGTGGACCCCGGTCCTATTTCCATCATATTGCTATCACCTATTTACTTTACTCGCACTGTTTACTTTACTCGCATACTTTTACTGTTTTCCACTCGATACGCTCATAACCTTTGTTTCAAGCAAACCGGTGAGATTGACAACCTTATCGCAAGTTGGGAGCAAAGTACTTGGTTGTGTTGTGTGCAGGTTCCGCGTTGCAGCTAGCAAGCAAAGCTTGGACGAGGCGCCATATATAAATTGTCCGAAGCTATCGCAAACTAGCAAGCATCACCTTCAGTCGTAATTGCCCGCTCTTCTCCTGAACGATAAAACCTTGGTTTCTTAACTGAGGGAAAACTAGCTGATATACTCATCACACCTTCCTCTTGGGGTTCCCAACGGGCTGGTCATTCACCACGCATCAAGATAATTTTCTGGCGTCGTTGCCGGGGAAGAGTGGAAGACCTCTGCAAGGGGAGTTTTTCGCACGCACATCCTTTACTTTGTTATTGTTTTGCTTTACTTTATTTATTTTACCTGCATCATTTTATATCAAAAACCCAAAAAAATTAGAATCCTTGGTAGTTGTTATTTCTTTACTTTTAGTTCATCATGTTGTTCCCTAAGTACGTTCTGGAGGACCTCTCAGTAGGTAGTGGTTCAATTATTGGAAAAAGTAACATTGAGGAGTTCTTTAATCACATTAGTATGCATAAGGAAGTTGAGGAAAAGTCTTTGGTTGAGCTAGCTCCTAGTATTGAAGTTGCTTCTGCTTATTTAATTCACATGTTGGAAACTAGGTTTGCTAGTCTTAATCCTTTTATGCAATACATGTTCCTTAAGCTTCATAAAATTGAAGATCCTGAAAAGAAAGCTTTTATTTTGGAAGCTTTGCGCCTAGAATTTAAAGACATCGTTATTGAATCTAGAAAAGTTCTTACACGTTTTAATAAACTTGGTTCACCTATAAAGGTTATTAGTACAAACGATGAGGGAGCCGAAATACCTATACCTAGCAAACTCTTGGGATTGTGTGAAGCTTTCGAAAATAATTTTGACTGGATCTGTCCCAAAAATCTTTTTTGTGATTTGAGTGAACCAAAACGTGATCACAAAGGGTCTTCTAAAACTTATGTGGATGAAATACAATGCCTTATTGACAAGACCTCTGCAGTTGATCTTAATGCTTCTTCTGAAAATACTTGATTCGCAATTTTCTGCGCCTAGCTCAAAGGCGTTAAAGAAAAGCACTCTTGGGAGATAACCCAATGTTTTATTTCCAGTACTTTTTCTTTTATTTGAGTCTTGGAAGTCATTACTACTGTAATTACCGCTCCTTATCTTGTTTATTTTGTTCTTGTGCCAAGAGAAGCCTCTAATTTGAGTGAGGTAAAGATTTGGGGATGTTGCTGTCCTGAAACTGTTTTCAGTGCTGCACCGTAAAAATTCGTATCAATTCTCTGTATATCTTTTGGATCTACGATTTCTTGTGCATATACCCCAGGTTATATCCAAACTTTCGTTAATTGAACACTTTTTGATTTGAGCAACAGAAAACCCCTCAAAAATTCAACCTTTGTCAGCTATTCTGTTTTGACAGATTTCTGCCAATATTTGTGTTTGCCGCTTTATCACTTTCTTTTGAGTTCTTTTGATCACGGAACTTTTGGGGAAGTTGCTAAACTAGTATATGCTATATATGTGGTGGTTTTGGGTTGAAACCTGAAGCAAAAAGAGGTTGATTATATGTTATGCTACACTAATGTTGCTAATAGATTTGTGTTTAGTTTTGTATGAAGGAAGTTTTCAAGTGTAGGGATTGGAGAATGATGAGATGAGTTGAAGAATGGACAAAAGCTCAAGCTTGGGGATGCCCATGCATCACCCCAAGAAATATCCAAGAAGTACAAGCGTCAAAGCTTGGGGATGCCCCCGAGGCACCCCTTCTTCATCGGCAAAAATCATGTCACCTTTCAAAACACTATATTTTTATTGTTTCATGCACTATGTGTTTTTCTTGGAGCGTCAGTTGTTTTAGTTTTCTTTGTTAGCTTGTTTTGTTTGCTGCAATAAATGGTTGGACCCCAACAAATTTCCTTTGGAGGAGATATACTCGTTTTCATTTGCCAAGAACAATCCGTTTTTCATTCTTACAATTTCACCGGGTGTTCTTCTTTTTCTGCTACTGCTTTTGGTTTTCGTTTTCGCCTTGATTTGCGTTCAGACCTTGTCATATCTTTTCATCAAGGTGTATTTTTGCCTCTGATCTTTATTGGTTTTCATCAAAAGAGGTGTCTTTAAAAATTTCAAATGGTGTTGGAAAAGAGAAAAAGCTTTATGCAAAAAAGTGGTACAAGAAGGAGCTTGTGTAGACTGCGGCTTAGGCTTTTTCATGTCATGCTTGATGTCTTTTTGATAGTATGCTTAGTGGTTTTGCTGTAGCATGACTTGTCTCAAATAACTGAGATTGCTTAATGAGCCTTTGAAAAAATCATGCGTTGTTTTAATTATTTGGAAGCATTATTTTGGTTTTCTCCTTGATGCTTTATTTGGGTTGACTTGGCGCATGCTCACACATGTTAGACTCTTACAAAGTCTCCAATAGCCTTCATGATCATTTAGTTTTTGACTTTTGATGCCATCTTATGCTTCTTTTAATGTCGCTTTGTCGCTTTGCATGATTATGGCCATTATTGCTCTCTTAGTTGGTCACTCCCAGTCTTTTGCTAGCCCTCGCCTTGTACTGAGTATGAGCTCTACTCGTGCATCCAACTCCTAAAAGCCAAAGTTTGCCAAAGTGTCCACCATATATACCTACTAGCAATTTGCTATTCCAAGTAAATTTGACTTGCTTTTATTTTCTCTTCAAATTAAACTCTTACCAGTGTTATGCGAAATTCGGTCAGTAAAGCTCTCACGAACCGGAAGGCACACTTTACTTTTTCTTGTTCTTAAAAATTTGACATTGTGGTCTCTTATGTTGAGTTGTTATGCTTGTAAGTTGTAAGTTGGAGACTAGCCCAGCCATGCAGTCATGGGCAAGCTTTCAACATTGCACTTCTTATTTGAGTTGATATCGTGATCTTTTGTTTATGGATGCCCGCAGTGTGAAATGAATTGGGAATCTTGTGGGGATCATGGAGTTTGTATATATGTTAGAGAAACGCCGGGCCGCTAATCTAAGCCATGCATAATTCATAGTGGAAATTTGCAGCATACCCATGGTGAACATTCGACGACGCATCTCACAATAAAAAGCTAAACAAATGGCAAATAAAAGAGATGTCGAGGTGTTCATTGTCAGCTTGTCCTATCATTTTGATGTGGGCTTGTTCCATGTCATCGGGCACGGAGGTACCCCATTGGTGGTTCTCAATGATATGCATATATTTACAATGACAAGAGCCTTGCTTGGGACTCTAAGTAAAGTATCATGAGGTTTGGGTACTCGTATTCACGGGACACGAGGTTTTCAACTTATGATTTGTCAAGCATATGCATCATAATTGTTCTCGCATTAACTCTAACCATTCAAGATGCTTATGATGGGGGCAATGAGAGCTCAAAGCCGGTAAGTAACATAATTTTTGAAGGTTATAAAACTTGCAATCACTGCTTCCCTCTGCGAAGGGCCTTTCTTTTACCTTTATGTTGAGTCACCACCTTCTATCTTTATGCACCATTAAGAGAGCATAGTTGTCATTCTTAGTATAATGTGCATTGTCCCAAAGTTTTCATTGATTGATTCATATTGTTGGTTTCACTTGTTCTTAAATTATTTGTATCTAGTCGCCCTCTTAAACTTGAAGGTGTCCTATGCATTTATGTTTTGCTCTCTTTGAAGGACAAGCTGAAAACCAATTGTATGTTTTTCCTTATGATTTGAACACACGTTTGACTTTCATTGTTTCATTTTCATGATCTTTTGTTTGTGTTCATTTTCATGTTTACAACATGGTTGCTAAGTTTCTATTGTCAAGATTATATCTTTCATGCCCATGTTTTAAGTTCTTATGATCCCAGCTCACAAATGCTTACATACATGATCAAGATTGTGTAGGTGCATGTCACCTCAAAAATTATTCTTTTGTTATCACTTACCTACTCGAGGACGAGCAGGAGTTAAGCTTGGGGATGCTTGATACGTCTCCAACGTATCTATAATTTTTGATGCTCCATGCTTGTTTTTACACCATTTGCCTAATGTTTCGTTACACTTCGTGGCACTTTTGTGCATTTTCCGGAACTAACCTATTAACAAGTTGCCACAGTGCCAGTTCCCTGTTTTCTGCTGTTTTTGTGTTTCAGAAGTGATACACAGGAAATATTCTTGGAATTGGACGAAACAAGTTCCTGAAGTCTTATTTTGTCCGGGAGCTTCCAGATATCCGAAGAGAAGTAGGAGAGGGGCCACAGGCCGCCCTCACACCAGGCTGGCGCGGCCCAGGCCCTAGCCATGCCGCCATGGTGTGAGGAGGCCTGGGGCCATTCCTGACATCGCCCCTTCGCCTATAAAGACCCCCCGACGGGAAAAACCTAAGTACCCGATCAATTTTCCAGAAACACATCGCGATCCGCCGCCATCATCGACCCCAGATCGGGAGGGTCCAGAAGCTCTTCCCGGTACCCTGTTGGAGAGGGGAATCGCCACTGGAGGTCTTCTTCATCGCCATGCTTGCCTCCGGAGCGATGAGTGAGTAGTCTACCTTGGACTATGGGTCCATAGCAGTAGCTAGATGGTTGTCTTCTCCACCATGTGCTTCATGTTTAGATCTCATGAGCTGCCCTACATGATTGAGATCACCGTTATGTAATTCTACATGTTTGGTTTGTTGGGATCTGATGAATATTGGTGTTATGATTGAGTTGCTATACTGAAATATATCTTATGTTATCTCTATGTTGTTTATGATCTTGCATGCTCTCCGTTGTTAGTAGCTATCTTGGCCGAGTAGTTGCTAGTGACTCCAAGAGGGGGTATTTATGCTCGATAGTGGGTTCATGCCTCTATTTAACCTGGGGGAGTGACAGAAACCTCTAAGGTTGTAGATGTGCTGTTGCTACTAGGGAGAAAACAACATTCATATGCTCAAGGGCATATGCTTTATTTACATTACACACTTTGCTTAATGCAATTATCTGTTGTTCGCAACTTAATACTTGTGGAGTTCTCGGATTGATTCGCCACAAGTGGATTATTAGTCATAGATGCAGTTGGATGGCGGTCTATGTATCTTGTTGTAATGCCTAGAGTAAATCTCGTAGTGATCTTCTTGACATATCACGTTTATCTTTATTCTATCAATTGCCCAACTGTAATTTGTTTACCCAGCATGTGTTATTTATCTTATGGAGAGACACCACTAGTGAACTGTGGACCTCGGTCCTATTTCCATTATATTGCTATCACATGTTTACTTTACTTGCACTGTTTACTTTACTCGCATACTTTTACTGTTTTCCACTCGATACGCTCATAACCTTTGTTTCAAGCAAACCGGTGAGATTGACAACCTCATCGCAAGTTGGGAGCAAAGTACTTGGTTGTGTTGTGTGCAGGTTCCGCGTTGCAGCTAGCAAGCAAAGCTTGGACGAGGCACCATATATAAATTGTCTGAAGCTGTCGCAAAGTAGCAAGCATCACCTTCAGTCGTAATTGCCCGCTCTTCTCCTGAACGATAAAACCTTGGTTTCTTAACTGAGGGAAAACTAGCTGCTATACTCATCACACCTTCCTCTTGGGGTTCCCAACGGGCTGGTCATTCACCACGCATCAATAACCCAATGTTTTTACTTTCAGTTCTTTTTCTTTTATTTGAGTCTTGGAAGTTATTACTACTGTAATGACCTCTCCTTATCTTTTTTATTTCATTTTTGTGCCAAGAGAAGCCTCTAATTTGAGTGAGGTAAGATTTGGGGATGTTGCTGTCCTGAAACTGTTTTCGGTGCTGCACCGTAAACATTCGTGAAAATTCTCTGTATATCTTTTGGACCTGCGATTTCTTGTGCATATGTCCCAGGTTATATCCAAACTTTCATTAGTTGAACACTTTTTGATTTGAGCAACAGAAAACCCCTCAAAAATTCGACCTTTGTCAGCTGTTCTGTTTTGACAGATTTCTACCAATATTTGTGTTTGCCGCTTTATCGCTTTCTTTTTGAGTTCTTTTGATCACGGAACTTTGGGGAAGTTGCTACAGTAGTATATGCTTAATATTTGGTGGTTTTGGGTTGAAACCTGAAGCAAAAAGGGTTGATTATATGTTATGCTTACACTAATGTTGCTAATAGATTTGTGTTTAGTTTTGTATGAAGGAAGTTTTCAAGTGTAGGGATCGGGGAGTGATGAGATGAGTTGAAGAATGGACAAAAGCTCAAGCTTGGGGATGCCCACGCATCACCCCAAGAAATATCCAAGAAGTACAAGCGTCAAAGCTTGGGGATGCCCCCGAGGCACCCCTTCTTCATCGGCAAAAATCAGGTCACCTTTCAAGACACTATATTTTTATTGCTTCATGCATTATGCGTTTTTCTTGGAGCGTCAGTTGTTTTTAGTTTTCAGTTTAGTTTAGTTTAGTTTGCTGCAATAAATGGTTGGACCCCAATGATTGCTGGTTGATGGCACCAGAAAAGAGTTGGTGCCTTGTTGAATGACCAGCCCGTTGGGAACCCCAAGAGGAAGGTCTGATGAATATAGCAGCAAGATTTTCCCTCAGTTAAGAAACCAAGGTATGTCAATTAGGAGAGGAGAGACAAACGACTGAAGGTGATGCGGACTGGCTTAATAACACTCCAACAAGGGCGCCGTTTAATGATACTTGTTGACTCATCTTCGGCCAGTAGCAATGTGGAACCTACACACACACACACAACCAAGTACTTTGTTCCCAACTTGCGATGAGGTTGTCAATCTCACCGGTTTGCTTGAAACAAAGGGTATGAGCGTATCGAGTGGAAAATAGTGAAAGTATGCGAGTAAAGTAAACAGGTGATAGCAATATGATGGAAATAGGACCGGGGTCCACAGTTCACTAGCGGTGTCTCTCCATAAGATAAATAACACATGCTGGGTAAACAAATTACAGTTGGGCAATTGATAGAATAAAGATAAACGTGATATGTCAAGAAGATCACTATGCGATTTACTCTGGGCATTACAACAAAATACATAGACCGCCATCCAACTGCATCTATAACTAATAATCCACCCACGGGGATATCGTCCGAACACCCCATGAGTATTAAGTTGCGAACAACAGATAATTGCATTAAGCAAAGTGTGTAATGTAAACAAAGCATATGCCCTTGAGCATATGAATGTTGTTTTCTCCCTAGTAGCAACAGCACATCTACAACCTTAGAGGTTTCTGTCACTCCCCCAGGTTAAATAGAGGCATGAACCCACTATCGAGCATAAATACCACCTCTTGGAGTCACTAGCAACTACTCGGCCAAGATAGCTACTAACAATGGAGAGCATGCAAGATCATAAACAACATAGAGATAACATAAGATATATTTCAGTATAGCAACTCAATCATAACACCAATATTCATCGGATCCCAACAAACCAAACATGTAGAATTACATAACGGTGATCTCAATCATGTAGGGCAGCTCATGAGATCTAAACATGAAGCACATGGTGGAGGAGACAACCATCCAGCTACTGCTATGGACCCATAGTCCAAGGTAGACTACTCACTCATCGCTCAGGAGGCAAGCATGGTGATGAAGAAGACCTCCGGTGGCGATTCCCCTCTCCAGCAGGGTGCCGGGAAGAGCTTCTGGACCCTCCCGATCTTGGGTCGATGACGGCGGCGGATCGCGATCTGTTTCTGGAAAATTGATTGGGTCCTTAGGTTTTTCCCGTCGGGGGTATTTATAGGCGAAGGGGCAGCGTCAGAAGTGGACCGAGGCGTCCTCATACATAGGGGGCGCGGCCAGGGGCTGGGCCGCGCCGCCCTGGTGTGAGGGTGGCCTGTGGCCCCTCTCTGTCTCCACTTCGGATCTCTGGAAGCTTCCAGGAAAAATAAGACTTCAGGAACTTGTTTTGTCCAATTCCGAGAATATTTCCTGTGTAGCTTTTCTGAAACATAAAAACAGCAGAAAACAGGGAACTGGCACTGTGGCGACTTGTTAATAGGTTAGTTCCGGAAAATGCATAAAAGTGCCACGAAGTGTAACGAAACATTAGGCAAATGGTGTAAAACAAGCATGGAGCATCAAAAATTATGGATACGTTGGAGACGTATCAGCATCCCCAAGCTTAACTCCTGCTCGTCCTCGAGTAGGTAAGTGATAACAAAAGAAATAATTTTTGAGGTGACATGCACCTACACAATCTTGATCATATATTTAAGCATTTGTGAGCTGGGATCAAAAGAACTTAAAACATGGGCATGAAAGATATAATCTTGATAATAAAAACTTAGCAACCATGTTATAAACATGTAAATGAACACAAACAAAAGATCATGAAAATGAAACAATGAAAGTCAAACGTGTGTTCAAATCATACGGAAAAACATACAATTGGTTTTCAGCTTGTCCTTCAAAGAGAGCAAAACATAAATGCATAGGACACCTTCAAGTTTAAGAGGGCGACTAGATACAAGTAATTTAAGAACAAGTGAAACCAACAATATGAATCAATCAATGAAAACTTTGGGACAATGCACATTATACTAAGAATGACAACTATGCTCTCTTAATGGTGCATAAAGATAGAAGGTGGTGACTCAACATAAAAGTAAAAGAAAGGCCCTTCGCGGAGGAAAACAGTGATTGCAAGTTTTATAACCTTCAAAAATTATGTTACTTACCGGCTTTGAGCTCTCATTGCCCCCATCATAAGCATCTTGAATGGTTAAAGTTAATGCGAGAACAATTATGATGCATATGCTTGACAAATCATAAGTTGAAAACCTCGTGTCCCGTGAATACAAGTACCCAAACCTCATGCTATTTTACTTAGAGTCCCAAGCAAGGCTCTTATCATTGTAAGTATATACGTATCATTGAGAACTGCCAACGGGGTACCTCCGTGCCCGATGACATGGAATAAGCCCACATCAAAATGACAGGACAAGCAGACAATGAACACCTTGACATCTCTTTTATTTACCATTTGTTTAGCTTTTTATTTTGAGATGCGTCGTCGAATGTCCACTATGGGTATGCTGCAAATTTCCACCATGAATTATGCATGGCTTAGATTGGCGGCCCAGGCATTTCCCTAACACATATACAAACTCCATGATCCCCACAAGATTCCCAATTCATTTCACACCGCGGGTGACGAGGGTTAACTCGACAAATGTCCTAGATGAAGGACTTAGGATCGGGGAGATAGGGCGTCGGATGAACTCGAAGGTAAAGTTAGTCGAAATAGGTGTGTATCGAAAGTAAACTTGGGTGTTCAACCTGGCTTGCTTTCAATCTGCCCTCCACCGTCCCCTCCTGGCCCCTACATATAGGTGGCCAGGTCTCGAGGATCGGTTCGGGTTCGATACAAATTACAAATATCGACATACGGTAATAACTCGTATTCGACTATCATTACAATTGGGCCTAGCTTATCGGGCCTCAGGGGTACACAACTAACGGGCTCTAGTAACTATACCCTTGTCAGTAGCCCCTGAGATTCTACCAGAATTGCAGATTCAGGTTGAATCTCTAATCTTTAAATCTTCGACTCGGTCATTTCTTCAACTCCTTCAAATCTTCGACTTGGTCTTTTGACTTATGTTTCATGATAATTCGTTCGCAAGGGGTTTTGATGATCAAGCCTGACAACTCTTACGGATCAAGAGGTCAGTTAACTGCCGGAATAGATACTTGTCACCTACTTCAAATTCAATCCCCTTGGACTTGAATTTGGGATACCGGTCAAACCCACTCTTTTGCCTCATTTAGGACTTATAAAGAATGAATCCCAGTGGTTCTCAGGGTACCCAGTGCGTCCACCAGGATTTTCTTCGCGTCGTAGACACGGATACATACCAGCAGAGCGCATCCATGTGCGTATACCAGGCCACACAGGACGGATCCCGGGGTCTTACCTTCGTGACAAGTCACGGCATTCGAGTTTCATTGCGATAACGTAACTCGAGAATCGCAGTCAAATTTTGACTGAAACAATTCGGGTTTCTACAACCATAAAACTCGCTCCCGATGGGAGTAACACTTGTCCAATCTTCAATGCTTCACCAACCAACATCGTCGGGTGCGCGCTCAGCGCTCCCGATGGGAGTAGCCCCCGATGCTATAGTCGAAAAAAGATTTTTTCGAGTATAGGCTCAAGAGATAATAATGCTCATCATACTTCAACTCGAACCACTTCACCTGCGAAATTCTTCAACTCGAGATACTTTCAAGAACACCCTTTCGTCGAGTACCGACCCTCTCCTTCAAATGTAGAATTCCATTCGATATTTTTATGAAAGGAGCAGCCCCCAAGGCTGTACTCAAAAGATCCTTCTTATATGATCCTTTATCTCTGTATTTGTCAGCGCCACTTTTTACCTTTATATATATTGTTTTTATCGCGTCAATGATGACGTAACTCTTCATTAGTGCGAACCGTTTTATTGGCAATACTGTAACTTCCACGATTTTGTGACCGTTGAACGGGCCGCACGATTTTTTACCGTTGGTGGGCTGCCGTTTCCGATCCTTACGCCACGTCTCAGCCCACGATCCTTCTCCCAGAAGATATATAACTGAAATAGTGGGGAATCGTACTGTTCACCAGCTCGTTGCTTCCGCCGCTTCCATTGCCGATCTCTTCTGTGTCCTCCTCTCGCTCAGAGCCCCCAAGCGCACTTCGTACTGGATGCGCGTGAAGCACCTGGCTACTAAGAACATCATGTCCAAATCCTCCGCCACCAGCTGGGTTCGCTCCACCATCTCCAAGAAGGAGGTGCAGAAGGCCAAGGCGGACGGCTTTGTCGCCGCCGAAGACTCCATCATCTTCCCCAGCACCGAACGGATCCCGAAGCCCCCGAGCGGTTACCGGGTAATATTCCTTGCTTTTCTCCTCTGAGGTTTCTCTCTTCCTGCCCACGAATTTCTCCGTGGGCTTTTGTTTGTTTACGGCGTACAGCTCCATCAGCTTACACCGAATTCTCTTCTACACATTGCCTGTTTCGTGACTCTTTGCGAGTCCTTCTTGGGCATTGAGCCTCACTTTACTCTCTGGAGATCACTCTTTCGACTCCGTCCCAATGTTTCTCTGGCAAGGAAACCCGAACTGGGCGGAGCCGTTGTTTCTGTGCGCCCTGAAGCGCAATATCTTGAATTTTCTATGGCCGCATCTGTCCAAGGGTGGAGGACAAAGTGGTTCTATATCAAGGACCGCAAATCCTCTCCTGAAGATGAGTTCGGCCTTCCTCCTTTTGACGCTTCTCAAGAAGTGAAGAAATTGAAGTCGTGGGATTCGCTTCCCTCAGATGAGGAAGTTGCACAAATCCTTCCTCTTCTATCCCGCATTCAAAATCTTAAAACAGGCCTAGGGGGTGCTTTGTCGGGTATCCAACTCATGGCGTTTTTCATACAACGTCGAGTTCAACCCCTACAGCATCGCCTCACCAATCTCTGGACTTATTCTGGCTTGGAGGACCCTACTCGCATATCTGAAGATCTTATGTCGAAAGAAGATGTCGACAAGCGAGTCAAGAATCTCACCAAGCTCACCAAAGAGCATTCAGTTGCTGACCTGAAGTCAGATTTCTTCGACTCCGTGCACCCTATTCCTGAGGTATATACCGCTGCATCCACTTTTATCCAACTTTTCTTCATTTCGACTTGCATTATTCTTTGGTACCTGAACTCTGCTGATTTATTCATATGCAGGGTCATGAATTTATTGTTTCTCACCCTCCTCTTCCGGAGGGAGGGCCCCTTCCTGCTGATTTGGCATCTCCCGCATCTGAAGCCCCCGAGGCTGATGAAAGTCAGGACGAAGATGATGTCGAAGAATCGGAAGATGAGACTAGCTCATCGACATCGCTTCCTCCCGTACGTGCTGATGAGGTTGGTGTCGATAAGAAAAGAAAACGTGTCGACGACATCGCTTCCTCGAGTTCTGCGGCGGCTGGTAAAGCCTCTGTTGAAGTGGAAGACCTTGAATACTTCGACATGCTAGCTTCGTAAGTATTGTAGTCACACTTCTCAATTGTATCTTCTTCGACTTGTTTTCATAATTTGCCTTTGTCATGTAGTGACGACGAAGAGCCGCCGGCGTATGCTACGGCTGTTCCCTCGATTTCTCCTGCGGCTATTGAGGAGCCTGATGAACCAGCTGTTGCGGTGAGGACTACCAGGTCCACTGTGAGGAAGGTGCCTCAATCTCAAACCCGAAACCCCAAACGCTCGAAGAAGACCAAAGAAGTCGAGGTTTCTCTGGAGGCCCACGTTTCTGCGGTTTCTTCTGATGATGTGAGTGATTCTTTTTCCCTTCTTTCCTTCCATGCCCTTCTTCTCTTATATTTTTCTTTTGGCAGACATTGATCAAGAGATTTATCGCCCTGGGCACGGAGTGCGCGGGGTACCTAAATGTTGCGAAAGCGTCCGAAGGTACAATTTTTGACGTTCAATCACTATTTGCCTTCTGCACTGCATCCTTCATTATATACCTGATTCCTTGTCGATTTCTTGTGCAGCTACTTTAGCAGCCGCCAATGCTCGAATTGCTTCACTGGAGGCAGAGCTCAAAGCCTCGCAAAAAGCTTATGATGCTGCGACCGCTGCTAAAGCCATTGCTGAGAAGTCGCAAAAATCTGCGCTTACGAAGGCGAAGAAAGCGGAAAGGGCTTTGGCTGATGCTCAGAAGGAAAATACTCAACGAGAGCAGGCCGTAGCAGAACGTCTTCACACTATGTCTTCTGCTGCCGAACGTAAGTTTTTCGACTTGTCTTCTATTTTCATCTCCTGTTGCGCTAGTGTGCTTGTTGACACTTGCCTTTTCTTGTCTTTCTTATCGCTGTAGAATTCACAGGGGTATCCCCGTCGTCCCTTCAAACAAATGACGATCCTCTCATGGATGCGGTTAATCAACTCGAGGCAAACTGGATATCTATCCAGGAAAACTTTGAGTTGGTTAGTCGTGTTTTATCGCAACTATTTGTCGGCTTATGGCCGAAGAAAAAGGCGACAGTTCCGAAGGATAACTTGACTGATCTCGCCAAATCCTTCGACACTACTGAAGACCCTCTTCTCCAGTTCAAAGCTCTTTCCATCAAGCGTGGAGCTGAAGGTGCCATTGCGCTATCTCTCGCTCATGGGACGGACTTTGATTGGGAGAAAGTTAACGCCCCTCTCGGCTACTCCCGGGATGAGATGAAGATTTTCTTCGAGAAGGCGAAGAAGCTAGAACCTGCGCTGCTGTCGACTATTTCTCCTTCGGCAGCCTCTTCAGTGCCTGCTGCATCGGCTTCGGTGGTAAAAGATCCAGTACCACCATCGACTTCTGGCGAGGAAACTGCCGTGCCCTCTTCTGCCACGGAGCACCATGCTGAGGTGGCGTAGATTCAGCCTCTTTATAGTATTTAGTTTCCTCCTTTTTAATGTAAAAGACTCCAAGTAGGTACAACCCGAGAAACTTAGTCATAGGGTTGTACTCTTATGTAAATATATCCGCTTCGTACAAAGTTTTTATGCTGCATTTCTGAAATAGCTTCTCCTTTCTTTCTTTTTGTAGTCGATGCGTGGCAGTGATCCTTCTTCTCATCCTTCTGCTCCTTCCTCTGCTCGTGGATTCAATCCTCAGATTTCGTCGACTCTTAGTCGATGTAGTCAATGCGAAGAATATTCTTCCAGGATTGCCGACCTTGAGACTCGCCTATCCTTGGCTAAACGCCAAGCGCAGATGGCTATTAAAAAGGGTAGCCAGGCCAGTGGCTATATGAAGAAAATCTCTTTACTTGAAGAAAAGGTCTCCCGCTTGACGGCGAAGGTTGTTCACAATGAAGAGTGCGAATCTTTCATTCTTGGAATTGTCGAGTCTGCTGGCGAGCTGTTGCGATGTGAGTTATCTTTCGACTTCTTCTTTTGGCTGTTTGTGCACCTCTTTTGTGATATATTTGTCATTGTAGGTACTTGCTTGGATTTTGCCGCTGAAGAACGTCGAGTTGCTGAACGAAACGCTGCTTTGGAAAAGATGTCGACTGGCTATGAGACTCTGTGGTCTGATCCTCGACGCCGTAGTGCCATTGTATTACTTCAGGATCGTGCCCAGCACATTGGCGAGGCAGTTGATGGTTGCCGGCGAGCTCTTACAACTATGCACTCCGTCATGCTTCCTCGCAATCCTTTACCTGCAACTTTCCCTCTTCTTCTTGATGCTTTCAGATCAAGTCATCGTATTCATAGGCTGATAGAACTGAACTTAGTGGCTGGTGCCAATTTTGCTCTTGGGTGGATACGGAAGTGGCAACCGAGGTTGAATTACAGCACTATGTCTCTAAGTTTGGCTCCAGGTGGAGCTAGCCTTCGGGTTCATATGGAGAGCACGCTTCAACCTGCTCGAAGACTTGTAGCTAGGCTTCTAGAGGCGGATGCTGCGTTTTTCCGCGAGTATCATTATTTAGATCCTTTAGGCGTAGATGATTCTGACAACCTGATGTTGTAAGGTGTGCGTGGAACGCGAGAGATTCTTTATTTCGCGACTATATGTCTGAAATTTATTCTCAAGGCGTATTTGTATGGTTCGTGCGTTTGCCGCATCTTCTCTTTGAAAGATTCGTAAACTCAAATATGAGGAACGATTTATCTTTATTTATACTTGTAATGTAAGATACATGGGGTGACCCAAGAGATCCGGCCTATGACCTGTGTTCTGGATCTAGAGGGCATTGCCCCTGGAATAACTCGTGGCTTTTTCCAGCCTTTATTGTTCTACTCTATCGCCTTTTTGATGCTTATGTCGTCGTGGCTTTCCCTTTCTCTTCTGCGCCTGTGTTTTCTCCTGACGTTTCTGTTCGTGGCTTCTTCGTTTCGGGCTCCGCGGTGCATCCTTCGAGTAGCTTGACGCCTTCTGTAGTCGCGCTCTTTGCCTTTTCCGCATAGTTGGCTATTGCGCCAAAGTTTTGCGCCATCTTGTGGAATTCTCTATCGCAGAGATCTGAAACTTCAAAGCTTCCTTTTACTGTGATTATTCCTTTTGGCCCTGGCATCTTAAGTACCAAATACGTGTAGTGAGGTACTGCCATGAATCGCGAAAACGCGGGTCGTCCGAGGATCGCGTGATATTGTGATGGCCAGTCCATGACTTCGAAGTCTAGTTTCTCCCTTCTGTAGTTTTGTCGGTTGCCGAAGCAAACATTGAGTGCTATTCGACCCAGCGGGTAATTGGCACTTCCTGGTACGATTCCATGAAAGGAACAGTCTGTTGGTTTTAGAAACTCTAGTGATATATGCATCGCTCGGAGTGTTTTTGCGTATATCAAGTTAATTCCACTCCCTGCATCCATGAATATTCTGTCGACATCATACGCGCCGATTTGAGCTTTGAGTACCAAGGGCGCGTTTCCTGGCCGAGGTACTGTTATGGGGTGGTCCTCTCTATTAAACTCAATTGGTTGCTCTGACCAATGCAGATATTCTGTTGTAGCTGGCGGCGACATGACTGCTAGATTGACTTGTCGAGTTATACTCTTTTCTTCTTTATTCGACTTGAGCACTGGTTGTATCATTGCCGTGATGTGTCCTTTTGATGGGACGTACCCTTCGTCGTCGTCGTCGTGTTCTTTGTTTTGCTGATCTTGCCCTTGGGGGGCTCCATTGTTTCCTTGCTTGCTTGTCGAGGGATTATTACTTCCTTCGAATCCTTGTCGCCTTGCTTCGGTTTGTTTATTGATTGCTGCTTCTTGTAGCTTTAGAAATGTTGTGCAGTCTTTCATTGCGTGCCTTGATACTCGCTTTCCGTCGACGAACGCTGAGTGTATATGACAAGGCCCATTGAGCATATCTTCTGGTGATGGGTTGTACTCTCTGGATTCTCTTGATGGGAATTTTTTGTAGTCCTCTCTTCCGTAGCTGCGATATCCCGAGCTTCTGCGATCGTTTCCTTGATAACTGTTGTCTTTGTATCCTGTGGCGACTTGGCTATGAGAGCCGTAGGTGTCGTAGTTTCGGGATCGTCTCCTTTGACTTCCATATCTGTTTCTTCTGTCGTCCTCTGGAGATCGTGTCCGTTTGTTGTTGCACGCATCTTCTCCATCCGCAAATCTGTTTGCTGTGTCCATGAGATCTGACACTGTTTTTGGTTTAATTCTACCCATCTCTTCGACTAGGTCTCTTCGCCTTAGTCCAAGGATGAATGCATCTATTGCTCTTTCGTCCGAAACTTCGACTGCTGAATTTTTGATAAGGCTCCATCTTTGGATGTAGGCCCGTAGTGTTTCGTCGCGTTGCTGTACGCACGCCTTGACTTCTTCTATTGATGCTGGCCGTTTGTATGTTGACCTGAAGTTGCTTGTAAATTGCTTTGTGAGGTCTTCCCAGCTTCCAATAGATTCTTTCTCCAATTTACTCAACCATGACCTTGCTGCGCCGGTGAGGTGTAGTTGCAAACTTTGCATTGCTGTTTCTTTGGTTCCTCCTAGTATTTGGACTGCTTGTAAATAATCTGCGAGCCATGACTGTGGTTCCTGTGATCCGTCGTATTTTTGCTGATCATGAGGTAACTTGAATCCCTTAGGCACTGGAGTGATGCGAACCCTACGGGTAAAGCATGATGCCCCCATCTCTTTTTCGTCGTCTTCATAGTCGCGCCTTGGGGATCGCGATTTTCGAGTTCCACCGTGCTGTTTTGGTGATGGCGATCGAGATCGGTGTTTACTGCTTCTATGCCGAGGACTATTGTGATGGCGAGGTGACCTTGCTTTGTGTGCTTCCTTGTAATGGTGCGCTTCTTCTCCTTTTGCTGATAGCTTGTGGCTTACCATATTGAGTCCATTTAGTGCTGCTCTATGCATATGCTCCCTAGGATCTCCTGGACTTGGTCGAGTTGTAAGTAGATATGCTTGCGCTGCCACTAGTGCTGCTTCGGGAGTTTTTGGTAGGATATTTCCTTGCTCGTCGACTGATAGGAAGGACGAGTCGAGGTTTTTGGAAATACTTTGCTTGTCGGAGTATTCGAGGTTGTCGTACCTTGAACCATGTCGACGATATTGCTTCCTCGCGTTGCTGTGTGATGCGTCGCTTCGTGTTCTACGGGCAGCTTCGCTAGCTGCAATGGCTGAATCTTTTCTTCTTTGTATTTCTACCTTTTCCTTTGCTAATTGCTTTGCTTGCTGCCTGAGGGCATAATGATACCCAAAAAGCATGTCTTTGTTGGAGCTAGATGGTATTGGTTTGCCGTGTTCTACGGCTTCTCTTATTATTTTCCACTCGTCGACTGATAGTCGAATTTTCTTCCTGGCTGCGAGGCTTTCCGCTGTTTGCCCTTCTGCTAGGTGATTTGCTCCTCTGTCGATATTTGTTGGATTTATTACTGGGTTATTGTTTTCATCGAATTCTTCTGAATTATCGCCCATGATGGCGAGTACTTGGCACTGCTTGCCGATGTTGCTATTAAAGCTTGAAAAGACCGAGTTGCTGTCCTCGGAAAGTTCTAACCCTGTTTTCCATGTGTCTGTTGAATTGTCTGGGATACTGTCGAGTTGGACTTCCATGTCGAGATTTTCCTTTTCTTCGTCGCCTTCTGCGATCTTTCCTTTTTGCGCTTCTTCTATGCTGACCGGCGAGTTTACCTCGCTGGAAGAGCTTTCAGAATACTCCATCACTACTGTTGTTTCGGGTTTTTGTGCCGACGGATTTTGACCTTGTTTCGTCGAATCCGAAAGGCGAGAGGAACCCGACGGCCCGATGAAGATGCTCAAACTTCCAATGGATAACTCTACTTCTTGACTTCCGTCGACGTCTGGACTGTTGTTGGCTAAAAGCGAAAAAGCCGTCGAATTCATGACTCCAACGCCCAGAGTCCCCACGGTCGGCGCCAATTGACGAGGGTTAACTCGACAAATGTCCTAGATGAAGGACTTAGGATCGGGGAGATAGGGCGTCGGATGAACTCGAAGGTAAAGTTAGTCGAAATAGGTGTGTATCGAAAGTAAACTTGGGTGTTCAACCTGGCTTGCTTTCAATCTGCCCTCCACCGTCCCCTCCTGGCCCCTACATATAGGTGGCCAGGTCTCGAGGATCGGTTCGGGTTCGATACAAATTACAAATATCGACATACGGTAATAACTCGTATTCGACTATCATTACAATTGGGCCTAGCTTATCGGGCCTCAGGGGTACACAACTAACGGGCTCTAGTAACTATACCCTTGTCAGCGGGCATCCATAAACAAAAGATCACGATATCTACTCAAAAGAGAAGTGCAATGTTGAAAGCTTGCCCATGACTGCATGGCTGGGCTAGTCTCCAACTTACAACTTGCAAGCATAACAACTCAACATAAGAGACCACAATGTCAAATTTTTAAGAACGAGAAAAAGAAAGTGTGCCATCTGGTTCATGCGAGCTTTACTAACCAATTTTCGCATAACACTGGTAAGAGTTTAATTGAAGAGAAAATAAAAGCAAGTCAAATTTACTTGGAATAGCAAATTGCTAGTAGGTATGTATGGTGGACACTTTGGCAAATTTGGTTTTTAGGAGTTGGATGCACGAGTATAGCTCATAGTCAGTACAAGGCGAGGGCTAGCAAAAGACTGGGAGCGACCAACTAAGAGAGCAATAATGGCCATAATCATGCAAAGCGACATTAAAAGAAGCATAAGATGGCATCAAAAGTCAAAAACTAAATAATCATAAAGGCTATTGGCGACTTTGTAAGAGTCTAACATGTGTGAGCATGCGCCAAGTCAACCCAAATAAAGCATCAAGGAGAAAACCAAAATAATGCTTCCAAACGATAAAAACAACGCATGATTTTTTCAAAGGCTCATTAAGCAATCTCAGTTATGTGAGTCAAGTCATGCTACAGCAAAACCACTAAGCATACTATCAAAAAGATATCAAGCATGACATGAAAAAGCCTAAGCCGCAGTCTACACAAGCTCCTTCTTGTACCACTTTTTTTTTGCATAAAGCTTTTTCTCTTTTCCAACACCATTTGAACTTTTTACAAACACCTCTTTTGATGAAAACCAATAAAGATCAGAGGCAAAAATACACCTTGATGAATAAATATAAGAAGATCTGAACGCAAATCAAGGTGAAAATGAAAACCAAAAGCAGTAGCAGAAAAAGAAGAACACTCGGTTTTTTATAAGAGTGAAAACTAGAGCGTTCTTGGCAAATGAAAATCAAGGCAACTTCTCTAAAAGAAATTTGTTGGAGTCCAACCATTTATTGCAGCAAACAAAACTAAACTAATAATGAAAACTAAAACAACTGACGCTCCAAGAAAAACACATAGTGCATGAAGCAATAAAAATATAGTGTCTTGAAAGGTGACCTGATTTTTGCCGATGAAGAAGGGTGCCTCGGGGGCATCCCCAAGCTTTGACGCTTGTACTTCTTGGATATTTCTTGGGGTGATGCATGGGCATCCCCAAGCTTGAGCTTTTGTCCATTCTTCAACTCATCTCATCATTCTCCAATCCCTACACTTGAAAACTTCCTTCATACAAAACTAAACACAAATCTATTAGCAACATTAGTGTAGCATAACATATAATCAACCTCTTTTTGCTTCAGGTTTCAACCTAAAACCACCAAATATTAAGCATATACTACTGTAGCAACTTCCCCAAAAGTTCCGTGATCAAAAGAACTCGCAAGAAGCGATTAAGCGACAAACACAAATATTGGCAGAAATCTGTCAAAACAGAACAGCTGACAAAGGTCGAATTTTTAAGGGGTTTTCTGTTGCTTAAATCAAAAAGTGTTCAACTAATGAAAGTTTGGATATAACCTGGGGCATATGCACAAGAAATCGCAGGTCCAAAAGATATACAGAGAATGTTTACGAATTTTTACGGTGCAGCACCGAAAACAGTTTCAGGACAGCAACATCCTCAAATCTTACCTCACTCAAATTAGAGGCTTCTCTTGGCACAAAAATGAAATAAAAAGGATAAGGAGTGGTCATTACAGTAGTAATGACTTCCAAGACTCAAATAAAAGAAAAAGTACTGAAAAAAGAAAACATTGGGTTATCTCCCAAGAGTGCTTTTCTTTAACGCCTTTGAGCTTGGCGCAGAAAATTGCGAATCAAGTAACATCAAGAGATGAAGTAATTATGAAAGAAGCATCGGGATCCACAATAAGAGTCTTTTCAACAATGAAAGGAATTATGTCCAAATGAGTTTTTGAAGATCCTTTATGATCACACTTTGGTACACTATGAAAGGATTTTCAGGACAAATCCAACTAGAATTATTTTTCCAAACATCATGTATTCCTAAAAGTTTATAAGGTATTGGCACTCTAAAATCATTGGGTGTGCCAACAACCGTTACAGGTGAGCCAAGCTTATTGAATTTCTTAAAAACTTTTCTAGCCTCATTGGCAACATCTTTAAATTCTAAGCGCATAGTTTCCAAAATGAAAGCTTTCTTTTCAGGATCTTCAATTTCATGAAGCTTAAGGAACATGTATTGCAAAAAGGGATTAAGATTAGCAAACCTAGCTTCTAACATGTGAACTAAATAAGTGGAAGCAACTTCATAACTAGGAGCTAGCTCAACCAAAGACTTTTCCTCAACTTCTTTATGCATACTAATGTGATTCAAGAACTCCTCAATGTTATCTTTCCCAATAATTGAACCACTACCTACTGAGAGGTCCTCCAAAACATACTTAGGGAACAACATGATGAACTAAAGTAAAGAAATAACAACTACCAAGGATTCTAATTTTTTTGGGTTTTTGATAAAATGATGCAGGTAAAAATAAATAAAGTAAAGCAAAACAAATAAAAAAGTAAAGGATGTGCGTGCGAAAAACTCCCCTTGCAGAGGTCTTCTACTTCCTCCCCGGCAACGGCGCCAGAAAAGAGCTTGATTGCTGGTTGATAGCGCCAGAAAAGAGTTGGTGCCTTGTTGAATGACCAGCCCGTTGAGAACCCCAAGAGGAAGGTGTGATGAATATAGCAGCAAGATTTTCCCTCAGTTAAGAAACCAAGGTATGTCGATCAGGAGAGGAGAGACAAACGACTGAAGGTGATGCGGACTGGCTTAATAACACTCCAACAAGGGCGCCGTTTAACGATACTTGTTGACTCGTCTTCGGCCAGTAGCAACGTGGAACCTGCACACACACAACCAAGTACTTTGTTCCCAACTTGCGATGAGGTTGTCAATCTCACCGGTTTGCTTGAAACAAAGGGTATGAGCGTACCGAGTGGAAAACAGTGAAAGTATGCGAGTAAAGTAAACAGTGCGAGTAAAGTAAACAGGTGATAGCAATATGATGGAAATAGGACCGGGGTCCACAGTTCACTAGCGGTGTCTCTCCATAAGATAAATAACACATGCTGGGTAAACAAATTACAGTTGGGCAATTGATAGAATAAAGATAAACGTGATTTGTCAAGAAGATCACTATGTGATTTACTCTGGGCATTACAAAAAAATACATAGACCGCCATCCAACTGCATCTATGACTAATAATCCACCCACGGGGATATCGTCCGAACACCCCATGAGTATTAAGTTGTGAACAACAGATAATTGCATTAAGCAAAGTGTGTAATGTAAACAAAGCATATGCCCTTGAGCATATGAATATTGTTTTCTCCCTAGTAGCAACAACACATCTACAACTTTAGAGGTTTCTGTCACTCCCCCATGTTAAATAGAGGCATGAACCCACTATCGAGCATAAATACCCCCTCTTGGAGTCACTAGCAACTACTCGGCCAAGATAGCTACTAACAACGGAGAGCATGCAAGATCATAAATAACATAGAGATAACATAAGATATATTTTAGTATAGCAACTCAATCATAACACCAATATTCATCAGATCCCAATAAACCAAACATGTAGAATTACATAACGGTGATCTCAATCATGTAGGGCAGCTCATGAGATCTAAACATGAAGCACATGGTGGAGGAGACAACCATCTAGCTACTGCTATGGACCCATAGTCCAAGGTACACTACTCACTCATCGCTCTGGAGGCAAGCATGGCCATGAAGAAGACCTTCGGTGGTGATTCCCCTCTCCGGCAGGGTGCCGGGAAGAGCTTCTGGACCCTCCCGATCTCGGGTCGACGATGGCGGCGGATCGCGATGTGTTTCTGGAAAATTGATCGGGTCCTTAGGTTTTCCCCGTCGGGGGGTCTTTATAGGCGAAGGGGCAGCGTCAGAAGTGGACCGAGGCGTCCTCACACATAGGGGGCTCGGCCAAGGGCTGGGCCGTGCCGCCCTGGTGTGAGGGTGGCCTGTGGCCCCTCTCCGTCTCCTCTTCGGATCTCTAGAAGCTTCCGAGAAAAATAAGACTTCAGGAACTTGTTTCGTCCAATTCCGAGAATATTTCCTGTGTAGCTTTTCTGAAACACAAAAACAGCAGAAAACAGGGAACTGGCACTGTGGCGACTTGTTAATAGGTTAGTTCCAGAAAATGCATAAAAGTGCCACGAAGTGTAACGAAACATTAGGCAAATGGTATAAAAACAATCATGGAGCATCAAAAATTATGGATACGTTGGAGACGTATCACCCAACAAATTTCTTTTGGAGAAGTTGCCTTGCTTTTCATTTGTCAAGAACACTTCGTTTTTCACTCTATTCGTTTCAACGAGTGTTCTTCTTTTTCTAGAACTGCGTTTAGCTTTCGATTTTCGCATTCATTTGTGTTCAGATCTTGTTATATCTTTGCATCAAGGTGTATTTTTGCCTCTGATCTTTATTGGTTTTCATCAAAAGAGGTGTTTATAAAAAGTTTGAATGGTGTTGGAAAAGAGAAAAAGCTTTATGCAAAAAAGTGGTACAAGAAGGAGCTTGTGTAGACTGCGGCCTAGGCTTTTGCATGTCGTGCTTGATGTCTTTTTGATAGTATGCTTAGTGGTTTTGCTATAGCATGACTTGTCTCAAATAACTGAGATTGCTTAATGAGCCTTTGAAAGAATCATGCGTTGTTTTTATTATTTGGAAGCATTATTTTGGTTTTCTCCTTGATGCTTTATTTGGGTTGACTTGGCGCATGCTCACACATGTTAGACTCTTACAAAGTCACCAATAGCCTCTATGATCATTTAGTTTTTGACTTTTGATGCCATCTTATGCTTCTTTTAATGTCGCTTGGTCGCTTTGCATGATTATGGCCGTTATTGCTCTCTCAGTTGGTCGCTCTCAGTCTTTTGCTAGCCCTCGCCTTGTACTGAGTATGAGCTCTACTCATGCATCCAACTCCTAAAAACCAAGTTGTTCCAAAGTGTCCACCATACATACCTATTAGCAATTTGCTATTCCAAAGTAAATTTGACTTGCTTTTATCTACTCTTCAAATTAAACTCTTACCAGTGTTATGCGAAAATTGGTCAGTTAAGCTCTCACGAACCGGAAGGCACACTTTATTTTTCTCGTTCTTAAAAATTTGACATTGTGGTCTCTTATGTTGAGTTGTTATGCTTGCAAGTTGTAAGTTGGGAACTAGCCCAGCCATGCCGTCATGGGGCAAGCTTTCAACATTGCTCTTCTTATTTGAGTTGATATCGTGATCTTTTGTTTATGGATACTCGCGGTGTGAAATGAATTGGGAATCTTGCGGGATCATGGAGTTTGTATATGTGTTAGAGAAACGCCTGGGCCGCCAATCTAAGCCATGCATAATTCATGGTGGAAATTTGCAGCATGCCCATAGTGGACATTCGACGACGCATCTCAAAATAAAAAGCTATACAAATGGTAAATAAAAGAGATGTCGAGGTGTTCATTGTCTGCTTGTCCTGTCATTTGGATGTGGGCTTGTTCCATGTCATCGGGCACGGAGGTACCCCGTCGGTGGTTCTCGATGATACGTGTATACTTACAATGACAAGAGCTTGCTTGGGACTCTAAGTAAAGTAGCATGAGGTTTGGGTACTCGTATTCATGGGACACGAGGTTTTCAACTTATGATTTGTCAAGCATATGTAGCGTAAGTGTTCTCGCATTAACTTTAACCATTCAAGATACTTATGATGGGGGCAATGAGAGCTCAAAGCCGGTAAGTACCATAATTTTTGAAGGTTATAAAACTTGCAATCACTGCTTCCCTCTGCGAAGGGCCTTTCTTTTACTTTTATGTTGAGTCACCACCTTCTATCTTTATGCACCATTAAGAGAGCATAGTTGTCATTCTTAGTACAATGTGCATTGTCCCAAAGTTTTCATTGATTGATTCATGATGTTGGTTTCACTTGTTCTTAAATTATTTGTATCTAGTCGCCCTCTTAAACTTGAAGGTGTCCTATGCATTTATGTTTTGCTCTCCATGAAGGACAAGAGAAAAACCATTTGTATGTTTTTCCTTATGATTTGAACACACGTTTGACTTTCATTGTTTCATTTTCATGATCTTTTGTTTGTGTTCATTTTCATGTTTATAACATGGTTGCTAAGTTTCTTCTATCAAGATTATGTCTTTCATGCCCATGTTTTAAGTTCTTTTGATCCCAGCTCACAATGCTTACATATGTGATCAAGATTGTGTAGGTGCATGTCACCTCAAAAATTATTTCTTTTGTTATCACTTACCTACTCGAGGACGAGCAGGAGTTAAGCTTGGGGATGCTGATACGTCTCCAACGTATCCATAATTTTTGATGCTCCATGCTTGTTTTTACACCATTTGCCTAATGTTTCGTTACACTTCGTGGCACTTTTATGCATTTTCCGGAACTAACCTACTAACAAGTCGCCACAGTGCCAGTTCCCTGTTTTCTGCTATTTTTGTGTTTCAAAAAAGTTACACGGGAAATATTCTCAGAATTGGATGAAACCAAAGCCAGTCGCCCAGAATTTTACCGAAGCTTCCAGATAACCGAAGAGGAGTTGGAGTGGGGCCACGAGGGGCCCTCACACCAGGGCGGCGCGGCCAGGTGCTGGGCCGCGCCCCCTATGTGTGAGACCACCTCGGTCCACTTCTGACGATGCCCCTTCCCCTATAAATACCCCCCGACGGGAAAAACCTAAGGACCCGATCAGTTTTCCAGAACACATCGCGATCCGCTGCCGCCGTTGACCCAAAGATCGGGAGGGTGATCCCTTTGATGGCGCCCAGAAAATTAGCTGATGGCGCGGGAGCAAATTGTCCTTGTGCGTGGTGGATAACCAGCCCGTTGGGAACCCCAAGAGGAAGGTATGATGAGTATAGCAGCTAGTTTTCCCTCAGTTAAGAAACCAAGGTTTAATATCGGTCAGGAGAGGAGAGACAATGACGACTGAAGGTGATGCGGAACCTGCACACACACAAACAAATACTTTGTCCCCAACTTGCGATGAGGTTGTCAATCTCACCGGTTTGCTTGAAACAAAGGTTATGAGTGTATCAAGTGGAAAACAATATAGTATGCGAGTAAAGTAAATAGTGCGACTAAAGTAAACAGCGCGACTAAAGTAAACAGGTGATAGCAATATGATGGAAATAGGACCGGGGTCCATAGTTCACTAGTGGTGTCTCTCCATAGATAAAATAACACATGTTGGGTAAACAAATTACAGTTGGGCAATTGATAGAATAAAGCTAAACGTGATATGTTAAGAAGATCACTATGAGATTTACTCTGGGCATTACAACAAAATACATAGACCGCCATCCAACTGCATCTATGACTAATAATCCACTCCCTGGGATATCAATCCGAACACCCTAGAAGTATTAAGTTGCGAACAACAGATAATTGCATTAAGCAAAGTGTGTAATGTAAACAAAGCATATGCCCTTGAGCATATGAATGTTGTTTTCTCCCTAGTAGCAACAACACATCTACCACCTTAGAGGTTTCTGTCACTCCCCCAGGTGAAATAGAGGCATGAACCCACTATCGAGCATAAATACCCCCTCTTGGAGTCACTAGCAACTACTCGGCCAAGATAGCTACTAACAACGGAGAGCATGCAAGATCACAAACAACATAGAGATAAGAAAAGATAATATTCAGTACAGCAACTTAATCATAAACACCAATATTCATCGGATCCCAACAAACCAAACATGCAGAATTACATAATGGTGATCTCAATCATGTAGGGCAGCTCATGAGATCTAAACATGAAGCACATGGTGGAGAAGACAACCATCTAGCTACTGCTATGGACCCATAGTCCAAGGTAGACTACTCACTCATCGCTCCGGAGGCAAGCATGGCGATGAAGAAGACCTCCGGTGGCGATTCCCCTCTCCGGCAGGGTGCCGAGAAGAGCTTCTGGACCCTCCTGATCTTCGGGTCGATGGCGGCGGCGGATCGCGATGTGTTCTGGAAAATTGATCGGGTACCTAGGTTTTTTTCATCGGGGGGGGGGGGGGTCTTTATAGGCGAAAGGGTGATGTCAGAGGGGGAGCCAGGTGCCCTCACGCGGGGCCCGCGCGGCCAGGGGCCTGGTCGCGCCGCCCCTGCGTGTGGGGCCCTGGTGGCCCCCCTCTGGCTCTCCTTCGGATCTCTGGAAGCTTCCGGGTAAAATAAGACTTCAGAAACTTGTTTCGTCCAATTCCGAGAATATTTCCTGTGTATCACTCTGAAACACAAAAACAGCAGAAAACAGGGAACTGGCACTGTGGCAACTCGTTAATAGGTTAGTTCCGGAAAATGCATAAAAGTGCCACTAAGTGTAACGAAACAATAGGCAAATGGTGTAAAAACAAGCATGGAGCATCAAAAATTATAGATACGTTTGAGACGTATCAAGCATCCCCAAGCTTAACTCCTGCTCGTCCTCGAGTAGGTAAGTGATAACAAAAGAATAATTTTTGAGGTGACATGCACCTACACAATCTTGATCATATATGTAAGCATTGGTGAGCTGGGATCATAAGAACTTAAAACATGGGCATGAAGATATAATCATGACAATAAGAACTTAGCAACCATGTTGTAAACATGCAAATGAACACAAACAAAAGATCATGAAAATGAAACAATGAAAGTCAAACGTGTGTTCAAATCATAAGGAAAAACATACAAATGGTTTTCAGCTTGTCCTTCAAAGAGAGCAAAACATAAATGCATAGGACACCTTCAAGTTTAAGAGGGCGACTAGATACAAATAATTTAAGAACAAGTGAAACCAACAATATGAATCAATCAATGAACGTTGGGACAATGCATATCGCACTAAGAATGACAACTATGCTCTCTTAATGGTGCATAAAGATAGAAGGTGGTGACTCAACATAAAAGTAAAAGAAAGGCCCTTCGCAGAGGGAAGCAGTGATTGCAAGTTTTATAACCTTCAAAAATTATGGTACTTACCGGCTTTGAGCTCTCATTGCCCCCATCATAAGCATCTTGAATGGTTAAAGTTAATGCGAGAACAATTATGATGCATATGCTTGACAAATCATAAGTTGAAAACCTCGTGCCCCGTGAATACGAGTACCCAAACCTCATCCTACTTTACTTAGAGTCCCAAGCAAGGCTCTTGTCATTGTAAGTATATGCATATCATTGAGAACCACCAATGGGGTACCTCCGTGCCCGATGACATGGAACAAGCCCACACCAAAATGACAGGACAAGCAGACAATGAACACCTCGACATCTCTTTTATTTGCCTTTTGTTTAGCTTTTTATTGTGAGATGCGTCATCGAATGTTCACCATGGGTATGCTGCAAATTTCCACCATGAATTATGCATGGCTTAGATTGGCGGCCCGGAGTTTCCCTAACACATATACAAACTCCATGATCCCCACAAGATTCCCAATTCATTTCACACCGCGGGCATCCATAGACAAAAGATCACGATATCAACTCAAATAAGAAGTGCAATGTTGAAAGCTTGCCCCATGACAGCATGGATGGGCTAGAATCCAACTTACAACTTGCAAGCATAACAACTCAACATAAGATACCACAATGTCAAATTATTAAGAACAGGAAAAAGTAAAGTGTGCCTTCCGGTTCGTGAGAGCTTTACTGACCGAATTTCGCATAACACTGGTAAGAGTTTAATTTGAAGAGAAAATAAAAGCAAGTCAAATTTTCTTGGAATAGCAAATTGCTAGTAGGTATGTATGGTGGACACTTTGGAAAACTTTGGCTTTTAGGAGTTGGATGCACGAGTAGAGCTCATACTCAGTACAAGGCGAGGGCTAGCAAAAGACTGGGAGCGACCAACTAAGAGAGCAATAATGGCCATAATCATGCAAAGCGACAAAGCGACATTAAAAGAAGCATAAGATGGCATCAAAAGTCAAAAACTAAATGATCATGAAGGCTATTGGCGACTTTGTAAGAGTCTGACATGTGTGAGCATGCGCCAAGTCAACCCAAATAAAGCATCAAGGAGAAAACCAAAATAATGCTTCCATACAATAAAAACAACGCATGATTTTTTCAAAGGCTCATTAAGCAATCTCAGTTATTTGAGACAAGTCGTGCTACAGCAAAACCACTAAGCATACTATCAAAAAGACATCAAGCATGACATGAAAAAGCCTAAGCCGCAGTCTACACAAGCTCCTTCTTGTACCACTATTTTGCACAAAGCTTTTTCTCTTTTCCAACACCATTTGAAATTTTTATAAACACCTCTTTTGATGAAAACCAATAAAGATCAGAGGAAAAAATACACCTTGAAGAAAATATATGACAAGGTCTGAACGCATATCAAGGCGAAAACAAAAACCAAAAGCAGTAGCAGAAAAAGAAGAACACTCGATTTTTAATAAGAGTGAAAACTAGAGCGTTCTTGGCAAATGAAAAGCAAGGCAACTTCTCCAAAAGAAATTTGTTGGGGTCCAACCATTTATTGCAGCAAACAAACAAACTAAACCAACTAAGAAAACTAAAACAACTGACGCTCCAAGAAAAACACATAGTGCCTGAAGCAATAAAAATATAGTGTTTTGAAAGGTGACCTGATTTTTGCCGATGAAGAAGGGGTGCCTCGGGGGCATCCCCAAGCTTTGACGCTTGTACTTCTTGGATATTTCTTGGGGTGATGCATGGGCATCCCCAAGCTTGAGCTTTTGTCCATTCTTTAACTCATCTCATCATTCTCCAATCCCTACACTTGAAAACTTCCTTCATACAAAACTAAACACAATTCTATTAGCAACATTAGTGCAAGCATAACATATAATCAACCTCTTTTTGCTTCAGGTTTCAACTCAAAACCACCACATATATAGTAGATACTACTGTAGCAACCTCCCCAAAAGTTCCGTGATCAAAAGAAAGCGATAAAGTGGCAAACACAAATATTGGCAGAAATCTGTCAAAACTGAACAGCTGACAAAGGTCGAATTTTTGAGGGATTTTCTGTTGCTCAAATCAAAAAGTGTTCAACTAACAAAAGTTTTGATATAACCTGGGGCATATGCACAAGAAATCGCAGGTCCAAAAGATATACAGAGAATTTTCACGATTTTTTACGGTGCAGCACCGAAAACAGTTTCAGGACAGCAACATTCCCAAATCTTTACCTCACTCAAATTAGAGGCTTCTCTTGGCACAAAAACGAAATAAACAAGATAAGGAGCGGTCATTACAGTAGTAATGACTTCCAAGACTCAAAAAGAAAATGTACTGAAAAGAAAACATTGGGTTATCTCCCAAGAGTGCTTTTTTTAACGCCTTTGAGCTAGGCGCAGAAAATTGCGAATCAAGTAATATCAAGTGATGAAGCATCAAGCTCATAATTTTCTCTAAGAATAGAGTCAAAAAGTAATTTCTTTCTTTTCCTAGGGAAGTGTTCCATACCTTTCTTTAGCGGGAATTGATATTTGATGGTGCCTTCCCTCATATCAATGATGGCACCTACAGTTCGAAGAAAGGGTCTTCCCAAAATAATAGGACATGAAGCATGGCATTCAACGTCCATAACAAGAAAATCAAGGGGAACAAGGTTATTGTTAACCACAATAAGAACATCATTAATTCTTCCCAAAGGTTTCTTCTTAGCAACATCAGCAATAGGAACATCAAAATAACATTTTTCAAGCGGTGGTAAATCAAGCATGTCATAAATCTTTCTAGGCATGATAGAAATACTAGCACCTAGATCACATAAAGCATGGCAATCATAACCATTAACATGCATATCAATGATGGGTTCCCAACCATCTTCTAACTTCTTGGGAACAGAGGCTTTTTGCTTCAACTTTTCATCCCTAATCTTTATAAGAGCATTGGTAATATGCTTAGTAAAAGCAATATTTCAAGAACTAGCATTGGGAGTCAAAGCAAGCTTTTGCAAGAACAAAATTACTTCAGATATATTGCAGCCATCAACATCAAAATCATTAAAAGAAGTAGAGCTATCATCTCCCACACTCCGAAAAATTTCAGCACTCTTTTGAGAAAAAGTTTTGGCAGTTTTAGGCTTTTTAACACAAGGAGTGGGAGTTTTCTCTACACCAATCAAAGTAAGAGGATTGCTAGTATTAGGAGCAACATCATTAGAGGTAGTAATGGTACATACCTTCATCTCTCTAGCCATCTCATCTTCTCTTTCCCACCTGGCATGCAATTCCGCTAACAATCTAATATTTTCATCAATTCCAACTTGGATAGCATTAGCGGTAGCAAAAACATTGCTCTCTTTCACATCATTAGGAAACACTTTTAATTTCAGAAGTTCAACATCATGAGCAAGGCTATCAACTTTAGAAGCAAGAATATCAATTTTGCCTAACTTTTCCTCAACAGACTTGTTAAAAGCAGTTTGCTTACCGATGAAGTCCTTGAGCATTACCTCAAGCTTGGAGGGCGCGGCCCTAGTGTTGTTGTAGGAATTACCATAAGAGTTACCATAACCATTACCATTGGTAGAAGGATACGGCCTATAATTGTTACTAGCAAAATTGTTCCTATAAGCATTGTTGTTAAAATTATTGTTTCTAATGAAATTCACATCAACATGCTCTTCTTGAGCAACCAAAGAGGCCAAAGGAACATTATTAGGATCAACATGAGTCCTATCATTAGCAAGCATAGCCATAATGGTATCAATCTTATCATTCAAGGAAGAGGTTTCCTCAACAGAATTTACCTTCTTACCTTGTGGAGCTCTCTCGGTGTGCCATTCAGAATAATTTACCATCATGTTGTCGAGTAGCTTTGATGCGGCGCCCAAGGTAAGGGACATAAAAGTGCCTCCAGCAGCTGAATCAAGTAGGTTCCTTGAAGAAAAATTCAGTCCTGCATAAAAAGTTTGGATAATCATCCGAGTAGTCAGTCCATGAGTGGGGCAATTCTTTATCATAGATTTCATTCTTTACCAAGCTTGAGCAACATGTTCATTATCAAACTGAGTAAACTTCATAATATTGCTACGTGATGGGTTCGTAGCATAGAAAACAAAAATTTTCCTACGCATGAACGCATAAACTGGCCAAGAAACTCTACGAGATGGTAGCAACGGATACTCACCCTCGACGACCATGAGCGGGGATTACGTTCCCGCACAAACGTTGACGATGGAGAGTTGGTGAAGACGCACGTAGTCGACGTAGTCGTTCACTTGACGTAGTCGATGTCGTGGTTCACTTGACGATCACAAGATCGTGTACCCGGCGCCACAAGTGGCAGCGCCCCCGTACTCGCACACACGTGCAACTTGACGTCGACTCCTCCACGCCCTCGGTCCAGCGGGGCAGCGGAAGAAGGGATCCGCCGGACACTCCTTCACACACTTCTAAAGTGGGTGAACTACGAACTACAATCCGGCAGAGCTTCGCTAAGCTAAGACGGAAAGTGGACAGCAACTATGCAAGGGAGGGAGGATCAAGAAGTGTGTGACCAAGGGAGAGAGGGGGGGTTTATATAGAGGAGGAGGGCAGCCAAGGGGCTGGCCGGCCAAGGGCCTCCCCTCCTCTTCATTTCCCCTCTTTATTCCCTTTATGGAGATTAATCCCTCATCAACATGAGGTAACCCCCATTTTAATGCATGACATTCATGCCAATTAAAATTCACACTTATTGATTTAATAAAACATTTTTATTTCTTTAATATTTGTTAATTCATTCAATTAACAAACATTAACAAATACACCCTTGAGTTATTTCGATATCCCGAAACAGTTTCGGTGCTTTTCTGAAACAACCCTTATGCTGTCCTGTAATTCGATCGGAGTATCGTATCCACTCAAAAAACGACGACGAGCCTTAAGTGTGTCACCCTACGGTTCGTGAATAACGTGGACATGATCGAGACTCCTCTCCGATCAATAATCAACAGCGGGATCTGGAAATCCATGATGACTCCCACTTACTCAACGATGAACTAGTGATCGTGTGAACCGGTAACGAACATAGTTAATTCCTTTTGTCTCACGATATTATTACTTGTCCGAGATCCGATCATTTGGTATCAACCATACCTAGTTCGATCTCGTTCCCGACAAGTCTCTTTACTCGTTCCGTGATAATGCATTCCTGTGACCTAGTCACATGCTTGCAAGCGATTCCAATGCAATATCACCGAGAAGGGCCCAGAGAATATCTTTCCGTCATCCGGATGGACAAATCCCACTCTTGATCCATGAGCCTCAACTAATACTTTCAGAGTACCCAAATCAACCTTTATAATCACCCTATTACGGTGTGACGTTTGATATCATCAAAGTACCCTTCCGGTATCAGTGATTAACATGATCTCATGGTCTAAGGATTAGAACTACTTCGCATGAGTTTGATATAGCAATGAACTTGATGATTTGATCGTATTGCTATTCGTACTATGGGTGTGAGTGTTCATCACATCATTCTTCTAATGATATGACCCCGTTATTAACAACATCCAATGTTCATGATCAGGAAACCTTGATCATCAGTTAATCAACGAGCTAGTATAAAAGAGAGGCTTTACTAGGAACCCTTTTTAGTTTATTAATCACACAAGTATTAATGTTTCCGATTAATACAATTCTAGCATGAAAAATAAACATCTATTATGAACACGGAATAATATAATAACAACTTTATTATTGCCTCTCGGGCATATTCCTTTCAGTCTCCCACTTGCACTAGAGTCAATAATCTGGATTACATAGTGATGAATCTAACACCCATTGAGTTCTGGTGCTGATCATGTTTTGCCTTGGGGAGAGCTTTAGTCAACGGGTCTGCCACATTCAGATCCGTGTGCACTTTGCAAATCTTTACATCACCATCCGCGACATGTTCACGGATGGAGTGAAATCGGCGCTTTACATGCTTGAATTTCTCGTGAGACCTTGGTTCCTGAGTATTGGCTATGGCACCATTGTTGTCACAATAGATAACCATTGGATCCAATGCACTCGGAACCACACCCAGTTCGGATATGAACTCCTTCATCCAAACTGCTTCTTCTGCTGCTTCTGAAGCAGCAATGTATTCCGCCTCTGTTGTTGATCTCGCCACCACGCTTTGCTTGGAACTCCTCCAGCTTACTGCTCCTCCATTCATAACAAATACGTACCCGGATTGAGACTTAGAGTCATCCGGATCAGTGTCAAAGCTAGCATCGACGTAACAACTTGCGACGAGCTCTTCTTCACCGCCATATACGAGAAACATATCCTTAGTCCTTCGTAAGTACTTAAGGATATTCTTAACCGCCGTCCAGTGTTCCAAACCTGGATCAGATTGGTACCTACTAGTCAAACTAATAGCATGTGCCACATCTGGTCTTGTACATAACATGGCATACATGATAGAGCCTATGGCAGAGGCATAGGGAATCTTATTCATCTCTTCTCTATCTTCAGCTGTAGCCGGACCTTGAGTCTTACTCAAGATCTTTCCTTGCAACATAGGTAAGAACCCTTTCTTACTATCTTCCATTCTAAACCTCTTTAGAATCTTGTCAAGGTAAGTACTTTGTGATAGCCCAATTAAGCGTCTTGATCTATCTCTATAGATTTTGATGCCTAAAATATACGCCGCTTCACCAAGGTCTTTCATTGAAAACTTACTGTTTAAGTAATCTTTTACGCTCTTCAAAAGTTCCGTATCATTTCCAATTAGCAATATGTCATCCACATATAATATTAGAAATGCTACAGAGCTCCCACTCACTTTCTTGTAAATACAAGTTTCTCCATAAGTTTTGACAAATCCAAACCCTTTGATAACTTCGTCAAAACGGAGATTCCAACTCCGAGATGCTTGCTTCAGTCCATAAATGGATCGCTGAAGTTTGCATACCTTGTTAGCATCCTTAGGATCAATAAAACCCTTGGGCTGTACCATGTACAACTCTTCCTCAATGTTACCATTAAGGAACGCGGTTTTCACATCCATCTGCCAAATTTCATAATCGAAAAATGCAGCAATTGCTAACATAATCCTAACAGACTTTAGCATCGCTACGGGTGAGAAAGTCTCATCGTAGTCAATTCCTTGAATTTGTCGAAAACCTTTTGCGACAAGTCGTGCTTTATAGACGGTCACATTACCATCAGCATCTGTTTTCTTCTTGAAAATCCATTTATTCTCAACGGCCTTTCGGTCATTGGGAAGTTCCACCAAAGTCCATACTTGGTTTTCATACATGGATTCCATTTCGGATTTCATGGCTTCATGCCATTTGTTGGAATCTGGGCTCATCATCGCTTCATCATACGTCGCAGGGTCATCGTTCTCAACAATGGCATTTACGACAAGATCACCATACCATTCAGGAGTGGTGCGTGTTCTTGTCGACCTGCGAGGTTCGGTAGTATTCTCTTTTGGAGTTTCATGATCTTCATCATTAGCTCCCACTTCATTTGGTGAAGTCACCACCGGAACGGTTTCCGGCGCTGCGCCACTCGCCAATTCATGAAGAGGAGGTTCAATAACCTCATCGAGTTCTACCTTCCTACTATTCACACCTTTCGAGAGAAACTCCTTCTCCAAAAAGGATCCGTTCTTAGCAACAAACACTTTGCCCTCGGATCTGTGATAGAAGGTGTACCCAATTGTTTCTTTAGGGTATCCTATGAAGACACATTTTTCCGCTTTGGGTTCGAGTTTATCAGGCTGAAGTTTCTTCACATAAACATCGCATCCCCAAACTTTTAGAAATGACAGCTTAGGTTTGTTTCCAAACCATAATTCATACGGTGTCGTTTCAACGGATTTAGATGGAGCCCTATTTAAAGTGAAAGCGGCTGTTTCTAGCGCATAACCCCAAAAAGATAGTGGCAGATCGGTAAGAGACATCATAGACCGAACCATATCCAATAAGGTACGGTTACGACGTTCGGATACACCATTTCGTTGTGGCGTTCCAGCGGGAGTGAGTTGTGAAACTATTCCACATTCTCTCATATGTGCGCCAAACTCGTAACTAAGATATTCTCCTCCACGATCGGATCGTAGAAATTTAATCTTTCTGTTACGATGATTTTCTACTTCACTCTGAAATTCTTTGAACTTTTCAAACGTTTCAGACTTGTGTTTCATTAAGTAAATATACCCATATCTACTTAAGTCATCAGTGAAAGTAACAAAATAACGATATCCACCACGCGCCGGCACACTCATAGGTCCACATACATCGGTATGTATGATTTCCAACAAGTCTGTCGCCCGTTCCATTGAACCGGAAAACGGCGTTCTAGTCATCTTGCCCATAAGGCATGGCTCGCATGTTTCAAATGATTCATAATCAAGTGATTCCAGAAGTCCATCCGAATGAAGTTTCTTCATGCGTTTAACACCAATATGACCTAAACGGCAGTGCCACATGTATGCGGCTATATCATCATTTGACTTAATTCTTTTGGCATTCACATTATGAATATGTGTTTCATTACTATCAAGATTTAAAAGAAATAAACCTTTCTTCTCAGGTGCATGTCCATAAAAGATATTATTCATATAAATCGAACAACCATTGTTCTCAGACTAAAATGAATAATTGTCTCGCATTAAACAAGATCCGGATATAATGTTCATGCTCAACGCAGGCACCAAATAACATTTATTCAGGTTTAAAACTAATCCAGATGGTAAATGTAGAGGCAGCATCCCGACGGCGATCACATCAACTTTTGATCCATTGCCGACGCACATCGTGACCTCATCCTTCGCAAGTTGCCGCCTATTCCTTAGCCCCTGTTTCGAGTTACATATGTGAGCAACCGAACCAGTATCAAATACCCAGGTGCTATTGCGACTACTAGTAAGGTACACATCAATAACATGTATATCATATATACCTTTGTTAATCTTCCCGTTCTTCTTATCCGCCAGATACTTTGGGCAGTTGCGCTTCCAGTGCCCCGTTTCCTTGCAGTAGAAACACTCAGTTTCAGGTTTAGGACCAGCCTTGGGTTTCCTCTCAGAACCGGCAACAGATTTGCCGTCCTTCTTGTTTCTACCCTTGGACTTATTATCCTTTCTACCTCTCTTGAAACTAGTGGTCTTATTGACCATCAACACTTGATGTTCCTTTTTAATCTCCACTTCTGCAGTCTTAAGCATTGAGAGAAGCTCGGGGAGAGACTTCCTCATGCCCTGCATGTTGTAGTTCATCACAAAGCTCTTGAAGCTAGGTGGGAGAGATTGGAGAACCCGATGTATTCCCAACTCATTGGGAATCGTTATTCCCAAAGAGATGAGCTTATCGGCGTACCCAGACATTTTGAGTACGTGCTCGCTAACGGAGCTGTTCTCTTCCATCATGCAGCTAAAGAACTTTTCTGAAGCATCATAACTCTCCACGGCAGTATGGGAGTCGAAGATCAATTTCAACTCTCCCATTGTATCATAAGCGTTGCTGTTCTCAAAACGTTTTCGCAGCTCCGGCTCAAGTCCATACAGTATGCCGCAATGAACTAAACTGTGGTCCTCCTTACGAGTCAGAAAAACATTTTTCTCTTCATCGGGAGCATCTTCTGCAGGCGGGTTACCTAGCGGTGCCTCAAGCACATAGCCCTTTTGAGAGGCATTGAGGAGGATCCTCAAGTTGAGTGCCCAATTGGTGAAGTTGCTACCGTTGGTGGCTAGTTTTTCTTTCTCCATGAACGCATTGAAATTCAGAGCAGGTGGTGCCATGATCTACAAATTATTTGCAAAGTTAACTTAGACTAAGTTCAAATAGAATGAGTTTAGGTTAAATCAAATTCTACGTGAACTCCCACTTAAAAACAACATCCCTCCTAGTTTTCTTAAGTGATTACACGAACCAAATCCACTATACCGAAACCGATCATCACGTGCAACGGTATAGTTTCAAAGGCGAACATCACCATGTTCATCATATCAGCCATATGACTCATGCTTAACCTTTCGGTTCGTGTTCCGAGGCCATGTCTGTACATGCTAGGCTCGCCAAGTAGAACCATAACATTTGCGTGTGTAAAACTGTCTTACACCCGTCATATGTGAACGTAGAGTCTATCACACCCGATCATCACGAGGTGTCTCAAAACGACGAACTTTCGTGACGGTGCATGTTATGGGAGAACACATTTTATCTTGATATTTATGTGAGAGGGATCATCTTATAATGCTACCGCGCGATCAAATCTAAGCAGAATAAGATGCATAAAAGGATAAACATCACATGCATAAATAATGTGATATGATATGGTCCTTCATGCACTCGATCTCCATCTTGTGCGTCATGGTATGATCTCCATCATTCCACCGGCGCAGCACCAAGGTCCATGGCGCGCCAACTTGGTTGTCTTCCTCCATTACAATATATCACTTGGATATATATACGGCACGCAGGCCATTTAAATGTAAAGACAACCATATGGCTCCTGCCGGTTGTTTATAACTTACAAAAAGGATCATCGCATACAATTTGTAACATAAACAATTTGACCATATCACATCACATGCCCCCTGCAAAAACAAGTTAGACGTTTCTAATTTGTCTTGCATATTTTACGTGGTTTGGGGCTTTCTAGGAAGAACCGTTCTTACCTACGAACAAGAACCACAACGGTGATAAAAATATTATTAACAATTCTTTGTATAATAGATCATAACTATAGTGGGAGAAACGTGCACCCGCAAAGCCACATATGCCGAAGCATGTCAAGTGTGGGACAAGTCTCGTGAACGCGGTCACGTAAGGTTAGTCTCGGGCAGCTTCAATCCCACTATGCCACTATGATCCAAAATACCAAAAAATTGCAATAACATGATCATCAACGCCCACATCCACATGTGTTCTAACCGTGCATACCAACTACGCATAGAGATGGCTCTGATACCACTGATGGGTTCGTAGCATAGAAAACAAAAATTTTCCTACGCATGAACGCATAAACTGGCCAAGAAACTCTACGAGATGGTAGCAACGGATACTCACCCTCGACGACCGTGAGCGGGGATTACGTTCCCGCACAAACGTTGACGATGGAGAGTTGGTGAAGACGCACGTAGTCGACGTAGTCGTTCACTTGACGTAGTCGATGTCGTGGTTCACTTGACGATCACAAGATCGTGTACCCGGCGCCACAAGTGGCAGCGCCCCCGTACTCGCACACACGTGCAACTTGACGTCGACTCCTCCACGCCCTCGGTCCAGCGGGGCAGCGGAAGAAGGGATCCGCCGGACACTCCTTCACACACTTCTAAAGTGGGTGAACTACGAACTACAATCCGGCAGAGCTTCGCTAAGCTAAGACGGAAAGTGGACAGCAACTATGCAAGGGAGGGAGGATCAAGAAGTGTGTGACCAAGGGAGAGAGGGGGGGGTTTATATAGAGGAGGAGGGCAGCCAAGGGGCTGGCCGGCCAAGGGCCTCCCCTCCTCTTCATTTCCCCTCTTTATTCCCTTTATGGAGATTAATCCCTCATCAACATGAGGTAACCCCCATTTTAATGCATGACATTCATGCCAATTAAAATTCACACTTATTGATTTAATAAAACATTTTTATTTCTTTAATATTTGTTAATTCATTCAATTAACAAACATTAACAAATACACCCTTGAGTTATTTCGATATCCCGAAACAGTTTCGGTGCTTTTCTGAAACAACCCTTATGCTGTCCTGTAATTCGATCGGAGTATCGTATCCACTCAAAAAACGACGACGAGCCTTAAGTGTGTCACCCTACGGTTCGTGAATAACGTGGACATGATCGAGACTCCTCTCCGATCAATAATCAACAGCGGGATCTGGAAATCCATGATGACTCCCACTTACTCAACGATGAACTAGTGATCGTGTGAACCGGTAACGAACATAGTTAATTCCTTTTGTCTCACGATATTATTACTTGTCCGAGATCCGATCATTTGGTATCAACCATACCTAGTTCGATCTCGTTCCCGACAAGTCTCTTTACTCGTTCCGTGATAATGCATTCCTGTGACCTAGTCACATGCTTGCAAGCGATTCCAATGCAATATCACCGAGAAGGGCCCAGAGAATATCTTTCCGTCATCCGGATGGACAAATCCCACTCTTGATCCATGAGCCTCAACTAATACTTTCAGAGTACCCAAATCAACCTTTATAATCACCCTATTACGGTGTGACGTTTGATATCATCAAAGTACCCTTCCGGTATCAGTGATTAACATGATCTCATGGTCTAAGGATTAGAACTACTTCGCATGAGTTTGATATAGCAATGAACTTGATGATTTGATCGTATTGCTATTCGTACTATGGGTGTGAGTGTTCATCACATCATTCTTCTAATGATATGACCCCGTTATTAACAACATCCAATGTTCATGATCAGGAAACCTTGATCATCAGTTAATCAACGAGCTAGTATAAAAGAGAGGCTTTACTAGGAACCCTTTTTTTAGTTTATTAATCACACAAGTATTAATGTTTCCGATTAATACAATTCTAGCATGAAAAATAAACATCTATTATGAACACGGAATAATATAATAACAACTTTATTATTGCCTCTCGGGCATATTCCTTTCAGTCTCCCACTTGCACTAGAGTCAATAATCTGGATTACATAGTGATGAATCTAACACCCATTGAGTTCTGGTGCTGATCATGTTTTGCCTTGGGGAGAGCTTTAGTCAACGGGTCTGCCACATTCAGATCCGTGTGCACTTTGCAAATCTTTACATCACCATCCGCGACATGTTCACGGATGGAGTGAAATCGGCGCTTTACATGCTTGAATTTCTTGTGAGACCTTGGTTCCTGAGTATTGGCTATGGCACCATTGTTGTCACAATAGATAACCATTGGATCCAATGCACTCGGAACCACACCCAGTTCGGATATGAACTCCTTCATCCAAACTGCTTCTTCTGCTGCTTCTGAAGCAGCAATGTATTCCGCCTCTGTTGTTGATCTCGCCACCACGCTTTGCTTGGAACTCCTCCAGCTTACTGCTCCTCCATTCATAACAAATACGTACCCGGATTGAGACTTAGAGTCATCCGGATCAGTGTCAAAGCTAGCATCGACGTAACAACTTGCGACGAGCTCTTCTTCACCGCCATATACGAGAAACATATCCTTAGTCCTTCGTAAGTACTTAAGGATATTCTTAACCGCCGTCCAGTGTTCCAAACCTGGATCAGATTGGTACCTACTAGTCAAACTAATAGCATGTGCCACATCTGGTCTTGTACATAACATGGCATACATGATAGAGCCTATGGCAGAGGCATAGGGAATCTTATTCATCTCTTCTCTATCTTCAGCTGTAGCCGGACCTTGAGTCTTACTCAAGATCTTTCCTTGCAACATAGGTAAGAACCCTTTCTTACTATCTTCCATTCTAAACCTCTTTAGAATCTTGTCAAGGTAAGTACTTTGTGATAGCCCAATTAAGCGTCTTGATCTATCTCTATAGATTTTGATGCCTAAAATATACGCCGCTTCACCAAGGTCTTTCATTGAAAACTTACTGTTTAAGTAATCTTTTACGCTCTTCAAAAGTTCCGTATCATTTCCAATTAGCAATATGTCATCCACATATAATATTAGAAATGCTACAGAGCTCCCACTCACTTTCTTGTAAATACAAGTTTCTCCATAAGTTCCTCGCAGAAGTCTTCTCTTCCTCCCCGGCAACGGCGCCAGAAAATTACTTGCTGGCGCTAAGTTGACGCGGGAGGTTTTCTTCAATCTTTGGAAGTATTCTTCTTTAGTTCCCCGGCAACGGCGCCAGAAAATTAGCTGATCCTTTTGATGGCGCCCAGAAAATTAGTTGATGGCGCGGGAGCAAACTGTCCTTGTGCGTGGTGGATAACCAGCCCGTTGGGAACCCCAAGAGGAAGGTATGATGAGTATAGCAGCTAGTTTTCCCTCAGTTAAGAAACCAAGGTTTAATATCGGTCAGGAGAGGAGAGACAATGACGACTGAAGGTGATGCGGAACCTGCACACACACAAACAAATACTTTGTCCCCAACTTGCGATGAGGTTGTCAATCTCACCGGTTTGCTTGAAACAAAGGTTATGAGTGTATCGAGTGGAAAACAATATAGTATGCGAGTAAAGTAAACAGTGCGAGTAAAGTAAACAGGTGATAGCAATATGATGGAAATAGGACCGGGGTCCATAGTTCACTAGTGGTGTCTCTCCATAGATAAAATAACACATGCTGGGTAAACAAATTACAGTTGGGCAATTGATAGAATAAAGATAAACGTGATATGTCAAGAAGATCACTATGAGATTTACTCTGGGCATTACAACAAAATACATAGACCGCCATCCAACTGCATCTATGACTAATAATCCACTCCCTGGGATATCAATCCGAACACCCTAGAAGTATTAAGTTGCGAACAACAGATAATTACATTAAGCAAAGTGTGTAATGTAAACAAAGCATATGCCCTTGAGCATATGAATGTTGTTTTCTCCCTAGTAGCAACAGCACATCTACCACCTTAGAGGTTTCTGTCACTCCCCCAGGTGAAATAGAGGCATGAACCCACTATCGAGCATAAATACCCCCTCTTAGAGTCACTAGCAACTACTCAGCCAAGATAGCTACTAACAACGGAGAGCATGCAAGATCATAAACAACATAGAGATAACAAAAGATAATATTTAGTACAACAACTTAATCATAAACACCAATATTCATCGGATCCCAACAAACCAAACATGTAGAATTACATAACGGTGATCTCAATCATGTAGGGCAGCTCATGAGATCTAAATATGAAGCACATGGTGGAGAAGACAACCATCTAGCTACTGCTATGGACCCATAGTCCAAGGTAGACTACTCACTCATCTCTCCGGAGGCAAGCATGGCGATAAAGAAGACCTCCGGTGGCGATTCCCCTCTCCGGCAGGGTGCCGGGAAGAGCTTCTGGACCCTCCCGATCTTCGGGTCGACGGCGGCGGCGGATCGCGATGTGTTCTAGAAAATTGATCGGGTACCTAGGTTTTTTCCGTCGGGGGGGGGGGGTCTTTATAGGCGAAGGGGCGATGTCAGAGGGGGAGCCAGGTGCCCTCACGCGGGGCCCGCGCGGCCAGGGGCCTGGCCGCGCCGCCCCTGCGTGTGGGGCCCTGGTGGGCCCCCTCTGGCTCTCCTTCGGATCTCTGGAAGCTTCCGGGTAAAATAAGACTTCAGAAACTTGTTTTGTCCAATTCTGAGAATATTTCCTGTGTATCACTCTGAAACACAAAAACAGCAGAAAACAGGGAACTGGCACTGTGGCAACTCGTTAATAGGTTAGTTCCGGAAAATGCATAAAAGTGCCACTAAGTGTAACGAAACAATAGGCAAATGGTGTAAAAACAAGCATGGAGCATCAAAAATTATAGATACGTTTGAGACGTATCAGAGGGTCCAGAAGCTCTTCCCGGCACCCTGCCGGAGAGGGGAATCGCCACTGGAGGTCTTCTTCATCGCCATGCTTGCCTCCGGAGCGATGAGTGAGTAGTCTACCTTGGACTATGGGTCCATAGCAGTAGCTAGATGGTTGTCTTCTCCACCATGTGCTTCATGTTTAGATCTCATGAGCTGCCTTACATGATTGAGATCACCGTTATGTAATTCTACATGATTGGTTTGTTGGGATCCGATGAATATTGGTGTTATGCTTGAGTTGGTGTACTGAAATTTATCTTATGTTATCTCTATGTTGTTTATGATCTTGCATGCTCTCCGTTGTTAGTAGCTATCTTGGCCGAGTAGTTGCTAGTGACTCCAAGAGGGGGTATTTATGCTCGATAGTGGGTTCATGCCTCTATTTAATCTGGGGGAGTGACAGAAACCTCTAAGGTTGTAGATGTGCTGTTGCTACTAGGAGGAAAACAACATTCATATGCTCGAGGGTATATGCTTTGTTTACATTACACACTTTGCTTAATGCAGTTATCTGTTGTTCGCAACTTAATACTCATGGGGTGTTCGGATGATATCCCCGTGAGTGGATTATTAGTCATAGATGCAGTTGGATGGCGGTCTATGTATTTTGTTGTAATGCCCAGAGTAAATCTCATAGTGATCCTCTCATCATATGCACGTTGTCTTTATTCTATCAATTGCCCAACTGTAATTTGTTTACCCAGCTTGTATTATTTTATCTTATGGAGAGACACCGCTAGTGAACTGTGGACCCTGGTCCTATTTCCTTTATATTGCTATCACCTGTTTACTTTACTCGCACGTTTACTTTACTCGCATACTATTATCACTTTCCACTCGATACACTCATGCCCTTTGTTTCAAGCAAACCGGTGAGATTGACAACCTCATCGTAAGTTGGGAACAAAGTATTTGGTTGTGTTGTGTGCAGGTTCCATGTTGCTACTAGCTGAAGACGCGCTAACTCGTTTTATCATGAAACGGCGCCCTTGTTGGAGTGTCACTAGGCTATCAAGCATCACCTTCAGTCGTTTGTCTGCTCCTCTCCTGATCGACATACCTTGGTTTCTTAACTGAGGGAAAAACCTTGCTGCTATATTCATCATACCTTCCTCTTGGGGTTCCCAACTGGACGGTGAAAAGATATCACCACCGTACCGCATCAGCCATCTCAGTAGCAGGATCCGTGGCGGTAGAAGACGCAGAAGCATCAGCAGCAAGGGTGCTGGAAGGAGGCGCCGAAGACCCAGACGCAGAAGTCGAAGAAGCTGTCGAAGGAGAAATAAGAGACACAATTTTGGGTGCATACTACTTCGCCTTCTTGAAGAATTCCAACATCTTCAAAAGGGGGCGAGCATGGGAAGAGCCAACCTTTTCCCAGTCCACTACTTTCCCGTGCGCTTGAGCAAGGGCAATCGCTCCTTTGACACCTCGCTTTATCGAGATGGGCTTCATCATGAGGACAGGATCCTCGATGGTGTCGAAAGCGTCCACAAGCCTCCGAAGGTTGTTAGCAGGAATCTCATTCCTCTTCTTCGGGAACAACCCGGGAAATAGGCGAATCAGAGCTTGGAGAAATCGCTGAAGGATATCATGAGCAAGCTTCCAGTTCAACTCCAACACACCAACTGCGTCTAGTAAGGGGTCTTCAGAATCCGCCTGTCGAAGTCTCCATACCTCTCCAAGTTTTTCTGCCGCATCGCACAAGTACAAAATAAGACAAACAAGCACATATAAGCAAAGTTGCAATCTATCAACGGCAAAAAGACAAAGGGGAAACACTTACTGCCAACGGAAGTAGACATCTCATCAAGCCGCTTAACCACGGATTGCTCCTGCTTGGCCTGCTTCTGATGAGCATCAGCCAATACTTTTTCAGCCTTTTTAGCCCTGGTTTCTGCTGACTTGGCAGCCTTCTCAGCAGAAACCTTGGCAGCATTGGCACTCTCCCAAGCCTCTACAGAAGCCTTCAGCTCGACCTCCAAAGCTGATATACGATCACGAGCCGTGGTTAGGGCGACTATAATACAAAAAAAGAAGAGAGAGACATCACTAGCCATAAGAAATATAGGAACAAGTACATAAAAGTAAAAAAAGAAGAGAGAGACATCACTAGTCAAAATTTGACTGCGACATGAGATTCTCGAGTTGCGTTATCGCAACGCAACTCGAATGCCGTGACTTGTCACGAAGGTAAGACCCCGGGATCCGTCCTGTGTGGCCTGGTATACGCACATGGATGCGCTCTGCTAGTATGTATCCGTGTCTACGACGCGAAGAAAATCCTGGTGGACGCACTGGGTACCCTGAGAACCACTGGGATTCATTCTTTGTAAGTCCTAAATGCGGCAAAAGAGTGGGTTTGACCGGTATCCCGAATTCAAGTCCAAGGGGATTGAATTTGAAGTAGGTGACAAGTATCTGTTCCGGCAGTTAACTGACCTCTTGATCCGTCAGAGTTGTCAGGCTTGTTCATCAAGACCCCTTGCGAACAAATTATCATAAGTCGAAAGACCAAGTCGAAGATTTGAAGATAAAGTCGAAGAATTGATCAAGTCAAAGATTTGAAGATTAGAGATTCAACCCGCGTATCTTAGTGGGAAGGCTAGTGCGGTGAGTGGCACAAAACTAGGACTAATTGTTTGCTTCGTCTGTGAGCCTATTTAACGCTGGTGTACGCATGTACTCCCTCCGTTCGGAAATATAAGATGTTTTAGCTTTGTGAAGTGAGTGTATTTAGACATCTTCACAAAGAGAAAAAGAGAAGGATGTAGTTACGGTGGTACCAAGGGAGAGTGTCTATGCAAAGCTTGTTCTTCTTCCTTGGTTGGGTGCGTGTGTGTGTTCTTGAGAGAAACACAAGAGAGTTTGAGAGAGAGTTCAGAGGTAGAAGAAGAGGCACTGCAAGATGCGGCGCCAACAGGAGAAAAAAAGGAAAATAAATCTTATGGTCTGCATTCTTCTCGTCTCAATCCCCATCCACACCGATAATTTCCTAGGCAGCCCCACGCGTCGCCGCTTGCTTCCCGGCTTGAGCAGTACCGGAACGCTGGACACTAGGTAGGGGAGGCCGGAGGCCGACGATGTAGGTCCAGCGTCGGGGCCACCGTGTCCTGTGTTGCCTCGCCTGGTTCCGTGCCAGAGCTAAGAGGAAGGGCGGGTGCTGGCACTGGCCCGAGATCGGCAAGGACAACCCCGCGCCCACTCCACCGGGCACCGGCAAGGGGTCGACGCTGGAGGTGCGGCTAGGGGTGCGAGCTCTAGGCGGGCGAGCTCCAGGCCGGACCTCCGGCGAGCGCCAGGCGGGCGACTTCCGACGAGCTCTAGGCGGGCGACCTCCGGGCGAGCTCCAAGCGGGGGACCTCCGGCGAGCTCTAGGCCGGCGACCACCAGGCGGGCGAGGCGAGGCGAGGCAGTTGGAGGTGCTCGACCACGACCAAAGAGGAGTTCCCCAGGTGGCGGTGGCGGTGGACGGTGGTGAAATGTTTAGAGAGAGGGAGTGCGGGGCCATGAGGTGGGCCCGGTGCTATTGGAAGACAGTGCATGTCATAGATTCATTGAGCGTCCTGCCATCGCGCCAAGGGCCCATATAAAGTAATTTGCGTCAGCATTATAAGAGCATCTTGTGATTTCTGGTCAACACGTGAACTATAAATGCATTGATCTCATAGCGCATCCGACGGCGCCCACTGCATACATAGTTGTATAGGTGCCTTCTACAAATTCTATGGCAGCCAAATAAGTAAATGTTAAAATCATAGATAAATTCTTTAATTCTAGCCCTAAATAATGGGACTCAAACGAGCCTAAGAGATTTCTATTGATGAGATGTAGAACACACTCGCTTTTGTTGAGAAAATGTTGGAACAGTGAAACTCATGTGACAATTGAAAGCAATTTTTGCCGCCCAATCACAAACACAAAATCAGCCCCCCATAAACACAGCACAGGTCTATCCGGCCATAACCTCAACCCCCGCCGACGGCGGCGGCCGCATCGACTGCGGGATGGAGCTTTCGGCCGCTTTTGAGGAGCGCGTCCGGCAGATGGAGGACGCTCGGAACCACCGCCTCTCCCTTCTGCAAGTCTCTCCTCGACCCCTTGCCCTTCTCTTTCCCCCAAACCCCAAACCCTAACTCCCCTACCTCTCACCATGGCGCCTCCTCACCTTTTCCCCTTGTCCCGCAGGCCGAGAAGGAGATCCAGGCCGCCAAGTACCGCCTCCTCGAAGCGAAAATCGCCGCCGCCCATCGCCTCGAGCGCCGCCGCCTCCTCCTCGAGCGCCGCGCCGCCGAATTCGCCTCCCGCGCCCTTGCCGCCCGCGCCGACATCGACGCCACTCAAGCCCGCCGCATCGTCCTCGCCCGTGACCTCAGGCACGCAACTTGTCCCTCCCGCTCACTCTCCCCCCACCCAGCATAGCGTGTATAATTGGGGCCCAGAAGTGCCTTTCGACTACAGACTACAAAAAAAAATCCACACTGACTTTTTTGAACTGGGCACGCGCGCAGCTCGACGAGGTGCGAGATCGAGGAGGCAGAGCGGAAGGAGGGGGACTGGGACCGCTTCTACGAGTCCAAAAGGAAGGAGATGGAGGACTTCCGGGCAATGTCTCAGCAGTTCGAGGCAGAAGCTCGTAAGGAAGTGCAGAGGCTCAAGGATTTGGTATCTCAAGTAAGGTCCCGGTCCTTTGTATTGATAAACTATGAGCTTATTCTAGTCCCTTCGTATTGTTGCATCTGTCTTGTTTGATCTAATTGTCTTGTGTACCAATGACAAGTTGACAACACAGTTGGTGAATCTTAAAGTTAGTTTTTAACTCTGTTTGCTGTGCAATGTCCACATAGCAACATAACAAGTGGGTTTAATGTCTTAATGGTCACTAGCTAGCAGGATGCAGTGTGGACATTGAGCTTTTCTTGGCCTTGCCTATGGACCACAGGAGAAGCTGAAAGCTATCTTCTGAGTCAAACTGTCCATCTGACTGTAATCCTGTTGGTACACATCGAAGCAGGTGATAAATTTTGGTCATGGCTGCCTCCCGAGAAGATTTTAAATTTATCCTCTTGTGTTGATCTTCCCCAACATTTGTAACTTAAAATGGCACGCATTGGTAAAGACTAACCTGTTTGTGATTTGGCCTGCTGAGTACATGCTTGATGTCAACATGGGTTAATGTGGCCAAATGTTTTAATGTGTCATTTCTTAACTATGCTCAAACAGAAAAATATAGACCATTATCTTAACATTGTCCATGGACCAGAACTCAGGAAGTTCAAGATGCTAGATTTGTAAAAAGGTATCACCGCCGCTGGCAAAGTTTGTTACTTGTGATCAATGTTCTTGCCTTCTTGTCTTGATCCACTATCGAAAGAAGCAACAGTCAGTCCATGGAACCTGTGTAAAAGTTTAATCTTGTACCGTCGTCAATTCATATTTATAGAACAAAACATCTTTCTTATCTAGTAAAGCTTGTAATATATTTTCTTGCATAATGGGATTTTCTCTTTTATTGAGCAGCCCACGGCTGTTTTGTTGGCCAATTTTGAGAAATCAATACTATGGGGACTGGGGAGATGGACCACAGTCTGCACTCACCACTAATTTCACAAGCATCCAAATAGCATTAATCTGAATTTTAAAAGACAACCTGCTATGTATTATATGAGCTTCCCCCCTAATTTAATACATTATTAACTGGTCCACTCTGCAAGGTTTGGAACACAATGATTCAGTGGTATACAATGTATTGATCTGAAACAACCAATGGGAAACCAGCGATCCGACATCCTATCAGACACTTGCATCAAAACTACTGTCATTGACTCTGTAACTCATACATGGCTAAATCTCTACTATGCGCTTATATTCTGAATTCTTATCTGTTTATATCTGATTGACGAGTGAAAACCACTTCAAATGTTGCAGCTGCAATCAACTCTGCAAGAGCTGCAGAGCAGTGGAATGTACTCTAACGACGCTGAGATTGCAGCAGCAGAAGCCAGGAAGTCCGATCTCACGGCGAAGAAGGCGAAACTGGAGGAAAGCCTGGCTTCAGCCCGCCAGTTCAGAGCACTGCTGCAGCAGCAGCTCCAGAAAGCTTTCGCGTCACAGGTTGGAGATCAGAAGGCAGCACAAAACTGACCATCTGAAGCTGAGGTACACCATAATGCTACATGCAAATCGAGGACACCATAGTACGCTAGCCCGTTTGCTCCCTTCCATTTCATGCATTGCCTGTACAGGTGAAAGTACATTTTTCATATTTTCAGTCTTCTGTCCACCAACACTGAAATTTCCCCACATTACATATTTCCACGAAGTTGGTCCCGGACCAATTACCTAGACCCATGCCGTGTGATCCAAATTCGCCAATTTTGCCTGCCGCATAATACTCAGTCACCACAATATATGCAGCAAGATCGTTGGAAGTCAGCAGGATTTTCTTTCGAATAGCTCTCAGTCCTGACGGATTGGTATTGATGCTGCGAAGTGTGCAGTTTACTCCTCTCGTGAATGGTAGGCCTAGTGTTTCCTAGTATTATTTGCTGGCCGGAGTGGAGAGGTTGGTGCTTCCCTCCCAACTACTCATGCCCTTGTACCATTTGGTTAAATGCTGCACATGAGGAGTTGAGGACCTCCCTTGCAATGTCACGTACGAATTAATATGTAGACCGCCCCAGTGAAATGCTGATGTGTTCGATCACACTCGGCAGAGGAAAAACTGTGTATGTGTACAAATGAAGCGATACACCACACACATAATAATGTCAATATACTCCACATACAAGTGTTTAATACTGAGGTAGAGCAATTGACGTGAAAAAGGAAAGTAGACAATGAAATCACCACAATAGCATATGAATAGAAAACAAAATAATGCACATACAAGGCCATTAGATAACATTATAATACACCTAATAGCAAGCAAACACACACAAGACAAAAAAACTCTGCAGAGCAACACACATATGGTGTTTTAGATGGAACACGATATCCATCTTTCCACCTATATCTCAGGTCTAAAGCGCAAAACGTTAAAAATCCAATATATATATATATATCTTGAACACGCTTCCGTGAGCAAAACGTGTACACATAACCAAACGTTTTTTTTCGAAAAGGGGTATGCCCAGCCTCTGCATCGCACTGATGCATATGGCTCTTTATTAACTTATTCAGTAGCTGTATCCTCCATTATTACAAGTTTATGCGTCGCACAAAGTGGACACATGAATCAACCATCGGAAAAGTAAGCTATTACATATATGTTGATACATCTAAGAAGAAATTCTCTTATGCGACCGCCAGCCGCACCGGTTGAATAAATCCCGAGCTACCGTCTCCAAACGGTTGCACCCAGAATCCATCACAACTTGCTGCTCCTCTTGTTGGAGATAGGACCACGTACGGATCCAGTGGGTAACCATGGGAATAACCTGCAAGAATGAAGGTGTTTTTGGTTTGTTAAATATAAAATCATTTCTCGTGTTCCATATAGTCCAAATAACTGCACATACTCCCACTCTGATAAGAATGAGTTCCTTTTTCGGAAAGCCCTTGAGCCAATTTCCAAAAAGATTAGTAATGTTCTTTGGTGGAGCTAACCCAAATGTCATAAAAATAATTCGCCAGACTATCTTAGCAAATGGGCATTCAAGGAAAAGATGTTGTATGGACTCCTTGTTATCGCAAAAACAACATGAATCACTCCCTGTCCAATTCCTCTTAATAAGGTTATCTTTTGTGAGAATCTCTTTACGATGTAAGAACCACATAAAAACCTTTATCTTCAGTGGAACTTTAATTTTCCATATATATTTCTTTAAGTACTTGGTATCGTCATTCAGGAGATCTAGATATAACGACTTGACTGTGAATTCTCCAGAATTTGTTAAACTCCATACAAAGTTATCCTTCTCTAAATTCAATTGTATATTCATTAGCCGCTGCACTAGTTCTAACCAAAGCCTCCATTTGTGCTCCGATAGAGTTCTTCTAAATGAGATATTCAGTGGGTTACTTGAAAGAACGTTTGCAACTGAAACTTGTTTTCGCTGCACTATAGAGTAAAGAGATGGATATTGATGAGCTAAAGACTTGTTCCCTAGCCATGTATCTTCCCAAAACCTCGTACTCTCACCATTACCCACTGTAAACGACCCTCTACTGAAGAAATCTTCTTTTACCTTCATTAAACCTTTCCAGAAAGGGGAATCATTTGGTTTCACAGTCACTTCCGACAAAGATTTTGAGTGTAAATATTTGTTTTGTAGAATTTCTTTCCACACCCCTTCTTCGTTTAACAACTTAAATAGCCACTTACTAAGGAGGCACTGATTTTTAATCTCTAAGACTTCTATCCCAAGTCCTCCCTGGTCCTTAGGCCGACATATAATGTTCCATTTAGTTAGCCTATATTTTCGTTTATGCCCATCACTTTGCCAGAAAAATCTTGATCTAAAAAAATCTAGTCTCTTACGAACTCCTTTCGGCAACTCAAAGAAAGACAAAAGAAACATTGGTAGACTCGTGAGGACTGAATTAATCAATATTAAGCGATCCCCATAAGATAACAACTTTCCTATCCAACTGCTTAATTTTCTCTCAAACCTATCTTCTACCGGTTTCCATTCACCATTCTTTAGCCTACGGAAGTGAATTGGTATCCCCAAATACTTGAATGGTAGAGTTCCAGATTCACAACCAAAAATGTTCCTATATTGATCTTCCACATCTTTGGCTTTACCAAAACAGAATATTTCACTCTTATGAAAATTGATTTTCAAACCGGATAGTTGTTCAAAAATGCAAAGGATAAGTTTCATGTTTAGAGCTTTTTCTAAATCATGATCTAAGAAAATTATTGTATCGTCAGCATACTGGAGAATTGAAACCCCCCCCATCAACTAAATGAGGAATTAAACCACTCACTTGCCCATCTTCCTTTGCACGGTTAATTAAAATTGCAAGCATGTCCGCTACAATATTAAACAAGATTGGTGATAATGGATCTCCTTGACGTACCCCTTTCTTGTTTGAAAGTAATGTCCAATGTCATCGTTTACTCTAATTCCAACACTCCCCCTGGTAATGAACTCTTGAATCCATTTACACCATTTTGGGTCAAACCCTTTCATTCTAAGCGCTTGTTGCAAAAAATCCCATCGCACTTTATCATAAGCTTTTTCAAAATCTATCTTTAACAAGATGCCGTCCATTTTCTTCCTATGAAGCTCATGAATCGTTTCGTGTAAAACTACCACTCCCTCAAGGATATGCCGCCCCGGCATAAAGGCAGTTTGCGTAGGCCGAACTACCGTATGAGCCACTTCCGCAACTCTGTTGGTGCCGACCTTAGTGAATATCTTGAAACTCACATTCAGCAGGCAAATTGGGCGGTATTGTTGGATTTGAACAGCATTTTCTTTTTTCGGTAAAAGGATAATAGTGCCAAAATTTAAATGAAAGAGGGGAAGCTCATTCCTCTGGAAAGCTACAAACAATGCCATAAGGTCTAATTTAATTACATCCCAAAACTTTTGATAAAATTCTGCTGGGAAACCGTCCGGACCCGGCGCTTTGTTTTTCTCCATTTGCATAATCGCAGCATGAACCTCTTTTTCAGTAAAATTAACCGTTAAGATTCTATTTTCTTCACTAGACAGTTGAGGGATATCATTATTTTCAGATTCGATCATCCCAAAATGATTTGGTGCGGGATCTCCAAACAAATTCTTGTAATATTCAGAAATATAGGTCTTTAAGTTGTCTTGTCCAACTATAGTACCTTCTTCCTGCTCGAGTTGAAAAAATTTCTTCCTTCGATGCTTACCGTTAGCTATCAAGTGGAAATATTTTGTGTTGTTTCCGCCCTCTTGAATGTGTTTAACTTTGGCCCGTTGTGCCCACTTAGATTCCTCATCCCTTCTTAGCTTTGCTAAATCATCATTTGCCTTTCGTAAAATCCTACGTTCATCACTATTTAATGGAACACATAACCAAACGTATAAACCAATTCACGCACATCAGCCGTGTACGTAAAGGAACACACTCATGTGTCTCAACAATAACAAAAGCATATGGACATGCTTGTAATAAATCCTACTCACAACGTTGAAATGCCATATTATATCTAAAACAAACCGATCGTTTCATATAAGGACGTGCTTCCAACACATCATACATTTCTCTAGGCTAGCCTACTTATCTAGGGCACTTTTGCACGGATAATATGCGCATGCAACCACGGTGATAGATAACTTCCCACACATGTACACGGAAACACAAAAAAGCATTATAATACCATACACACGGCGACACTCTTTCACCGGTATGCACACACAAAAAAGCATTATAATACCATAGAGAATCCTTTCCGCCAACTAAGGAATTTCCTATGGTTGCGAGATAGTTATTCGCAAAATTGGCCACACATAATTTGTACCGAGACGTGACTAAGAATATACAAGGAGAGAGACAGTCATGGGGAGAGATATAGAGTGATGTTGTATATATATATATATATATATATATATATATATATGCACTAAGCTCTAAGACCACCCAAAATGTTGCAGCAAAGTGGTTCGAACAACACTTTGTGCCGGTTCAATAGAGTGTACTAGTGTAGGCATCGATTCAAATGGCTCAAAGATCTAAAAAAACATTCTATGACAAAATCGTACTAATACCAGTTTGTGTTTTGTATGCTAGTACTGTAGTACTAGTATTTGTACAAAACGGTGAGAAAGCAGCCGGGGTCCGGTCCTCGTATAAAAACCAACGGCAGGAAGCGAGGAGATAGCAACCCCACATCCCCACACCATCGAGCAGGTGCACTCATCACTCCACTGCTCCACGCTAGGCGCGCTACAGCCAGCGGCTAGCTAGGCAGGCAGGCAGCCGCCCCCTCTCGTCTCGCTCGCAGAACCGAACCGCGGCTCTGGCACCGAGGTTATTATGGCGACCGCGGCAGCAGTATCTCCCGCAGCAGCAGCAGCAGCAGCGGCGCAGCGCAGCGGCAGGGACAGAGAAGCCGAAGCCTAGCCCTGGCTGTGTTGGAGTGTCGCGTGCGCTGCGCCTGGCCTGGCCTGGCCTGGCCTGGCCTGCTTCTCTTTTGCTTTCCTCTCCTCTCTCCCCCCACACCCAGCCCGAGGGGAAAAAGCTTTTTAAAAATACCAGTAGCCGAGGGTAAAAATCCCACCTCCCGAGCCTCGCTCTCCCTCCCTCCCTGCCCGGACCATCGCGTACGCGTGCTGCGCCGTATACCGTATGTATCTACAGTGAGGCGGCGCGTGCGGTAGTGCGGCTGCGGCGCGAGGGTTCCGTCTCCGGCGGCGGCGCGCGGCGGCGGCGGAGGCGGAGGGTTAGATCTGAGAGGGATGGGGAACCGGATAGGGGGGAGGCGGAGGGCGGGGGTGGAGGAGCGGTACACGAGGCCGCAGGGGCTCTACGAGCACCGGGACATCGACCAGAAGAAGCTGCGCAAGCTCATCCTCGAGGCCAAGCTCGCGCCCTGCTACCCGGGGGCCGACGACGCCGCGGGGGGCGACCTCGAGGAGTGCCCCATCTGCTTCCTGGTAACAGATCTTTCTACCCCACTCCCTCTTCCTTTCCCCCCCACGCCGCCTGCGAAATTTAGCTGCCCCGCGCGGTGCCGAGCATGCCGTGCCGCCGGAATGGAATGTTTGATTGCTGCCGAGTGCCGTTGGGGTGAGCCCGTCGGGGAGTATTTCACGTGATTCTAGTTAATGCCTCCAGTTAATGTCGTCTTGGGAGCTCTTAATATTACTCACCCTAGCCACGTTTTCTAGTTTAACTGTATTTTTTTACTTCATTAATTTGTGTGGTTCGTTACCATTTGGTTTTCTTCGGCAAACTTAGTACGGCTTGTGCATCCAGCTCTCTCCTACTGCCATCATACAGCGCTTGTGTTATGCACATTGTCCAGAACGTGCTTCTAGGTGGCCCGAGATTGGTATTTCGTCACTTGATGTAGGAGAGTTCTGTCAATGTATTTCGTTTCATGTGTCTCATCTAGGAGGGTTCTGGACTTGTCTGTAATAAAGTACTTATTAGAGAAACAATGCATATGTTGATTGTATTCTAATTCTTATAGGCCTACCTGGTGGTAGTGCTGTCATGCATTTGTGCTTGTCAGTGCTACCGGGATAGAATTATTACTGATCCTACATCCAATGTTTTGAAAGTGTTCATTATGCAGAATGTTTTGATGCTCTTTTGAACTTGGTTGGGAATCTTCCTGCCAATGCAGTACCCTTGATTTGTTTGCACAAAGGATAATGCCTTATTCTTGGAATAGTTAGCTGTTGTTCCAGGATATTTGGATAGTTCTATCCTATTTGTCAAATTACTAGAAATAGTTCTGATTTTGCGTGCATTCATGTGACACTGCTACTGTAGCATTGCTGCAATTAACGTTACTATAATTTGAATGCCACTGCAATTCTGTTGCATTTTATCATTGACCTCAAAATCTCTGGATGCATTTGTGTAAAGATGGACATTGTCTTCTAGGAGTTTCTATTATTTACCACTTCCAGTATTCCCCCTTTTTCTAACTTGCTAAAAATAAGATTCTGCCAATTGGGGCAACCATTGTAATTTCCCATGTCCTAAAATGCATGTTTTTCCTTATTGTAGTACTATCCAAGTCTTAACCGATCAAAATGTTGCTCGAAAGGGATATGTACAGGTAAAGCATCTGTCCTACTTGCTGCTACCAATGATTGTGTCTTACTTGTTAGGTGCAAATGCCCTTACATGTCATGTTTGGTTTTTCTGCAGAGTGCTTTCTTCAAATGAAACCAACTCATACTGCTCGGCCTACACAGTATCCTTCTTATCGTCTCTGCTCTTGTTTCATATATCCTTGAATTGGTAATATATGAGTCTTGTCAATTGTCATGATAATACTTAACCAATGAAGATGCCCATTCTGCAAAACTCCCAACTATGCTGTTGAGTATCGTGGTGTGAAGACAAAGGAAGAAAGGAGCATAGAACAATTTGTAAGTCTTATGCTCTAACGTGTTCACTTTTTTGTTGATAGTGTGCAGTGTTTATTTAGTATTTGCAAAGCAAATGCATTTACTTAACCTTGTGTAAACTTGTTACAGGAAGAACAGAAAGTCATTGAAGCACAGATGAGGATGCGCCAGCAAGAACTTCAAGATGAAGAGGATAAGATGAAAAGAAAACAGAGCAGGTGCTCTTCTAGCAGAACAATCGCTCCAACAACAGAAGTGGAGTATCGAGATATCTGTAGCACATCCTATTCAGGTCTGCACTAGATGCAACCAACATATATATTTAAGAATGTTATGTAGCTTAATCTGATAACTTACAATGTGTTATGCCATTTCCAGTGCCATCGTACCGATGTACTGAGCAAGAAACTGAATGTTGTTCATCTGAGCCTTCATGCTCTGCCCAGGCTAATATGCGGCCTTTCCATTCTAGGCATACTCGGTATGTTGCTTTCATTTTATGTTTCATACGATTATACAAGCCTTTTTTTTGCTGGGAATACTAGCTTTGAAAATCAAACTTTACTAAAGCTCATATTTCAGGCGAGTTTATTTGTTAATTAACAATAACATATCCATATGCCGTTCATATCCATTGTTCCTAAAGGAACATTATACAAAAGAAAGTCTTAACATAGTGTATCTGAAGTAGCAAATACTAGCCGTTGGATTAGATGCTGAAAGCAGTGACCAACCATTGCATGATGGCAGAGACCAACAACTAAGAGACAATGGCCTTCTGAAAAGACCTTGAGTTCCTTCCGTTTACACTTCCCATTTTGCATTCTAGTGATTTGGGTAATCCACCATGATATACGCCATCCAAGTTGACATAGCAGCTGTGATAAGAGTTATCATCCTTTTATGTTTAAGGTTGTCTCCTACTGATACCCCAACTGACACATTTAATTAGATCAAGCTTCATTCTGCATTTACTACCTCCATTCCATAATATAAGCATATTTTGTTTTCTGTGACCGATGTTTTGACCAAGAATTACTCATTTAACATCAAGGATTACAAGTCGACGAGTCGCAACTTGTCGCTGGGGTGGTGACAAGGAGACTAGTCGTGACTAGTCTCGACTAGTGCTAGACTAGTCGATACGTAATCGAGCTTTAACTACTAAAAAATACTAAGCAACTAGTCTACTGATAGTAGTATATTAACAAGTTGACAATATATTTTGATGGCATTGGGGAGTCAAGAGGAACCTGGTACTGAAGGAGAGAGATCAGGGCGAGGAGGAGAGGAGCCCAGCAGCGTCCAGCAAGGTGAGGGAGGCGGTGGCGACCTGGCGGCAGCCAGGTGAGAGGCGGCACAAGGGGAGGGCAGCTAGGAGAGAGGCGGCTGGGTAGGGGAAATAACGATCTGTGGCGGGTTAGGGTTTTCACTCACGGGGGCCTTTTTATACCCAGGAAACTATCTTGTCGATCGACTCAAAATCATAGACTTGTCGTGAATAGTCAACGACTAGTCAACTTGTCGACCGAACTAGTCGAGTCGCTCCAGGTTGTCGACATCGAAGTAGCGACTGGTAGACAAGTCGTGTGACAAGTCGCGACTTGTCGAGCGACTCATAATCCTTGTTTAACATGTATTTATGTGATAAAAATCATAATCATAATTAATGTACTACTTATGAATATGAATACAACGATATCAATTTTATGTCGCATAAAATACATATTAATTGACTAATTGTTGGTTGAAGTCTTGGTCAACAGGAATGAAATATGCCTTATTTTTCGGACAGGAGGTATTACGGTGGGATATTTATTTGTAATTTATTTTTAACAGAATTTTCCTTAGTTAGCCAATGAGGAAAGCAATCTTTAAATTCTGGACCTGCTTTCAGTATGGCAAACCCAGTTGACCTAATGGCTACACTGAATACCATATCCTGACTATCTCTATGACTGCGATGGATATTTGGTAGAATCAATTTATTTTCAAGCTGATTGAAATTTCATTTGAAGGATAACAATCTTGAGAGGGAGTAAGTGTTTATAGTCAATTTCTGTCCAAATTGAATGTTCTTACTTGGCTTATATGGGAAAACAATGTTTATTTTGGACTTGGACCTACTTTGACTGCCAACCCAGTTAACCTAACGGCTACACATGAACACTTACTCCACTACTATTATCTTCTCTACGAATGCAATACAATAACTGGCCATCAACCCAAGGGTGGAAACGAGACAGGTCCGTTTGTTATCATTGCAGCACAAAAAAGAACAATCACTACACACTTGCAAAGGAAGAAGTCTTCTCTTTTGGGGGGTTTCCTGCACATTATAACACACACAGCTGCCTGACCTGGCCTAAATTGCCTGTAGGTGTAGGATTCTGTTTCTCTTCCCTTTGTTGTTTCTGCCTTTTTGGTAGTTCATACTTCATAGGTTTGGTTAGCTTTTTTTTTTTGATTTGCCTCGTTTTTGGTTTGTATTTGTGCCATCTTGGCATTCCCTTCTAATACATACAACACATGTTGGCCACATGTTCGAGTAAAAAAATTGTCGGCCATAGTATTATCTTTTGGGTAATGTTTCATGTCGGCTTGATTCCTAAACCGATAGATTTCCACACTTGCACCAAGCTAGTTGGCCAATGTGTACAGGTAAAGCCTATCAGTATTTTGATAACTGATATCACCTCTTATCCTCTTGGTTGTCCTAGATTAAGAAATAGAACCTGCATGCTTCAGTTGTTATAAGTACAAAAGTAACCAGGATAAGAATTTTTGATGCTACACTGTAATAAACAACATCTGTACAGTTCAGATATGCACATCACTGCTAAATGAGAGGACTCTTTTGTGATGATGCTAGTGCAGAAACGTTATAGTAGATCTAAATGGGAGGACTCTTTTGTGATGGTGCTAGTGCAGAAACTTATATAGTAGGGAGAGAGGCTTGAGCCAGAATGAAGTTGAGTTTCTAGAGAGGATTTGGCCGATATAAAATGTTTCAGCCTGACCAAGAATCTGCATTTTCACTGTTGTGGTTCTTGTTCAGAAGATTGGTTGATGTACTGGTTGTTAGTTTATGTGTCCACTCTTTCCAACGGTTTAAGTTCCAGCATTAAACTGCAAACAAGGTATGACATTATGAGTACGACTGGAAAGACTTACTGAAGAAAACTAATCCCTTCCATGTTGAATTCAGCAACTTCTCATCAACTTCCTTGGAAGCCAGTCTGGAATAAGTAAACTAAGTAAATAGCAATCTGAGTCTAACACGAAAAAGGCCTTAATCTCTTTGTTGAAATAGAAGCAGAAACAATATTTTTCTCCATCTCTTATTTGAGACATAACTAAACAAAGTGGCCAAAGAAGCCAAGCAAAACCGGCCAAGAAACAAAACACAAAAGTGTACTCTCGCGTATGATGCTCCCTAGGTATTTCGCCCCGCAAGGGCCCAATTTGTCATCTCTCTTTTACATTTTGTTGTACTAAGCATATACAGCACCGTGGTCAAGATAATCCTCAATCCTGTAGAGATAAAGAAATCTTGTGACATTCTGGTTGTCTTTTTCTTACAGTGATGATAACATTGACATGAATATAGAGGATATGATGGTTATGGAAGCGATTTGGCGTTCAATTCAGGTAAAGTAAAAGCTTTTTATATGCCCCTTAAATGATCATATTAAGAGTATGTCAAGTGTATGATTTGCATAAATGGTTTTCTATACCTGGAAAGAAATAGTTTTCTATACGAGCTGCAGAAAATCTGACGGTTTATCTTCATCATTCTTACTGTTATCCTCTCTGTCATTTGAGTTTAAAGTAGCCCATTTGTGTTGTTACTATTCTTTAAGCAATGTGCTGGCAGATAATGTTGATAGCATAATTGTTTTTCTTATTCCCTTAAAGTTTTTTTTTAAAGATAGGAGTCCGAAAACAAAATTAGTAAATACCATATTTAGTTATTATTAAGCCAAAGGCTTCAGTAGTTCCTGCTCAAACATGCATATAGTTCCTACCCTTGTGCTTTTTATTTGTTAATGGTTGCAAGTTACAACTAAACGTTCATAAGATTAAGCAAAGAGAAAGACCAATGAATTATCACTACTTAAAATTGTCAAGATCGAGATCAGCTGTGGTCTGTGGAAACAAGCTGATTTTAGGGAGGTTTGCTATCCTAGATCAATTGTTGAGAAACAGAAGAATCTTGTACTTGTCATTTGAGCCTAGAGCCCTAGGGCCTATACGGCTATACTGCCTATGATTTTCTAGTTTTTTAATTGAAATATGTTTATAAGCATAGTCTGATTATATATCCATCAATTCTACAATTATGTACTTGACTTGCTACGAATTGGATGAAACTATTAATGCATCCCATTATCTATTTCTTCATTCAGCTATGAGAAAAGATTGATGCTAGAAATGGTTAGATTTTAAATTGTCTCCAATTGATAAGAAACATAATTTTGTTATACGACATACTTATTTCCTTATAGAACTTTTGAGAGGCGACTTATCTTTTAAACTGGATATCATCCAGATGCACAATCTAAAAATCGTGTCAAATTCTTCCTAGTACAGAATGTACTTAGATTTCTTTGCACTTGTACTATAATGAACAAGAACATATGAGCCTAGGCTGCATATTGGCATCTACAAAAGAAAAATCAATTTAACATATATCCAGTATATATAGTGTCATCTTCCCACTAACCGAGGAATTTTTTATTTTAAATTGTCGTAAGTTGATAAGGAAACATAGTTTTGGTTACAGGGTGCGCTTCTTTCCTTCTAGAAATGTTGAGATGGGATTTATGTGTTAAAGTGGATATCGTCCAGATGTGCACTCTAAAGCCATGCCGGATTCTTTGTATATACTTTCAATTTTTGCACTCATGATAGAATAAACATGCTGGATTGGAAAAATTTCGTGGCTTATAATATGTTCACAATTTCTTTTCTTAGCAGGAGCAGGGAAGTATAGGAAATCCTGTTTGTGGTAGCTTTATGCCTGTACTCGAGCCACCATTACGTGAACGGCAGGCATTTGTTCCAGCTCCTCTAGAAATACCTCATCCTGGTGGATTTTCTTGTGCTGTTGCTGCTATGACTGAGCACCAGCCACCAAGCATGGATTTCTCTTACATGGCCGGTAATAGCGCATTCCCAGTCTTTGACATGTTCCGCCGACCATGTAACATTGCTGGTGGAAGCATGTGTGCTGTAGAGAGTTCACCAGATAGCTGGAGCGGGATTGCACCAAGTTGCAGCAGGGAAGTGATAAGAGAGGAAGGGGAGTGCTCAACCGACCACTGGTCGGAGGGTGCAGAGGCCGGAACAAGCTATGCTGGCTCAGACATTGTGGCGGAACCAGGGAGTATGCCAGCGTTGCCTTTCCCTGAAAATTACAATATGGCACCAAGCCACTTCCGCCCTGAGAGTATTGAAGAACAAATGATGTATTCTATGGCTGTTTCTTTAGCAGAAGCTCATGGTAGAACGCACACGCAAGGGTTGGCATGGTTGTAACACAGTGATTTTGACGCCTCCTGCCTCATCCCCTGCGCTGTCGTTGTTCTGCCCCCCTTCTGCTCCTTTTTTGCCACCCCGTGTACGGCTGTTTTATTTCTCCTTTTTGCATGTGTTGCTTCATGGTTTGATATAGTTCCAGCTATAGCTCTCCATTATTATTGCTTATATGTATGTAAAATGGAATATGAGGAAGAAATAGAAAAGAAAATGGGTCACAGTTCTTAATGCTAGCAAAAAGGATGCAAAATAAGTTACAGCACCACGGCAGATAGAGCTTGGGAGTTGGGAGTGTCGTATCGGGGTAATGGGGTTGCATGAGGTAGGCGATGTGCTTATTCGTAGTCTAGCCATTATGTGCATGATTTGGATCCTGTTATTCTTATGTGGTGTAGCTGATAGATAAATCTGTCTGCGTGAGTTCATGACTTCATAGTTACACACTGCAAAAAGAACTTCGGGTGAGTACTTTTCCCCTCCTAGGTCGCCTCGCGTGGGGCCACGCCACTGCAGCCGTTGGCGGCCACGCCAGCGTGCCTTGACGGGCCCCTACGCGTGGAGGGTAGTGTGGGTGGAAATCGGGTGGCGACGCGAGGGTGTGGAGACACTCTCTGGCGCAGGGCGGGGGTTATGGAGGTGCGGAGGAGCCCTGCGAGGGAAGCAGTGGCGTTTGGTGGTGTTACTGGAGGTGGCGGCGCGTCTAAGGTCGGTGAGGCAGTAGCCCTTAGCTGTCTCGCTGGGAAGGCTCCTGGCGAGAGGCTAGCCGCAGCCATGTGCGGTGGTGACCTCTCGGTGGTTGTTGACGCGGGTGCGGGAGGAGAAGGGCGGTCCCGATCTGGGCCTTCACTGGCCCAATGTGGGGCCAAAGGAGCAAGGGCTGCTGCATGGATGTCGCGGAGTTGGTGACGACTGTGGCGGGCAATCCGGGCTCATGCCAGAGTAGTGGAGGTTGCGGGTCCTTGCCAGGATGGAGGTGGAAGTTGGTCATGGCTCTCCGCCTTGCGGTGTGTTGGAGGCCATGATTTTGCAGCTACGTTGGCAAGGAGCTTTGGCGGTGGGGATGCGAAGCTACTAGATCAGTGCTAGCCCAATCCTCGGAGGTGGGGGGGGGGGGGGGTGACCGAAACATTTCAAAAAGAATTGTTTTGCAGTATTTGCTTACGATGACCTCGTCAAGAGATTACGAAACATATGTGGCTCGTGACCTTGTTGCTTTGCCAGAAGCGACTAGTCGCCTCTGAAAGGATCGTATGAGCGACTAGAGGGGTGAATAAGGGCTACTCAATGTTTAGTTCCTTTTCAATTTAGGCTAGACAAGAAAGGTAAATTCTCTAGATGTGCTACTAAGTAAATTTATCTAGCGTGACAAGCATGCAAATAAGTAATAAACAAGTAAACATACAATAGTAAATGATAGAAATAATCGCGAGGGAGACACCGGAGAAATAAGGATGTGTTCCCGTTGTTCCTTCCTTGTTACGAGAAGTACGTCTATGTTGGAGAGGTCAGGTACCACAAAGGACACCAACACCACAAAGACTCATCCTATTCTCCGGTGAACAAGCCACAAAGGCGAGTTCAAGCCCTACTAAGCGGTGCCCTTGAAGGCGGCAACAAAGACCTTTACACAAAGGGCTGGGGCGAGCTCTAAAACTTAATTGGAGACTCCCAACAACAACACCACCAAGCTCTCATACATGAAGATTGAGCTCTAGGGCGACTTCTTTCGGCTAGGGTTGCAAGAACCCCAAGAGTAACAAGTTCCTCAATGGAATGGATGGAGAATTCAAATCCCTTCAATGGAACTGTAGATCTAGATCTCCTCCCTCAAATCCCAAAAGGTCTTCAACTTCTAGTGGCTAGGATAGGCGATCTATTGATTTTGAGGTCAAGATTAATGGAGGAGAGAGTGGAAGTTGCACCTACCACCGGAGGTGGAAGATGACTATTTATAGGTCTCGAGAGAGAACTAGCCATTGCATCAGTTTTACACCAGAGTCTCTGGTCCCTGACATCGGAGTCTCCGGCCTAAGGCCGGAGTCTTTGGGTCAAGCCAGAGTCTCCCGTCCAGAGCCCACTCCAGTATCATGCAAAGCTCAAGTATATGAGGAAGGCCAGAGACTTTGTCTCCAGGCTAGAGTCTTTGGTTCCTTCCATTACCTTGAAAAGGAAAGAGCACCAGGAAGAGGGCCGGAGTCTCTGGTCCATTCCGGTACCTGCAAAGGCAAGGGTGCCAGGTCGAGGCCGAAGTCTCAACCACCAGGCCAGGTCTCCAGTCACTTCCAGTACCTTGAAAATGAAGTGTGTCAGGAAGTGGTCAGAGTCTCTGGGCTTATCCATGTCGAAGTCTCCAGTGTTGCACACCAGAGTCTCCGTTCTGAGAGAGCACTCCAAGTAAAGAATCTGCACATAGACTTGCTTACCCTTGATTCTCTCCAACAGTAATAAAGTGGGATGGCTAGGAGGATGCATTTTGTTTGTGCAAGAAATTAAGATGAATTCACCCAAACCTTTCCATCAAGGAACCCCTCTTGATAGTAAGGAAGCCTATAAACTAGAAACGAAAACTAAGGCTTTGACTTGGTCTTTTCTCCTTTTTGAGGGATTGATAACCGTCTCGTGCAAGATGTCATTCTCACCTAAAACACTAGAGCACACGGTTAGTCTCACAAGTGTTGACAACAAACACCCAAAGTATTATTAGTATGGGAAATGCCCTTTTAGCCTCCTTTCACGGCGAGAAGATGAAATTCAGGTTGATATGGAAGTGTGATGACCCAGCATGCCACCAAACGTGTAGTACACAAGTCGTTGACATAATACCAATGAAACACCATCTCACTAGTATTAGATTGATCAGAGTGGTACAACAGAAACATCATAGGTCCAAGGCATGACTATAGAATTACAATTTTCATAATAGAGATCTTTAGACCCTTCTCAACAGATAGAGGTTAGTTCTCGTGACTAAAATCTAGAAATAACATCTTGAAGTAACTTCACTAGATCAAACTCTAAAGCTTGTTGGCTTGCTACTGCTGCTATAGATCTACTCTGACTACTTAGAATCTAGGATTAGGGAGTTGGTTCCCTTCTATTCATGTTATAGGTTTCCTCCATGATTGATATGGGCGTTGACTCTGTTGACTCTCCTGGTAGCTTCTGCTCTTGATTGAAGACTTCATCTTCATCTTCTGTTCTTTGAGATTGCCTCCTTTCGTTGCCTCCAATCTAAGAAAGGGTTAAGAAGGTAGGGGTGAGTACGAGCATCTTAACAAGTTCTAGGGAAAGGGTGTTTTATGCACTATCTACAGCCTTAGACCAAAGAGTCATTTGGCAATGTGAAGTTTCCATACACATTTTTTTAACATGTTTTATTCTGGAAAACTATGTCCGTTAGCCTTCACGGGTTGATTTGAGCTTAGGTGGAGCTCCTTTCTTGCCACGTTCGCAGTTCCTTCCTGAAACAAGGAGTGCCAAGCCACAATTCATTCACTCAGCAAAGATGGTTACTTTACCCATAACATGCCTTAGTCTTGTTGCACATCCAAGTTGCATGCTTGTCCACACTTCATTTGTGTGGATCCTAGTCTAAGATCCAAGCCAATCATTGCCCTTCTCCGTGACCCGGCATATCAACTCTTTCGTGATCTACTGCACCATACTTCACTTTCCTGGGAGAGCTATGCATGCTCGAAGCTGACTTTCCTTGAACAACTTTGAGTCCTCAGAGCTGACTTTCCTTGAATAGCTATGAGTTAGTTTCCTACAATCCATCCTAGACACCGTTGTTCCCATGGGACGTAAGGGCTCCCACCTGCTGCATTCACCTATCGAATGAACAACTTGTTGCATTTAACTACCAAACTGCACATCACTGGCCGGTACATCCATTGATATGCGAAAGGAAGAAGATCCATCTGACTTTCCTATCCCATTACATACCTTATGGTTAACCGTTATATAGGCGCAAGAATCCCTAGCGACATTTGTTATTAATCCTTGGTGATACTTTTCATTTGCAGTGGAACACCCACCATCAACTCAAACCATGCTTTGGTTGCCCACCATATTAGATTAACAATCCCTACCGGGCTAAGAATAATTAGTTCATATTAAGTATGAAAATATAACTTTTCTTTTAGCAGTAGTGATATGAAGTAGAATTGCAAATAGTTTGCTAAAAACAATCAAAGGCATGAGCAAGAGTGAACTTGCCTTTTTTTACTAGAAGATTATGCAACCAATAGCTTCCATACACGGAAACTCCAAATTATGAAATTAGCATCAGCGTCCGGTAAGGACAATGTTTAAATGATTGGAAACATGCTATTATGCATAATATATGCTATGCATCGCCCCTAAGCATCACCTAACCCCAATGATTTAGTATTTATAGAATTGTGGTGGCTTCTTTGAGATGTATTGCGCTTTTAAGTTCAATGTACACACAAGGTTGTTAAGGTTTTAGTTTAACTTACGATCATTTAGAAGTGAAAGAATTAATCTTTAAAACAAGGTTATTGTTTTAGTGTTTACCAGAATTCTTTGCTAAAGTTAATATATGATAAAGGTAAAGACATGAAAGTAACAATTTTAGGTTGTATCATAAGACTTGTAAATATTTAGTTGATCACTATAATGACGTAGATGTCTCCTAGAGGGAGGGTCAATAGGCGATCTAAAACTTTTACGATGGGCTTGAACAAATACGGAATAAAACTAACATTTAATTTGTCAAGTAAACAAAACCTAAATAAACTAAGCTCACCTATGTGCCCCAACAACTTATGCTAAGCAAGATAAGCAAGTATGTGAGCAAGATATATAACTTCAAGCACGAAGGCTATCACAAAGTAAGTTGCATTAGTAAAGGAGCTTGAGTATAGAAATAACTGAGGCACCGGAGATGATGATGTATCCCAAAGTTCACACCCTTGAGGATGCTACTCTCCATTGGAGCGGTGTGGAGGCACACCAAATATTATAGAGGCTCATTGTGCTCTCCTCGGGCCTTCCCACCAAGATGGAAGACGCGATCCACTACGGGACCCTCAAGGCCAGTCATCGATCACATACAAGCTTGAGGCAATCTCCACAACTTATTTGGAGGCTCCAAAGTAATCCACAAAGATTGAGGCACACTCCACAACTTAATTGGATGCTCCCAAGAATCACCACCAAGGCACCACATAGCCATAAAACTTAGGAAGATCGCCACAACTTAATTGGATATCCCCAAGTAACACCATGAAGCCACTAAGCCTTCTAGGGTTCCAAGAACCCAAGAGTAATAAATTTCTTACTTTCACTTCCACGAATCTTCATGGAGAACTCAAATCGATGCAACCAATGCAATGGCAAGAACACAAGTGCTCAGGTCCTTCTCCCTCAAATCCCACCAAAGCAACTAATGTTATGGAGATATATGAGAGGAAGAACAATGGAGGAAATTCCCAAAGAACTCCAAGGTCTAGATCCACTATGTTCCCATCACTTAGAGGAGATATGGATTGGTAGAAATATAGATCTAGATATCCTATCACTTTTCCCTCAAAATATAAAAGAATCATAGGAGGAATTGATAGAGGGGCAAGCTTTCCAAGGTCAAAAAATGGTGCGAAGAGAGGGGGAAAATGAGCAGTTGAAGGTTGAGGAAGGGAGGGGTATTTATACCCCCTCCCAAGAAAATAGTCATTCCAGCTGCTAGGGGCAGATAATCCCCCCCCCCCCCCCAAATAATCCGGGGAAAATATCTGCCCCACATATGAGGCTCGTGCATACAACATGTACAAAGTCCTTAGGCAAAATTCGAGGGCCGGATTATTGGGCCTGGTAGAAATGGGAATAACTTTTGTAGCCAGACTCTGTTTTTGATGATCTTGGACTCATTTGAATCATAACAACAAGCTACATAATTTATTGTATAGAAACATCATAGTACAACCACGGAAGATAAAACCAAATGATTAAAATTTTGACCTCTCTATAAAAGACAAACTGGTAAAACCTTGAACACCAAAAATGCAATAAGTTTTTCATACAAAATCCATATTTCATGAGCTAGAGCTTGTAATGGAAGTAACGACAAGCTCTAAAACCACACATGAATAGAAGCCATATAAGAACCAATAAAGATGACACCGGGTATGCAAAGGTTTGAATTTCTCCAAATGATACGGTTAAGTTACTCACTCAAGAGCCCTCTTGCTTACTCACAGTACCAATGGCCCATAAAAAATGGAGGTACATTATGGGAAGCAATGATTTTAGAAAACAAACACTATCACACAGTGGAGGAATCCATTTGCTAGGATTTTTCACCAACAACTCCAAAGACAATCGATTCATCTTAGAGAATGATCTTTACCCAGCCATCTTACGAGAGTTGGCAATCCTGGTTTCAAAGACAATGTGAAAATTATATGTCCTAGCATGCCGCAATGGTTGGGTGCTACTTGATTCTCTACAAGGGATAGTGTAATGACCCAAAAAGTAGCAACGATTTAGGACTCGATTGCAAATTGGATTGTTGAATTGCATGCATTTGAAAATTGTGAAAAAACTTAAAACTTTGGTTTTATGAGATATGAGATATTGAAATTGAACTCTAGTGTTGAGTTTTGACTTAGGTCAACACTAGGGATTGAAATTCAAATTTCAAAGTGAAGTCATATTTTCAAAATTAGGTAAATAAAATTTGAATTATTTTGAATGGAATCTTAAGATTCAATATACATTGGTTGATTTGTGTGAATTAAAGCTAACCTAGATGAATTGAGTTCAAAATGGAGGTTTGACTTATGCAAACTTGAATTCATATTCAAAAATAAATGACATAATAATAAATCAATATAAAAAGAAATATAATTTTATTTCTTATCTCAATAGTATATTTACAATATTTTGTACAAGGAATGAAACAATAAAAGTACATCAGAAGAAAACCTATTACAAACTACTAAAAAGAAAATAAAAATCCTAAATTCTAAATCTTCTTATCTTCTTATGTTGATCTTCTAAACCTGCAAACAAATAACAAACAAAGGACCTTTAGAAAGATCCAAATGTAGGATTCACCTAAGTGAATCCATATTAATTTAGAAACTCCAGGAACTTGTCCTGAACCTTGTGTTGAGGCAAGGCAAAGGAAAACATTTGAAAATGATCAATATAAATCAGTAGCAAGTAAGATAGATGACAAAACCAAATGGCAAGCCAAAACCAGAACCATGTCCAGAACCAGAGAAGAACAAGCAGAGACCAAGTGTAGTACCAGTAGGAGGCCATTGTAGCATTCAGTAGTGCAAAATCACAAGAACCATAAAATTCTGTAAACTAAATACTTAGAGAAACAAATTTCTAGAATCAAACACACCTCAACCTTTTATTCCTTTTTAAAAGAACTCAAGCATGCATGAGTGACACATAACAGTCATCATACATGAACTGAATCACCAAAGTAAAAAATCACCATAAAACCCTAATTGCTGTCAACAAGCCAATGAAACAAACTAAAATCCAAAACCCTAAAAACTATAGAAATTGATTTAGGAAATTACCAAGTTACCCCTAAGTCATCATGCCAGATTAGGCATATGACTTTAGCCCATGCTGAGCTATAAATGCAAGCAAGAAGTCAAAATAGAGAGGCGGTATAAGCACCTTAGTCATTGTTTGCATGGCACATAGGTGTCAACAGCACAGCTTTAGGGACCTATAAATAGGACCCCAGACCCTACCTTGAAGATCACAAATCCTCACAAAGCTCATAAGAAACACTCTAAGGCCAGAGGTAGAGAGAAAAGAGCTAAAAAATCACCTTAAGGCCAGAGGCTCAAGGAGAGGAACTCCAAACACACCCACTGGTGTGAAGGAGAAGATCTAGAGGAGCCCTTGGAGCAAGAACATGAGCAAGGAGGAGAAGAACTGCACCAGATCTTCATCAAGCACACTTAGTTGACTACATCGGTTATAGCTTAAACCCTAGAGTAGAAATAGATGAGAGGAAGTGGTAGCTACTTCCCAGAACCCTAAGTCACTGCTGTGTATCTCCAATTACTCGAGAATATCATCAGCAAGCACTCTAAGACCTGGCATAGCTAACCATTAGAGGGACATAATAATAAGTGGTAGTAATGGACTTGATCATGCAACTGATAGTGCATGCACAAGTACATATAGATATATCAGAAATAGCTAAAGCACACTTAACTAAATTATACAAACACACAAACATGCATATAATCTGTGAGCTATGGATGCTTAGCACATTCATAAGCAACATCTACAAATCTAAGTAGCAATTAGACCCTAGAATTAACAGTTAACTGAAGAACAACAGTTAACTGAAGAACAACAGTTAACTGAAGAACAACAGTTAACTGAAGAAATAGTGACAGTTCACTGAATATTAATAGTAGCATGTAAATTAAGAAACATGAGCAAGCACACTTGATCATGTCAAGTACCAGTAACTACTAGAACATATTAGAACAAACTAGAACACCCTAGAACCTACTAGAAGCCATCCAATCGGCCAAAGAATGCATCCCTGTTAACTGACAAAACTGAAGATTTACACTAAAGATTCAGACAGAGCCATAACAGCATGCATTCAAGATAGTAATCATAGGAATAGATACTATGAACATGGTAGACACCTAATTAGAACCTAATCAAGCTCAGTAATGTTGAAACCCTAGAAATGTGGTTTGGATAGAGACAAACCTTAGAACAAGTGAGCCAGTAGTAGAAATTATAGTAGTAGAGGTAGTAGTAGACGTAGAAGAGAGAGAGAGAGAGAGATGAGGACCTACCTTGTGGACGAGGGAGCAAAGCTCATCATCTTCGGAGATGAAGCAGAGGCGGCACAGGGAGCACCCCGAGCGATACTTGACCTGCACCTGCCATTAGTTGACATAGAAGACTTAGACAAGCCACCTAGGAACAGCCATAGTCCCAGGAGCATCGAAGAAGTCACCAGAGTCGAGCACGACCACGAACACCGAAACCCTAGATTTAGATAGGTATCAATTCGAGCTGTAGAGGAAGCAACCGAGGGGAATATGGGGATAGGAAGGTAGAGCGAATGGCGATGAGTCGTTTGAGCAGAGAGGCAACGCCGGAGATGGCCGGAGACGACCAGAACAACAAGGCAATGGTGGAGGTGATTCGGTCGCCAAAGTGAGGATGGAGAGGCTCGAGTGAGTGAGAGAAAGGGGGGCAAATGGTTTGGTTCGACCGAACCGGTACGCCAATTTTGACTGATTTGGGATGACCAGTGCGCCTAGGGTTATTTTAGTAATTTACTAAATAGTTAAAATGCAAAAATAGAAAATAAAACCTTAGAAACCTCACAAAAATAAAAAAATAGTTTTGAGTTCAGACTAATGAGAGGAACCCAACTAACATTGTTGTTGAATTAATTGAATACTTTTATTTTTGATGAATTTTAAAATCAAGTTAAACCTTTATATTTCAAAATGAAATCCCAACAATTGTTATTTAATTGTTTTGAGTGAGCAAATTTAATTCTTATAGATATATGAAAATTATAAAGGAATATTAAGACATTCCTAAAACAGTAGTATCACTTTTGATCATTATTTACCAATATACACTTTGTTGAATCCCACTTTATGAACACGATTTGTTACAAACTTCTGACTATTCGATATCCTTCCATGCTACTCTTGAGTATACTGGTTGACAGATTGAGAATTCGGTGTACAATTGGTTGGTCGTTTCATTGTGTGACAGAAAGTGTATAGGAAGAAAGAATCGATGAAACTTGATAGTACTATTGGAACATTAAAGTTTGGATAATTGATTGAAAACCCAACAAACCAAAAAAGAATGAAATAAATCACAAGAGAAATCATTGCATAGCATATAGTTGCATTAGAGTGCAATTTGAACTTTTGAAGCATTTATTAAGAACTTGAAAGGATCTTTACTGGCGACTAGAGAGGGGGCGAATAGGCGCTAAACCAATTTTTAATCTTTTTCAATTTTAGGGCTTGACACAAAGTAAATTCACTAGATGTGCAACTAGGTGAATTTCCTACAAGTGACAAGCAAGCAAGCAATATGTAAATAAGTAAGATACAAGTAAGGGAGCGAGATAACCGAAAGGTGGAGATTGGAGACACAAGGATGTATTCCCGTACTTCCTTCCTTTTGAGGGGAAGTACATCTATGTTGATTGTGGTGACACGGAGTCAACCAACGCCATGGAGGCTCACCTTGTTCTCCGGTGAGCAAGCCACGGGGGCTAGCTCATTTCCACTAAGCAGTGGTATTGGGGGCACCGATCGAAACCCTTACACGGAGCTTGGGGCATGCATCCACAACTCAATTGGAGGTTCCCAAGGATGCCATGGAGGCTAGAAAACCACAAAAACAAGAGTAATCACGAATTACAACACCTAGTGCTTCCAAGGAACCACTAGGCACAAATTCCCCAAGCTAATGGAGAGGAAAATGAAATTCCTTCGGTGGAGATGTAGATTGGGACCTCCTCCTTTGATCCTCCAAAGATCAGGGACTTTGGGTGGTTGAAGGTGGAGATCTAGCAATGAGGTTGGCTCCAAATAGTGTCTTGTTCTTGATGAGGATGAGTAAACTGGAGAAGAAGAACAGGGGGAGGGGTATAAATACCCCTCCCTGAAATGTATCCGTTGCAGCCGCCAGGGCCGGATTATCCGGGGCAAGTTAGGGCCGGATATTCCGGCCGGCCGGATAATTCGGCCAGATCTGGAATAATCCGGCCGAAATATCAGGCCTGCTTCTGAGTGACGCGTGCCTCGCCTTCTCTTGGTCCTTAGTCATTTTTGCGAGTGGCCGGATAATCCGGCCAGAAGTGGAAATATCCGGCTGAAATACCCGACCTACTTCTGAGTGAAGCGCGTTGCCTTCTCTTGGTCCTTAGTCATTTTTGCGAGTGGCCGGATAATCCGACCAGAAGTGGAAATATCCGGCCCTTATTTTGAATGACACGCCTCACGACTTCTTCTGGTCCTTAGCCATTTTCAAGGGTGGACGGATTATCCGGCCAGACGTCAAAATATCCAGCCAAATAATCTGGCCCCTATACTGAATGACGCGCGTCTTGATCCTTTTCAGTCCTTAGCCGATTTTGCAAATGGGGGCGGATTATCCGGCCAGATCTGGAAAGATCCGGCCTAATAATCCGGCCTGAAATATTTCTGCACCAAAGACACTCAAAGACAATGTTAAATTATCCTAGTGTTGTTAACTAACACACAAAACTAGGGAGGGCTAGAAAAAGCCCTAACAATCTCCCTCTTGTTGGTGTTAGATGACAACACTAGGATTTGCAATATAATATAGTGACCAAGCAAATGTATCTTAACAAAATGGAGGGAGCTCCCCCTAAAGATGTGCATAGGATCACCTAGGATCAATTTGCAAAGGGGAACAAGCGCAATATATAGGGGATAGCATATGAACATAAGGCAATAGTTCCATAATAATTTAACGACTAAGGTAGTTCACCAAGCACAAGTCTAACACAAATGGAAAGTTCAACAAACGACACAAACAGAAGCACAAGCTCTCAAAGAATGATAAAGGCACATGCTTGAGCCCCCAAACCAAGTAATGCAAATCCCCGCAAGAGACCTACTAGAACTACTTCTACCCCTTTGGCATCGAGACACCAAAAGGGAAAAGAGCGATGCTACACGCCCCAAGAGATCACACAAAGTCGCCGTCATCCTCGTCTTCCTCCAAATCCTCTTTAGCCTCCTCTTCTTCCTCCTCGTCCTCTTTGTCTTCTGCCTTCTCTTCCTCTTCCTCGTCTTCCTCTTCATTTTCAACATCATCATCATCACGAGGAGTACGACCAACAAAGAGGCACCTCTCCATCGCACCCCAATCATAGGAGTCGGTGTGCCACTTGTTGTAGGCAATGGCAGGAGTGGGTGGAGAAAGAGCAGCTTGTTGCCCACTTAACTTGTGAAGAATCTCTCACTGATTGTCAAGGATGAATTTGCACTCACGATATGCTTGATAGTTCTCTCAGTGAATCTCTACCTTAATGCAAAGAACATGCTTTTGAAACCAGCTCAACTTCTTCACTCTCCTTGGCACATCCTTGGACACAAACTTGCCCATAGCACTAGAGCGAGCATTGTCGTGGTTTTGTCAATAGATCTGCCATAGGGGTAGGTGTATGGCAGTTTGTGGAAGAGGGTGAACACGGCGGAGCGATCCGGGACGGTGATAGCACGAGTTTACCCAGCTTCAGATCCCGCAACGGTGGCGAGACCCAAAGTGCTGCTATAATTCACTATATGGCAACAAGTGCTCAGTTACAATGATGAGGTTGGCTGTTTCGCTATGCGATTGGCCGTATCTAAGTCTCGGTGAATCTGTGCCTCAAGGGCTCCTCCACGCCGGCTTATAAAGGCACCTGGCGCGGGCATCACGATGGTACCGAAGCGGATACAATATGGAGTCCAAGACTAAGTCCTATGTGTGTACTACAAGGCAACCCGCCATGGGCCTGTCTTCGGATCCGCCATAAGCTCCTGCGTCCAGTATCCGCCATGGGCTTTCCAGCAACTGGGCCGCTTGGTAGGCAATCCTCCATACCACCTCCATGGGCCACCCTGGCTTGCTGGTTTAGGACTACGTCGCTGGTATACCCATTTGGTATATCCCCAACAGTAGCCCCCAGGAAACTTCAAGATCGCCACCTTCATCCGCTATGCTTGATTTTTGGTGAAGTCCATCCGTCATAGCTCATCTTCTTTTTGCGTCTGGATGGCGGTTCTTGGCGTTCCTCCTTCCTTCATGTCTCAATCTGCCGTAGATAGCGGATTGTGCAACGTAGTTTCAGCTCAGCGAGATTTCTGGGATCCGTTGGATCTTACCACAAAATCCGCCGTAACTTTTGCCACGCAATTCCTTCTAGGGTAAGATTTGTGGTATAAGCACCATTGGTACAGATTACCGTTTTACCCTTGGACACGTGTCATTGATCTAGGGTTTGCGAAATTGGGATGAATGGTTCAGATGGCGGGCACGAATCTCGAGGCTCGGGGCCTATATATACCTGGCCGGTCACCCCTGCCATTTCACACCTCATTCCATCGCACACCTTCTCTCTCCTCAGTGCCGCTGCGAGAGCTCCGCGATCTCTGGTGAGCCACCACCCGGAACTCCTCGTCGCCGGTCACTTTCCGCCGGAGCAGCTCATCTGAGCGTGAGTTGTATTTCGTAGTGGGAACCAATCTTCATCCGCCGTCACCATGAATCCTGGATCTCCTTCCCGCCACTCTTCTGATGCTGAGGAAGAAGACTCTCCTCTACAGCAATCTGCTTACACTTCCCATCCTCCAATGGCGGATTCTTATCCGGAGGATATCACATCTGAAGCGGAGGAGGAGATAGCAGGACAGGCTGCGGAGGAGGCTGCAGAAGATGAAAACGACGACGGAACCTAGGAAGAAGAGTAGGATGATGGAGTCCAAGCCGAGGAAGAGCAGATTCCCAGGAACCTTCACGGGTATTGGGTAAAATGCCATGTCAAAGATCCTCACGTCCAGGCTCTGGAAAACGAGGGTACCATGGCTGCTCAAGCAGAGTCCCACTGGCGGACTGATCATAAAGCCTTGGTGCCGGCCCCAGACTCTACCAAGATTTTGATGCTCAAATCTCATGTGGAGAGGGGTCTCAGCATGCCGCCATCCCACTTTTTCATGAACCTTCTGAAATATTACGGGCTGCAGCTCCACCACATAGCTCCCAACAGCCTAGTGTCTGTGGCGGGTTATGCGGCCTTGTGCGAAGGATTCCTCAGAATTCGTCCCAGGGTAGATCTGTTCCAGCTATACTTCTCCGTGCGGCCCAACTACGAGAACGATGGGTTCCTTCGGACCTGCGGAACAATATGCTTTCTTCCACGGAGGTCCAAAGAATATCCTTTCATCACCCCTTTGGATTCCGCTATAGGATGGAGAGGATCCTGGTTCTATATGGCGGACCAGCCTGCGCCATCTCAAGCCCGCGGCCTTCATCCTTTTGAGAACATAGCAGCGCAGCCCCTCGACTCCTGGAGGCCTGTCAATGATGAATCCGCCACCCCCTATGTCAAGCTCCTCGCACGGCGGATCGCCAAGTTATCCAAGGATGGTCTCAAGGGAATTGATACCATCAACTACTGGATATCTCGGTGGATCCAGCCTCTACAGCATCGCAATCGTCTGATGCACGAATATACTGGTGCAAAGGATGGCATGCGATATTCGGAGAAAGAGCTGGACCCCAAGGTGGTCGAGAAGCGCATCCGCTCGCTCATGAAGTCTCCAAGGAAGAAGCCCCTCAAGTTTGGCATGGCTATGTTTGAGAATGGCAGCTGTCCTCTGGTTTGTCGCTTTTCCGCCATAGTACACATGATACCTTTAAATTTCATGAGAGCTAACCTTTTCAGTTTTCCAATTTTTAGCTGAAATCGCTTGGTCCCATGGATTTTTCCCATCCTATCCGCCGATCCACTCCCAAGCCCGCCGCTGGCGAGGAGGAAGTCCATTCCTGTAACATCCCAGGATGTGAGGCTAGAAATAGAGAGAACACAGAAGTGTGCATTGCATTTATGCATAGAAAATCTGGGAAATTTTTGCGCTTTTAAATAGAACTTGTCAAAGTGATTGAAGCTTCTCTTGAGTTGATGGAATTGAAGTAGCTCATCGACTGAAGCGCGATAAACTTCAACATGACCTTTGTTAACAACCTTGTTTTGGGTAGAGATAATAACAACAATCAAAGGAGATGAATGTGAGGCGGGATTAATATGTTAACACATCATTTTAGGACCTTATAACCAATTCTACCATGATCACCATGGTATTTCTTAAACCTAAATCATTGAAGCCATTTCCTAGCTTAAAGGAAGACAACACAAGTCTTACCTTGACTTTGAATCTACTTTGTTTTCATATCTTGATTATCATAATCTTTCCCATCTAAATCTATTTATCTCCAGAACAAGGAGAGAGTCTATATCAAATCCAATATCATTCCTATCTCTTGAGATAGAACCATAGGGTATAATTCAGAAGCTGCAGAAGAGGGAAAGACTAACCTAGTACCTAGATGGTTAGAGGAGTTTACAATAGATTTTAACTACTTAATAATTAGACAGTACTTCTGGGTATAATTTAATTCACTCTTAAACTTGTTACCAAAAATTGGTAAACCACAAGGTCTAAAGTGCATAAAAGCCACCCATTCTTATTTAAATTATAACTTATTAACTATATGAGATATAACAAAACTAACTTCATTTACATTACATTAAATAGTTCAAACTATTTGAATAAAAACAACTATGATCATTTTGAAACTCTTATGATCATGCCTTGGTGAAATCAAATAAAATCATTCAAAGTTTGAACATGACTTTTCCTAACCTTAGATATTTTGAGCACAACTGATAATAGGAACAAATAAGGTATGACAATATGCATAATTCACAATAACTGGATCATTTCAAATATGAACTTTGGAAGTTAAACTTCCAAACAATTAATACAATATCCATTAATAACAATTCAATTATGAATTACAAATTGATCCAGCCACAAGTCCATTTAGTGCCAAATGCCACTTGGCTATTCAAAATAAAGATTACTAGAGGATAATCATCATGCCACCTAGGATAGTTATCCACTTGAAAATATCTTCATTTACTTGAAACCCAAGTAATGTTCATAGTTATCCACTTGAAAACATCTTCCTTTACTTGAACCCCAAGTAATGCTCATGCATGAGAGCTTGACAACAAGTAGCTTACTCACCTTGCTCAAACAAGAGTCATCACTTGAGGTGTCAACTTGTGGTGAGCCTCAAGATACTATAAAAGGAACCCCTTGGCATCCATTTGACACCATAGAATCATGGTATGAGATGACCAACAAATTTGGGCCATTTCATACATTAGATAGGGCCAAGCAACACCACCATCACAGCACCATCACACCAAGAAACACCACCATCACACCAGCAACACCACCACACAATCCACCCTGCTCATGAGTTGAGCAACAGGGCAGGATTCACCACCACCAGCACAACCACAAGAACCAAACTAGCAAGACCAAGACCAAATGGTTACCTAGTTCAATTAGGAATTAGGTCAAGCAGCTAGGAGGTGCAGGCATGCCACAAGATGCAGGTTTATCAGATTCCCCGAAGAACAAGCCTCACAAGACCACCAGGTTGGTCTAGCATGAGAAGAAAGAAGTGTAGTTAGTGGGAAAAGGGAATCAATCACCATAGGCAAGAGAAACATACCTTTGGTTCAAAATCATCGTTGGCCAAAACTAGGAGCAAGCAATAGTATTTACTCTAACCATATTTGTAGGAAGAAAATAATTAGATCATCCATGAAACCTTATGTGATAAGCAGATATCATCCATCATCAGGAGAGATTATGAGAGTCCAGAAAACCTATCCTTGTTAGAAGGGAAGCATTCTTATGAAGATCTAGTAGAGACCCTTGGTTCAAGTACATATTTCACATAAGCAATGAAACATGTTATGGGTAGTAGTAACACAAACCTAAATCTTAACTTCCAAATTCCTATTTAGGTAGAATCTATATCTAACTAACCATATGTTGGGTGTGATCCCTATCCTCTAACAATGATGACATAATTCCATCACACTCAATATCTTTATCTATCCCATTGGACCCTATTCTTCTATTCATATTTCAACTTGTGCATCACCCTGTGATCATGAGTAAAACCTTAGCATCACATCCTATATCTTAACCCAAGAATTATGTCCACACCATAATCATCCATATTATTTATCTAGTGATTAACTTGAACACATTAATATGTGCATGAGTCATAACATCAATTATAGAGCATCTTGTTCATATGCTTAGAGCTGAAAATCCAATGGTAGGAGTAATCATCTATAGTGAATCTATTTTCATCTAAAGACAAATTAAAGTTTTACTTAATCACCTAGCAAATTATTCAAGTCCTAGAAAATATTTCAAAAACAAAGAGCATGACATTTAAAATTGCTTCTATTCAAAATCTTATTCAAACCTTAATTTTACTCAAAGAATTTTATGTGCTTATGCACATAAAAGTTATACATGATTATTACTAAACATAAAAATTTATTTCAAAAGTAGTCCAAATTCAGAAACCTACAAATATGTTTGAATTCAAATAGGTGACTTGAAACCAGTAAATAAAACAAAAAGAAAGGAAGCAGAAGCTAAAAAAATAAGAGAGGAGAGAATTACTGTCGTGGTTTCGTCAACAGATCTACCATAGAGGTAGGGGTATGGCGGTTTGTGGAAGGGGGTGAACACGGAGGAGCGATCCAGGACGGTGGTAGCACGAGTTTACCCAGCTTCAGATCCCGTGACGGTGGCGAGATCCTACGTGCTGCTATAATTCACTATATGGCAACAAGTGCTCGATTACAATGATGGGATTGGCTGTTTCGCTATGCGATCGGCCGTATGACTAGAACGTCTAACCTTGCCCCAAGGGCTGCTCCACGCCGGGCTTATAAAGATGCCTGGCGTGGGCTACACGTTGGTACCGGAGCGGATACAACTTGGAGTCCTAGACTAAGTCCTATGCGTGTACGTCAAGGTAACCCGCCATGGGCTGTCTCTGGATCCGCCATAAGCGCCTGCGTCCTGTACCATCATGGCAACTGCAGCAACTGGGCCGCCCGGTATGGCGGATCCGCCATACCACCCCTGATGGGCCACCCTGGCTTGCTGCTTCAGGACTACGTCGCTGGTATACCTATTTGGTATATCCCCAACAGTAGCCCCCAGGGAACTTCAAGATTGCCATCTACATCCGCCATGCATGTACCTGGCGAGTCACTTCCGCCATAGCTCTTCTTCTCTTCTATGCTGGGATGGCGGTCATCTTGATGTTCCTTCTTCCATCTATTAATCCGCCGTAAGTAATGGATCAAGCGACGTAGTTATCTTAGCGAGATTTTCGGGATCCATTAGATCATACCGTTGAAATCCGCCGTAAATTTCGGCACACAGTTCCTTCTAGGGCAAGACTTTACAGCGCATGCACTGTTTTCACCAAGTTACTTTTTTTACCCTTGGACACGTGTCACCAGATTAGGGTTTCTGCGATCAGGATGAACGGTGGTGATGGCGGGCACGAATCTCGAGGCAAGGGGTCTATATATACCCCGGCCTCTCTCCCCCGGCCGGTCACCCCTCATTCGCCCCCGTTGCATTCTCTCTCTTCAGCGCGGCCACGAGAGCTTCACCATCTCCGATGAGCCACCGCAGGAAACCTCACCGCCGGCGTTAGTTCCGCCACAAGCTGGCATCATCTTCCTCGTCTTCGATTGAAATCTTGGAAGTTATCACCGCCACGCCACTGGCCGCCATGGAGCCAGAATTACCTCGCCAAACCTCCAAGTCCGAAGCTGCTGAGGGCTCGGCACGGTCCTCTGATACAGAGTCCGCCATGCCCGAGACCTCGGGAGGAGATTGGGACTCCTGCAACATAAACGAGGAGATTCTGTCCTCCTTGGAGCAAGAAGGCCGCATAGCTGCTAAGGAGATTTCTAGATGGCGGGTCGAGCCTGGTGCAACAATGCCAGCTCCTTCAGAAGAAGAGGTCGTCATACTGAAGTCTCACATTGATCGTGGCCTCAGTCTTCCGCCATCCTACTTCCTGAAAGGCGTTCTTCGACACTACAGGTTACAGCTACACCATATTGCTCCAAATAGCTTCACCGCTCTAGCGGGATTCGTCGCGCTATGCGAGGGGTATCTGGGAATCAGCCCACGCGGCAATCTATTCCGCTTATATTTTAACATCCGCCATAACCGGGACGCGAACGGAGATCCTCGCAATTGCGGATCAATCTCCTTTGTTCCTCGGAAAGGGAAATCTTACCCCTACATTGTTCCTCACGACTCTGCAAAGGGATGGCGGGGATCCTTCTTCTATCTGGCTGACCAGGCCCCTCCTGAAAGGAAGTTTGGCCTGCGGTCTTTTGTAGACGGCCCTGCCGAGGAGCAGGATAGCTGGGGCGTCATGGACGATTTTACAATGGATGATGAATACCAATTATGCTCACGGCGGATTTCGAAACTTGTCTTCTCTGGACTGACAGGTGCCAATACCATCCACTGCTGGATCTCACGGCGGATTCAGCCTCTTCAATACTGCCCAACCTTGATGTGCGAATATAGCGGAGTTGATGATCCTCAGCGCTATTCCAAAGAGGAACTATCTGCTGAAGAGGTCGAGCTACGAATCCGCAACATCATCAAGGTAGGACGGGATGAGCCTGTGAAGCTAAAGATCCCTATGTATGAGAATGGCAATTGTCCAAAGGTGCGAGTTTCTCCTTATTCTGCCATAACAACTAATTTTTCTTGAATAACTTCGCATTTCCCCGCAGCTTTCTTCCTTGCCACCATCTGAGCTGAGCCGTCTCGTCCGTTATCCTCGGACGAAAGAGCTTACTGACGATGAGGACGAGACATCCTCGTCTCCCAAAGGACAGAAGGTGACGAAGGAGGAAGCAGTGGCGGATGAGCCTATAATGGCGGTTCCTCGTGGCGTTCGCGGTGCTGGCGGGCGCATTCGTGGGCTCGGCAAGAGAGTCATCTCTCGCCAGCCGTCCCCTGCTCTTCGCGGCCATCTGGACACCGTGCCCGAACATTCCGCCACTATAAATCTGCCAGAGTGGAAGTAAGGATAATCATAACTTGCCTTCATACCATATATAACTTGACTATTCTAATCTGTGTCTGTCTTCTGCACACGGAAGAAGAAAAGTTTCTGGCCAGAAACCTCCAAGGGCCAAGCCATCTCCTGCTGCCATTCCACCTACGCCAGATGCTCCTGCTCGCCCAACTGGGCTTTCTACTTCCTCCCAGCATGCTAGCAAGATGGCGGATGCTCCAGAGAAAAGCGCTGGACCATTAGACCGCCCCGCTAAAGGTGCCAGGAAGGTGAGTTTTAGCGGAAAAGCAGTCTAGATTGACGCAGGAGTTGGGGAGGCCTCAAAATGGAAGAAGAAATCAGAGGCTCTTTTCCGCCTCGACAATCTACAAGAGGAGGCCAGTAACCATGTGTCATCTGCCATGGCGGCGTTTGTTCAGAGAACCAGTATAGTCAAAGAGGTATGTACTCCCAGTAGCCCCCGAGCACCATGGCAGATTTGAAATTCGATCCGCTATGGGGCTTTAAGAGTGACTTCTGTAGTTTTTGAATAGCACAGCCCTCGAGCGCTGGTAGTTTCACAGTGCTCTATAGAGAACTTGTGTTTTTAAATTTCATACTGAGTAGCCCCCGAGCGTTATGGCGGATGACTATCTGGCATAAAGCTCTTAGGAAGACAAAAAATCAGCATAAGTAGCCCCCGAGCATCATGGCGGTTTCTGTCCATTATGATGCTCTAAGTGACTAGAAAATCATCGTGAGTAGCCCCCGAGCGTTATGGCGGATTCTTATCCAGCATAAAGCTCTAAGAGTGACTAATACTTTAAATTTTGCCAAAACTATAAGAAGGTGGTGGAGGACCTGGTCCAAGTCGTTAGCTCGCAAGAGAAGGAGCTGGCGGAAAAAAGCGCTCTGGTGATGGACTTGCAGCAGCAGCTTGAGAATAGCGGTAATTTACCTTGACAAGTTTGTTTTCCTTTATGCTTATTCAATCAATGCTGAGCTGACAAAATTCCGCCATGCAGATGCTGCCAAGCTCAAGTTCACACTTGAGGGGGTGGAGAAGGGCCACGCCATTGCGATGGATGGGCTGCAGCAGCAGCTCCAGAAATCTCTGGCCGCAAACACCTTCCTCGAAGAGAAGCTGAAGGACCAGGAGCGTCATAGCAAGAAGCAGGACAAGGAGATAGCGGACCTCCGCAAAGCCGCCGCTGATTTTGAGAAGCGGCGTGAAGGCTTCAACGAGCTTCTCCATTACTTCCAGGACAACTTGCTAGGTACCATTCCTACTTATAGCGTAAAGTTTTTTCCAATTTCTGCTATGCCGTGCGTGACGCATCTTCTTTTTCCGCCATGCAGTTGCTTTGGGGCAGGGGGAGGCGGATACCGCTGAGGGCTTGCGCATGGCCACCGATGCATCGAGAAAGGAGCTTGATGGCCTTCTCAATGCGGGTCGTCAAGCATGCGGGAGCCTGTAGATAGCGGGTTCTTCAAACCTCTCCGCCATCGCGCTCATCCAGAAGCTCCTGCTAGTGCCAGTGCTGGTGGCGGACTGGAAACTATCCTCTGCTCGGGGTGGTGCCAGGACAGCTTTGACTTTGGCGAAGGCCCACTACCCCGAGATGGATCTGGACCTGCTCACCTCCGGCATCCTGGAGAGCGGCGAGGACGGTGCGCCGGTGGACGAGGCCGCCATCCGGCAGAGCGTGCTTGGATATGATCAACTGTGTGCCCTTGGCACTCAGTTGAATGTATACTACAAAGCATACGATCTGCCAGGGTCGCCAAGCCATGCTTCGGCATCAGCCTCTGCTGCTACTGCGGGTGGCGATGGCGGTGACGAGGTGTCCTCCAAGGTTCCGCCATCTTCATGAGATGTGCCCTGCAATATGGCAGGAAAAATACTTTGCATCAATTCGGCCCCTGAGTGGGTCTGTAATGTAAACTTTAAACTGTGTGTGAATGTTTGTGCACTGTGACTGATCTGCTTGTGGCGGATCAGTTGAATGCTTTTAAACTCTTGCAGCTTATTTTATGGTGTTTTGATTGTGCGAAGAAACTGCCAGGCCAAGTTTTATGCAACTTGCAGTTTTTGCCATGCCCAAAAAACAACACTTTGAAAAAATTTCACGCGTAGGATTATGCGATCCGCCATCCAGCTCTCTGTGCTTGACTTTTCGTGAGATGGCGAAATCTTCGCACGAACAATCCGCTAGGGCGACGATAATTAATAGCAACCGTCCAAAACCCTAAGCAGATGGCGGCTCAGATCGTCAAAAAGTCACTACTCTGGAATCCACACAGAAAACATCGAATGCAGATCAAAACATAAAAATAGCTACGCGGACCGCTTATGGCGGGTTTAAAAGAAACGCAAGTGCAAAGCACAATTGCGCAAAAGGTTCCATACGATCTAAATGAACAATAAAGGAGGTAAAAGACTCAGAAAAAATCAAGAGTGAACCAAATGCTTTATTTCATTGATCATATAGAGATGCCTATTACATAGCTAGAGAGGTGCTAAGTGTAGAAAGGACGTAGCTGTGCGATGTTCCATGGACGATCTGTCTCGTCATAGATATCGTCAGGGTCTCTTCGTTTGCGCTTCTTACTTGGTCGCTTATCTAGCTCGCGAATATCAACGAGGTAGTAAGAACCATTCAGTAGAGCTTTGCTGATGACGAAGGGTCCTTCCCAAGGCGGGGATAGCTTGTGGGACTTCTGCTGTTTGAGGCGTAGCACCAGGTCACCTTCTTTGAACGAGCGTTGGCGAACTCGCCTGCTATGATAGCGGCGGAAATTCTGCTGGTAGATGGCGGATCTCTGGGCTGCTAGGTCCCGTTCTTCTTCCAGCAGGTCCACAGATAGTTGTCTGGACGCTTCTGCATCTTCTTCCTTGTAGGCCTCGACTCTTGGAGAATCGTACTGAACATCACTTGGCAAGATTGCCTCTGCTCCGTAAACTAAGAAGAAAGGGGTAAGGCCAGTTGATCTGTTTGGCGTGGTCCGTAGACTCCACAGCACAGATGGCAACTCTTCTGCCCATGCTCCAGCTGCTCTGTGCAGCGGTGCTTCTGGACGTGGCTTGATCCCTGACATGATTAGTCCGTTGGTCCGCTCAACTTGGCCATTAGACTGTGGATGTGCCACATATGCTAGGTCAAGGCGGATTCCGTTGTGATGGCAGTATTCTTCGACTTCTCCCTGAGACAGATTAGTGCCATTATCGGTGATGATGCTATGTGGGATGCCGAATCTAACCACAATATCCTTGACGAATTTGAGGGCAGTTTTGCCATCAAGTTTCCTAATGGGCTTAGCTTCCACCCACTTCGTGAATTTGTCTACCGCTACCAGGAGGTGCGTAAATCCCGAAGGAGCTATTTTTAGCAGACCCACCATGTCCAGCCCCCAGACTGCAAAAGGCCAAGTTATGGGGATGGTATGTAGTGCTGTGGCGGGCATATGGGTTTGCTTGGAGTACATCTGGCAACCATGGCAAAGTTCCACAATGTGGTCTGCATCTGCCTTGGTTGTTGGCCAGTAGAATCCATGGCGGAATGCTTTAGCTACTAGGGATCTGGCGGCGGCGTGATGCCCACATTCGCCTTCGTGGATCTCTCTTAGTATTTCGATTCCATCCACTTGGGATATGCACTTCATGAAAACTCCCGAGGTGCTTCGTTTGTAGAGTTGGCCATCTATGATGGTATACGCTTTGACTCTACGCTCGATTTGTCTTTTTTGGACTTCATCTTCGGGAAGCTTCTTGTTCGTCAGAAATTCCAGGTAGGGCTCTGCCCATGGCGGATTGCTGGGCAAAACCGCCATGACGGGGGAGCTCGCTAGTTCCGGATTTTCTGGATCCACCATCTTGACTGATGGTACACGCAGATGCTCGAGGAATACGCCTGGCGGAACTGCCTTACGGCTGGATCCTAGTTTGGACAAGGTATCAGCCGCCATGTTATCTTCTCGCCGTACGTGTTTTATGTCGTAGCCGAGGAAACTTTTGGCCATCTCATCCACTTCGTCTCTATACGCCGCCATAACTTCGTTCCGAGCTTTGTATGTGCCAGCCACCTGCTGAGCCACAAGGTCAGAGTCTCCATAGCACATGATGTGTTGTACGCCGATCTCCTTTGCGACACGTAGCCCGTGCAGTAAAGCTTCATATTCCGCGATGTTGTTGGTGGTGGGGAAGTGGATCTGGAGAACATAGCTTAGCTCATCTCCTTTAGGAGATTTGAGTGTCACTCCAGCCCCTGAGCTATGTAGCAACTTTGAACCATCAAAGTGCATCACCCAATGCTCTGGTTCTGGGACGGGCGTAGTTTCCTGCGCTTCCTTCCAATCCGCCATAAATTCCACCAAAGCCTGAGACTTGATGGCGGTGCGAGGCTTGTAGTCGATGTCGAAAGAGGCCAATTCAATGCCCCACTTCGCAACTCGTCCCGTTGCGTCGCTGTTGTTGATGATGTCCTTCAGTGGGGCTTTGCTCACCACTGTGATCTTATGGTCATAGAAGTAATGCCTCAACTTTCGAGAAGCTAGGAAAACTCCGTATGCCAATTTTTGGTAGTGAGGGTAGCGTTGCTTGGATTCCGCCAGGACCTCGCTGACATAGTAGACTGGTCGCTGTACGCCATACTCCTGCGCTTCTTCCTTACGCTCTACCACCATGAAGATGCTGACCACCCTGTTAGTTGCCGCCATGTATAGTAACATGGGTTCCTGGTCTTTGGGAGCCGCTAGGACTGGTGCAGTGGATAACACTCTCTTCAGATCCTTAAGTGCAGCGTCTGCCTCGTCGGTCCAGACGAATTCGTCTGATTTCTTCATTAGCTTGTAGAGTGGCAAAGCCTTCTCGCCAAGACGACTGATGAATCTGCTGCCACGCAGCCTGTGAGTCGCTGTACGTCTTTTAGATCTATGGGCCGGGAGATGTCGAGGATTGCCTTGATCTTCTCCGGGTTGACCTCAATTCTGCGGTGGGAGACGATGAATCCTAGAAGTTGTCCAGCTGGGACCCCGAAGACACACTTCGTGGGGTTAAGCATCATGTTGTACTTCCTAAGATTGTCAAAGGTCTCTTGCAAATCCGCTATAAGGCCATCTTGCTTCTTAGACATAACTGCGATGTCGTCCACGTATGCGTGGATGTTTCGTCCGATTTGATCCGCCAGGCACTTTTGCATAGTGCGCTGATACGTTGCTCCTGCATTTTTCAGACCGAATGACATTGTGACATAGCAATATGTGCCATAAGGTGTTACGAACGACGTAGCGAGCTGATCGGACTTTTTCATCTTGATCTGGTGGTATCCTGAGTAGGCATCTAAGAAACACAGCAGCTCCGATCCCGCCATCGAGTCAATGACTTGGTCAATGCGAGGCAAGGGAAAAGGGTCTTTTGGACATGCTTTGTTCAGGCCAGTGTAATCTACACACATGCGCAGAACTTTTGTGTTTTTCTTAGGGACTAGCACCGGATTTGCCACCCACTTAGTATGTATCACTTCCTTGATGAAGCCTGCTTTCAATAGCTTGGAAATTTCCTTTGCTATGGCGCGGCGCTTTTCATCTCCGAAGCGTCTCATGGCTTGTCTTACTGGCTTGGAGCCAGGAATTATCTGCAGAGCATGCTCGGCGAGTTCCCTGGGTACACCCGTCATGTCAGATGGCTGCCATGCGAAAATGTCCCGGTTCTCACGGAGGAACTCGACGAGCGCGCTTTCCTATTTGGGGGACAAGTTTGTCCCAATGGCGGTGGTCTTGGCGGCATCGCCAGCGACAAGTTCCACCTGCTTTGTGTCAACCGTAGGCTTGAAGGTGGGCGGGGAGGCGGAAACCTCCTGCTTGGATGCCGGCATCTCCGCGGGGTCCGTAGCGGCGTGGATTTCTTTGAACTCCTCGCCGAAGAACACTGCTTCCGCGAAGGCGGCTTCTCCTTCCTCGCACTCCTTTGCCTTTCTGAAACTGCCATAAACGGTAATTATGCCATCCGGTCCTGGCATTTTCAGCTGATTGTAGATGTAGCATGGCCTTGCATGGAAGCTGTGGAAGGCGGGGCGCCCGAAGATCACGTGGTAAGTGCTTTTGAACGGGACGACCTCAAAGGTTATGGGCTCTTCTCTGTAGTTTTCCTCACTGCCGAAGGCAACCTTGAGTGTGATGGACCCGAGGGACTTGGCTTGGCGACCAGGAACCACCCCATAAAAGGTGACCGCGCTATGGCGGAGTTGGGTCTTGGTAAGGCCGAGTTTCGTCAAAGTTTCCACGTACATGATATTCAGGCTGCTGCCGCCATCCATTAAGCATTTGGAGAACTCATAACCATGGATTACGGGGCACACCACCATGGCGTAATATCCATCTGGGATGTGTTCTGGATGATCATCGCGGCTCCAGTGCACTGGTACTTCATACCATCGGACGTACTGGCGGATTTTTGGCACGGTGGCATTAAGGGAGCGCATAGCAGCTCTCTGCGCCTTAGCCGTGGGGGGTCCAAGGAATGTGTGAAAGGCACCTTTTTTGTCCTTGATTGGGTTACCCTTGCCAGCACCACCCTCTGCCTTTTCGGCAGGTTTGGGCGCAGGGTCTTCGTCCATATCACTGCCATCCCTAGACTCCTTGTCTTTGTTCGCTTTTCCTTTGCCACGAGGCCGTTGTCGCCGGCTGCATTTGAAGCCAGCTTCTTGATCCGCCTTGAGGTCATTGACAAACTTGCAGTTCCGGTTGGTGTGGTTGCACTTTCCTGAAGCGTCGCGGTGGGCAAAACATGGCATATCGCGGTATTCATCGTAAGACACGGGGGCGGATGGCGCCGAAGCGGGAGTTGCAGAACTCCGTGGCTGGCCACCGCTACCACCGCGTCCCCTGCCACGCTGGCTGCCTTGGCCCTTGTTAGCAAAGGTTGTGGCCACCATGTCCGGAGCCTGCGGCTCTTCTGGCGGATTCTTCCGTTTATTGCTGCTATTCCGCTTTCCAATGTTCTGGATGGCGGAAGCCTTCAGAGATTCGCGGGCGTCATCGTCGGCGGCCGCGTAGTTGCTTGCGATGGTGATCATGGAATTTAGGGTTAATTTCCCTTCGTTCCTTTCCCGCAACAGGCGATGGCGGAGTAGTTGGCCTCTCTCCAAACTGTTAATAAACGCGAGGTTGGCGGATTCGTCAGTAACCCCTTCACAGGAGTTCTTCATATCCAGCCATCGCGCGAGGAAAGTTTGGGAGGTCTCGTCGTCGGCGCGTCGGCACCGTTGGAGGTCACCAATGTTATGGGGTCTCTTGTACGTCCCCTCAAAAATTTCGGTGAACGCAGTTTGCATATCGAACCAGGTTTGGATGGAGTTTTCTGCCAAGTCGTTGATCCACTGCCTCGCAGTGCCACATAGCATCAGGGGCAAATAGCAGACAGCAACATTGGGTGATCCCCCAGTGAACTGTACTGCGTTGAAGTAGTCTTGTAGCCAAGTTAAAGGCCGATCGACTCCATTGTACTGGCGGATATTTTTCTCGATCTTGAACCCATGCGGGATGGGCTCATCACGAATCCATTGTCAAAAGCACTTTGGGCCGAGGAAGAAGGCTGTTTGAGACTTGGCAATCTCGTTTAGATGGGTATGAGCGTCGTAGGGCTTCTGGTCCGGCGGATCCTTGCGAGAGTTGCGTGACCTTGCTGGTCCGCCACCACCACCGCCGCCGCCATGGGGGCTCCCTGGTGGGGATTGCAAAGGGTCGCGTCGTCGTTTACTCTCGCCATCCTGCGATTGATCTTTGCAGCTACGACGGCTTCCTTCCGTTCTTCGTGGAGATGGATCATCGTTATGGCGGCGGGAGCCTTGCCCTTTTTCATCGTGGCGGCGAGTGGAGCGATGCTTGTCTTTGTCGCTGTCACGGTGCGCGTCGTCATCATGGCGAGATCGGTCCCTTCTCTTGGATCCACCATCTCTGCTGGTTTGCCATCGTGGCGGATCGTCTTTGCGTCCAGTGTCACGGCTTCGTCCTCGCTTGCCATCATTGTCGCGTATGACGATCCCTCCCTTTGGGACTTCGAACGTCTTATACTTTGGTGGCGGCATGTTGGTCTTATGGCGAGGGGCAGCATTGTCTTGTTGGTATCCGTAAGCAGGGTAATTCTTGCGGGGTGGCGATGGATTTCTCTGTGGGCCTTTGCCATTTGGTTTGTCATCGGAGAATATTGGGATGGCGTTCGCCCGGTTGCGAGCTTCTCTTCTTCGGATTTCCGAGGATCCGGTATGAGACTCGTTGTCGGGGCGCGTACCATGGTTGACAGCCCCGGGAGCCTTAGAAGCAGTGCTGGACCTGCATAGCGCGGGATCAGATTCGAGCCGTCGTGATGATGTAGCCTTCTCCTGCTGCACTAATGCTTTTGTCATCAGCTTCACCACCGTCTCTAGGGCTGCTGGGCTCTTATTATGCTCCAATAGCTCCTTTGCAGCCACGATATTTTCAATGGGCGTAGCCCTGACTTCATCGCGGTTTTTATCGACATATGGCAGATTCTTGATATACATCTTGGCCAGAGTTTCCGCCGTTGGTACGGTGAACTCAAGGTTTTGTACCAGCTGCGGGTCGCCTCCCTCGTTGATCTGGTTCTGGATGAGAGTAACGTACTTCTCCTCCATGTTCCTTGCGCGTTTCAGCGTGTCTTGAGCTTTAGCGATGTCGCCATCAAGCTGCTGGCCCATCTTCTCGACTCGCTTTGCTTCCTTGAGGAGTGCTCGCCTCTTCTTCTCGAGATCGTTCACATCTCTGACATAGTCAGGGGTGATTGTATCTGCCAGAGTTCCGTAGACGACCTTGTCCAGCGGGGTCGTGAAGTCTTCTGGGTGCTGGTCCTCGGGGATGGCGGGTTGCAGAGGCCTGGGTCCGCCGTGAATCTCAGGAAGTTGCTCTGTGGCGGGATCGGTGGCTGGTGGCGGGTTACCCTGCTCTTTGCCAGCATCTCCGTCGTGGACTGCCTGAGATGGCGGATCACCAGTTGCCTGCCCAGCATCATCTCCTTTGTTGGTTACGAACACCTGCTTGGCCGCTGCTTGCTGTTCTTCAAGTGCCTGCTGCTCCAACTCCACCTCGATTTTCCTCATGGCGGCGTCGTAATGGTCAGAATCATAGCCCTTGCTGTCCCAGTCATCCGATTCACCACTTTCGTTAAGTGCCTCGAGGATGGATTCACCTGGGCTATCTTCTCCTCCATTGGAGGTAGATCCTGAAGTGATGCATGCGAACGCAACAAGGCAGTACCGTGGTGTCTCTAACGCCAGACTGCTCATGGCGGATTCAGAACGGTCTTCCACCACTTCCTCTACCTCTAGGGCGGGCTGGGTGGGATTACTTTTCAGATCCGATCTGGGCAACTTGGAAAGTTCCAGATCAGATGAGTCCTCCTCCGTATCCAGCTCGAAAGCGGTCCGTTTGGGGATTTCAGCCATACCGATCCGCCGAAAATTGGTTTCCGTGGCGGGGGTAGGGTTTGTCTCTCCGATGAAGATATGGATATCTCTAATCGGAACGACGGTGAATCGAGCGGGGTCTTCTCTAGCCGGCACCCAGAGGTTATCCGCTGGGACGATGGGGAAGCCGGAATCGTAGAGGACGCGCCCGATGGCGACGGTGTCGCCGATGCCTGCAAAGGCGGATCCCGCATGGATCCGCGCTCCAGATGCGCAATGCCCCATGATGGGCGCCAACTGTCGTGGTTTCGTCAACAGATCTGCCATAGAGGTAGGGGTATGGCGGTTTGTGGAAGGGGGTGAACACGGAGGAGCGATCCAGGACGGTGGTAGCACGAGTTTACCTAGCTTCAGATCCCGCGACGGTGGCGAGATCCTACGTGCTGCTATAATTCACTATATGGCAACAAGTGCTCGATTACAATGATGGGATTGGCTGTTTCGCTATGCGACCGGCCATATGACTAGAACGTCTAACCTTGCCCCAAGGGCTGCTCCACGCCGGGCTTATAAAGACGCCTGGCGTGGGCTACACGTTGGTACCGGAGCGGATACAACTTGGAGTCCTAGACTAAGTCCTATGCGTGTACGTCAAGGTAACCCGCCATGGGCTGTCTCTGGATCCGCCATAAGCGCCTGCGTCCTGTACCATCGTGGCAACTGCAGCAACTAGGCCGCCCGGTATGGCGGATCCGCCATACCACCCCTAATGGGCCACCCTGGCTTGCTGCTTCAGGACTACGTCGCTGGTATACCTATTTGGTATATCCCCAACAATTACCTGGCCGAAGCCCACCACCGCGGCCCAGCAAGCCAACCCACTTGGGGCTCGGCCAACTTACCGGTTCGGTAAGAGCTGACAAGCGGGACCCACCAGAGACATCGTCGTCTTCAACCTCCCGATCAGGGAAGCAGCTCGGTGTCGACACCTCGTCGCTCGCAGTGCGCCAGGATTCGCGCCACCGCCCTCCAGCGCCTATAAGATGTTCTCCGCCGCTGCGGAAACCCTAGGAACCCCACTTCCTATCTCTCTCTCGCTCTTCTCTGCAAGCACATCAAAACCCTAGCTCTGGACAAGATCCGTCGCCATCGCTAGAGGCCGCCCGAAGTCCCGCCGTGATGCCCAAAGCTCCACCTCGACGCCTAGGATCTTCTGAAGAGACGAATCGAGGAGGGGAGGTCTCCATCGCCCGGAATCCACCGTTTCCTTCCGCAGCACCTCTCTGGAATCGACGAAACCGTGCTCGTCTCCGTCAACAATCGGCACCTCCGAGCAGTCCATTAGCTCCACGGTGAGCTTGCGCATCTTTGGAGCCCTCTGTCGCATCGTTTGGACCCTCGTAGCTCGCCAACGCCATAGGACGCCGTGCTCCACCGCAGTTAAGCTCACCGGAGCAAGCTCCGATGACCAAATAGTGGTGGTGTTTGCACCATCTTGCTCGCCCAGCACTTATGAACCTAGTACCAGTAGCCGCACCTGCTAATTCGCGACGAAATCATCGAATTGGAGATTGATCTGTGAGCTTCTATGTTGATGACGTCACCTCCTGCCTAGTCATCGATTTTGACCTGGTCAATGCACACATGGCAGCTAACTTGTCCCTGACCCCACTGGTCAGTGTCTAAGTCTAGGTCATCTGCGGGTACAAAAAAGTAATCCCAGTCAATTATCAATTCCAGAAAATAACCAATACTTAGGAAAATCATATCTAATCCATATTAAATCAGAAAAATATAAATAATATACCAAAATGATCACAAAAACATAATCTATCTATTTCAATTATAATCTTGCATGCTTGTGTGAAATAATTTTGAACTAAATTTGAAAACTTGTTTAAGTAGTATTTGTATTTTGAATTCAAATCGAATTATAATAATTCAAACCAAGTTTTCAAATACCAATTAAAAGTTTGACTACTTCAATATTGTTATTCCAATTAACATTTTGTTATTATTAAATATTAGTCCTAAAACTTTAATATTAGGATTTTAATTCCTAAAATGATTTTTCTAAAACAAATTTAATGTACTAAGATTTGGGAAAAATCATAAACTTGTATCAGAATTATTTCTTAACTCTAATATTGTTATTTCAACTATTGTTTCAGTAGAAGTTAAATTTAAAACTTCTAGGTCAATTTTGAATCATTAAAATTTGACTTAAATCCTAAAACTATTTTCTTAAATGATAAGAAATTAGAATAACTCTTAGATAAGCATCAACTTGAGTTTAGACTTTATTTTCAACTATAATCTATTGACTAACAGTTGTTTCATAACTGCTAACTCAATTTTAGGAATCATTTAAAATTGTAATTCAAACCCTACTAGCTAATAATAAAGGAACTTGTGTTTTATTAATCACTACAACCTTCCTATAAAGTAAATGACCACTAAAAGGTAATTTTATACTAAATGTCCATTATGAAATATGTTCTTCAAAAGTTATTCTTTTAAGAACATATCAAGTAAGCATTTCACCAAACCATATGCTTTCTGATAACAATTGCCTGGTTAGGTTAAGATTGTTGTCAACCCTAGAACTACTTAGATATTACTATGTGTATACTTTACTTTGACTTTGCATATCCATGATCAACCAAGTGCTTGCTAATTATAAGATACAACTTAAAAGTGTTACCTTCATGTCTTCACCATTAATCATCATTCCCTGATAGCAAGGAATGATTATAACACCCTAAAACAATAGCTCTTGTTAAAGTCTTATTCTTTTAATAGCACCTGATAGTGATCTAACCTAAAATGCTTAACAACCATGTTATGGTGTGATTTAAAAGTGCAACACATCATAAATAAATCACCATAACTCAATGATAACAAATCATCAGGGTTAGGTTACGCTTAGAGCAATACATATCATATCTTATGCATATCATGCTGCAGATTTCTAACATCATCCCTACCGGATGATGATTGCTATTTCAGAATTGAGATTTCTATCGTATCGAAGACCCTGACTCGCATAATCTTGCAGTCAGAAAGGCAAGTTCACTCTTGCTCATATCTCTTGATTACTTTTTGCAAATTACTTGCAAATATACCGGTGGTATGATTATTACTGCATCGAAAAGCAAAAGGTTCTCTTTTCATAATTAACATGATTAGCTGGTTATCGACCTGAGTGGTGGTAACCTAGGATGGCTGGCAAATGGAACCATGGTATGATTGTTGTGGTGGAGGTTCCATTTGCATGGGAAAGTGAACCTAGGACTTAACAACAAATGTCGCCAGTGATTCTAGCGCCATAAATTACGGTCAACCATGAGATCTGGAATGGGACGGAGAAGTCAGCTGTATCTTTTTCCTCTCGCATACCAATGGATCAGTAGTCGACTGTTGTCTTGCGCGGGCTACTATAGTGCATAGTGGGGGAAACGTGTTTCCTGCCGGGCTGCCTATAGTATAGGGGGGACAAGCTGGCTAATTGATCTATGATGGATTGTAACGGTCATCCGGGTCGGTCTACCCATATTGCATAGGAGCGGGCACCGGGGTCCGGGCTGGTCTACCTATGGGGTTGTCCATAGTGTAAAGGGGAAGGACCAGTGCGCCAATCGGTCTGCATATGTGGTATAGGAGATGGATGGACTTACAAAAGGGTGGGTCTGCGGGGTCACGGAGAAGAACAGTGATTGGCTTGGATCACAAGACTGGGCCCCATACACAGGAAGTATGGACAAGGTCGCCACTTGGTTGTGCAACAAGGCTTTGATCTCTCATGGGTACAAGTGACCACCTCTGCAGAGTGTAAGAAAGTATCTGGATACTCCCTGTTCCAGGAAGGAGCTGCGAATGCGGCAGGAAAGGAACCCATCGAAGCTCTAATCAACCTGTGAAGGCTGACGGACATAGTTCTTTTAAATAAAAGCAACCTTTGAAGAAATGATTATAAAAAACTGCATTTGACCTAAGACTTTTGAGTCTATGGTCGTAGCTAGTGCATCAAACACTTTATCCCTTATATGAACTTGCTGGGTAACGCTGGTTACTCACCCCACTCCCTCGTAACCCTTGCTTAGATTGGAGGCAACACAAGGAGGCAACCTCGAGACACTGAAGATGAAGATGAAGCCTTCTATCAAAGTCAGAACTATCAATGGAGCCAACGACAATGCCAAGCTTGGTGGAAAACTAGAATAGGAATAGAAGGGACTCAATTCCCTAATCCTAGAACCTAAGTAGCTAGAGTAGTTCTGTAGAAAGCCAACTGCATTAGTGTAGCTCTAGCTTAGTCTTCAAGGTATGATTCTTGTTTGTAATTGCCGGGACTAAACCTCTACCTGTTGAGGAGGTTTTGAAGATCTTCTGTATGATGAAATTTGTAATCCTATGCACCTACCTTGGACCTGCGATGTTTCTGTTGTACCACTCTGATCGATGTAATACTAGTGAGATGGTGTTTCATTGGTGTTATGTCAACGACTTGCATACTACACATGCAGTGGTATGCTGGGTCACCACAATTCCAGCAGAAACAAGGAGGAGACGGCGGCAGACATGGATGATTCCGCCCGTTCGGGCAAGGCAAAAGTGGCTACCAAGAAGCGGGGAGGTAGCAGAAAATCTCGTGGTGGTGGCGGGAGATCTAGCGATTCCCGCCGTTTTGAAGCTCAATGCCGGGCGGAGCTAGAAATGCCATCCGAGACTAACGCCACTATCAACCTGCCAAAATCTAGGTAATCCTCCACTACCTTTTTTACTTCATTGTTGTTGTTTCTTTACTAATCCCCTTTTGTTCAGAAGGAAGAAGCCCGTTGTCAAAGAGCCGTCATCCAAGCGTGCTAAGCCTTCCCCTGCCGCCATCCCACCGACCCCTGATGTACCAACTCCCTCTCCTGCTCGTAACGATGATTACATGGAGGATGCTGGTGATCAGTTTGGTTTGATGCCAGAGACCAACCCAACGACTGAAGCTATAGCTAATGATGTCGTACAAAGTGAAAAGGCCTCTGGCTCATTCCAAGGTCAAATGGCGGATGCTTCTATGGAGGCAGCTCATTTTGGAAGCAGAATCAGCTTGAGATTGTCGAGCTTATTACCAACCAAGAAGATGCCAGCAATCAGCTATCCAGCTGTATTTCCGCTTTTTTAGAGAAAACGTCAACAATGAAGAAGGTATGTGTTCCCAGTAGCCCCCGAGCGCCATGGCAGAATTTCATAGAAAATTCGTTATGGTGCTCTAAGAGAAACTACCTTAAGTTTTTATGCAATGAGTAGCCCCCGAGCGTTATGGCAGATTTTTCTGGCATAAAGCTCGAAGAAGACATTAAAAAATCATCATGAGTAGCCCCCGAGCGTTATGGCGGATTTCTGTCCGGCATAAAGCTCTAAGAAGACTAAGTTAAAAAATCATCATGAGTAGCCCCCAAGCGTTATGGCAGATTTCTGTCCGGCATAAAGCTCTAAGAGTGACTAACATATAACAATATGTCAACAGAATTACAAGAAAGTTGTGGAGGATCTGGTCCAAGTCGTCAGCTCGCAAGAGAAGGAGCTGGCAGACAAGAGTTTGCTCGTGGCGGATCTTTAGAAGCAGCTCGCGAATAGCGGTAACTTTCTTTTGCCTTTGGCAAGTTTAGTACCTTTGCACTGGCTGACCAACTCTGTAATTTCTTCCACCATGCAGATGCTGCCAAGCTGAAGTCCAATCTCGAGGGGGTGGAAAAGGGTCACGCCATTGCGATGGACGGGTTGCAAACGCAGCTCCAAAAATCCCTGACCGAAAACACCCTCCTTGAGGAGAAACTCAAGGACCAGGAGCGCCAAAACCGCCAGAAACAGAAGGAGGTAGAGGATCTCCGCCAAGCCACCATCGATTTTGAGGATCGGCAGAGGGGCTTCAACGAGGTCCTCGATGATTTCCAGAAGACTCTGCTAGGTAACCTTGGCTCTCCACACTTTGCAGTTTGTGATAATATGCTGTGTTGATTATGACGCTTTGCTTATTCCTGCTACGTAGTGACTCTGGAGCAAGGAGAGGTGGATTCCACCACAGGCTTGCGCATTGCCACAGACGCCGCGAAGAAGGAGCTGGATGGCCTTCTCAACGCTGGTCGTCAGGCATGTGGCAGCCTGCAGATAGCGGGTTCATCCAACCTTACTGCCATTGGGCTCACCAAGAAGCTCCTGCTTGTGCCTGGGCTGGTGGCAGATTGGAAGCAGTCTTCCGCTTGGGGTGGTGCCAGAACTGCACTCACTTTGGCTAAGGCCCACTACCCTGAGCTGGACCTGGATCTGATCACCTTCGGCATCCCAGAGAGCGGCGAAGACGGAGCGCTGGTGGACGAAGCCGCCATCCAGCAGAGCATGCTTGGATACGATCAGCTCTGTGACTTAGGCACTCAGCTGAACATATACTATGAAGCATACGATCTGCCAGGGTCTCCAAGCCAAGCTTCAGCGTCGGTCTTCGTAGCTGCTGATGGTGCCAATGGCGATGAAGACGTTACTTCCACCATTCCACCATCTTGAGTCATACCCTGCATTGTGGTAGGAAAAAACTTTGCATCAATTCGGCCCCTGAGTGGGTCTGCAAGTTTAAACTTGTTAAACTATGTGCTTGTACTGTGCCTGATCTGCCTGTGGCAGATCAGAAAAAATGCTTTTGAATTTATGACACAGTTTTTTTATCAAGTCTTTGAAGTGGTTGTGCGCGAAAAAACTGCCAGGCCTATTTTTATGCAACTTGTAGCAGTTCAATATGCCCAAAAAACAACACTTTGAATTTTTTTCACGTGTAGGACTATGCAATCCGCCATCCAGCTCTTTGTGCTTGACTTTTTGTTAGATGGCGGAATCTTCGCACGAACAATCCGCCAGGGCGACGATACTTAATAGCAACCGTCCAAAACCCAAGCAGATAGCGGCTTAAGTCGCCAAAAAGTCACTACTCGGGAATCCACACAAAGAACATCAGGTGGAGATTGAAACACAGATATGCTACGCGAACCACTGATGGTGGATTTAAAAGACACAAGTGCAAGGCACAATTGTGCCAAGGTTCCATACGATCTAAATGAACAATAAAGGAGGTAAAAAACTCAGAAAAAATCAAGAGTGACCAGATGTTTTATTTCATTGATCATATAGAGGTGCCTATTACATAGCCTAGATAAGTGCTAAGTGTAGAAAGGACGTAGCTGTGCGATGTTCCATGGACGATCTATTTTGTCATAGATATCGTCAGGGTCTCTTCGTTTGCGCTTCTTACTGGGTCGCTTATCTAACTCGTGAATATCGATGAGATAGTAGGAACCATTCAATAGAGCTTTGCTGATGACGAAGGGTCCTTCCCAAGGCGGGGATAGCTTGTGTGACTTCTGCTGTTTGAGGAGTAGCACCAGGTCTCCTTCCTTGAACGAGCGTTTGCGAACTCGGCGGCTGTGATAGCGGCGGAGATTCTGCTGGTAGATGGCAGATCTCTGGGCTGCTAGGTCTCGTTCTTCTTCCAGCAGGTCCACAGATAGTTGCCTGGACTTCTCTGCATCTTCCTCCTCATAGGCCTCGACTCTTGGGGAATCGTACTGGACATCACTTGGCAGGATTGCCTCTGCTCCATAGACTAAGAAGAAAGGGGTGAGGCCCGTTGATCTGTTTGGTGTGGTCCATAGACTCCATAGTACAGATGGCAATTCTTCTGCCCAGGCTCCAGCTACGTGATGTAGCGGTGCTTCTAGGCGTGGCTTGATCCCTGACATGATTAGTCTGTTGGTCCTTTCAACCTGGCCATTCGACTGTGGATGTGCCACAGATGCAAGGTCAAGGCGGATCCCATTGTGATGGCAGTATTCTTCAACTTCTCTCTGAGACAAGTTAGTGCCATTATCGGTGATGATGCTATGTGGGATGCCAAATCTTACCAAAATGTCCTTGACAAATTTTAGGGTAGTTTTGCCATCAAGTTTTCTGATGGGCTTAGCTTCTACCCCACTTCGTGAATTTGTCTACTACTACCAGGAGGTGCGTAAATCCTGAAGGTGCTATTTTTAGCGGACCCACCATGTCCAGCCCCCAGACCGCGAAAGGCCAAGTTATGGAGATCGTATGCAGAGCTATGGCGAGCATGTGGGTTTGCTTGGAATACATCTGGCAACCTTGGCAGAGCTCCACAATGCGGTCTGCATCTGCCTTGGCTGTAGGCCAGTAGAATCCATGGCGGAATGCCTTAGCTACGAGGGATCTGGCGGCGGCGTGATGCCCACATTTGCCTTCGTGGATCTCTCTTAGTATCTCGATTCCGTCCACTTGGGATATGCATTTCATGAACACTCCCGAAGTACTTCGCTTGTAGAGCTGGCCATCGATGATGGTGTATGTTTTTGCTCTACGTTCGATTTTTCTCTTTTGGACTTCATCTTCGGGTAGCTTCTTGGTCGTCAGATACTCCAGGTAGGGCTCTGCCCATGGCGGGTTGCTTGGCAAAACCGCCCTAACAGGGGAGCTCGCTAGTTCTGGGTTCTCTGGATCTACCATCTTGACTAATGGTACATGCATATGCTCTAGGAATACGCCTGGCGGGACTGCCTTTCGGCTTGACCCTAGCTTGGACAGGGTGTCGGCCGCCATGTTATCTTCTCGTCGTACGTGCTTTATGTCGTAGCCGAGGAAACTTTTGGCCATCTCGTCCACTTCATCCATGTAGGCCGCCATGACTTCGTTCCGAGCCTTGTATGTGCCAGCCACCTGCTGGGCGACAAGGTCAGAGTCTCTACAACACATGATGTGTTGTACGCCGATCTCCTTTGCGACGCGTAGCCCGTGCAGTAGTGCTTCATACTCTGCGATGTTATTGGTGGTGGGGAAGTGGATTTGGAGAATGTAGCTGAGCTCATCTCCCTTAGGGGATTTGAGTGTCACTCCAGCTCCCGAGCCATGTCACAACTTCGAGCCATCAAAGTGCATTACCCAGTGCTCTGGTTTTGGGACGGGCGTAGTCTCCTATGCTTCCTTCCAATCCGCCATGAATTCCGCCAAAGCTTGAGACTTGATGGCGGTGCGCGGCTTATAGTCGATGTCGAAGGAGGCTAGTTTGATGCCCCACTTTGCAACTCGTCCTGTTGCATCGCTGTTGTTGTGGAGCCTTGCTCACCACTGTGATCTTATGGTCATAGAAGTAGTGTCGTAACTTGCGGGAAGCTAGGAAAACTTCGTATGCCAACTTCTGGTAGTGAGGGTAGCGCTGCTTGGATTCCGTCAGGACCTCGCTGACATAGTAGACTGGTCTGTGTACGCCATACTCCTGTGCTTCTTCCTTACGTTCTACCACGATGACGATGCTAACAACCCTGTTGGTTGCCGCCATGTATAGTAACATGGGCTCCTGGTCTTTGGGAGCTGCTAGGACTGGTGCAGTGGATAGCACTCTCTTCAGATCCTTAAGTGCAGCGTCTGCCTCGTCGGTCCAGACGAATTCATCTGATTTCTTCATCAGCTTGTAAAGTGGCAAAGCCTTCTCGCCAAGTCGACTGATGAATCTGCTCACTGCTGCCATGCAGCCTATGAGTCGTTGTACGTCCTTCAGTTCATTAGGCCGGGAGATCTCGAGGATAGCCTTGATCTTCTCCAGGTTGACTTCCATACCGCGATGGGAGACGATGAATCCTAGGAGTTGTCCAGCTGGTACCCCAAAGGCGCACTTCGTGGGGTTGAGCATCATGTTGTACTTCCTGAGGTTGCTGAAGGTCTCTTGCAAATCTGCTATAAGGTCGTCTTGCTTCTTGGACATGATGGCGATACCGTCCACATATGCGTGAATGTTGCATCCGATTTGATCCGCCAGGCACATTTGATAGTGCACTGGTACGTTGCTCCTACGTTCTTCAGACCGAACGGTATTGTCACATAGCAATATGTGCCATAAGGTGTGACAAACAAGGTAGCAAGCTGATCGGATTCCTTCATCTTGATCTGGTGGTAACCCGAGTAGGCATCTAAGAAACATAGCAGCTCCGATCCCGCCGTCGAGTCAATGACTTGGTCAATGCGAGGCAAGGGAAAAGGGTCTTTGGGACACGCTTTGTTCAGGCTGGTGTAGTCTACACACATGCGCAGAACCTTTGTGTTTTTCTTAGGAACTAGCACGGGATTTGCCACCCACTTTGTATGGATCACTTCCTTGATGAAGCCTACTTTCAGTAGCTTGGAAATTTCCTTTGCTATGGCGCGGCGTTTTTCATCTCCGAAGCGTCTCATTGCTTGTCTTACTGTTTTGGAACCAGGGATTATCTGTAGGGCATGCTTGGCGAGTTCCCTGGGTACACCTGTCATGTCAGATGGCTGCCATGCAAAGATGTCTCGGTTCTCACGGAGGAACTCGACGAGCGCGCTTTCCTATTTGGGGGACAAGTTTGTCCCTATTGAGGTGGTCTTGGCAGCGTCGCCAGCGACAAGTTCCACCTGCTTTGTATCAACTATAGGCTTGAAGGTGGGCGGGGAGAAGAAAACTTCCTGCTTGGATGCCGGCATCTCTACGGGGCCTGTGGCGGCATGGATTTCCTTGAACTCTTCGCCAAAGAATACTGCCTCCATGAAGGCGGCTTCTCCATCCTCGCACTCCTTTGCCTTCCTGAAACTGCCATAAACGGTGATGATGGCATCAGGTCCTGGTATTTTTAGCTGGTTGTAGATGTAGCACGGCCTGGCGTGGAAACTGTGGAAGGCGGGGCGGCCAAAGATCACGTGGTATGTACTCTTGAAGGGGGCCACCTCAAAGGTTATGGGCTCTTCACGGTAATTATTTTCATCGCCAAAGGCAACCTTGAGAGTGATGGACCCGAGGGACTTTGCTTGGCGGCCAGGAACCACTCCATAGAAAGTGACAGCACTATAGCAGAGTTGGGTCTTGGTGAGGCCTAGCTTTGTCAGGGTTTCCACGTACATGATGTTCAGGCTCCTGCCGCCATCCATCAGACACTTGGAGAACTCATAGCCTTGGATCAGGGGGTTAACCACCATGGCATAGTACCCGTCCGGGATGTGCTCAGGATGATCATCGCAGCTCCATTGCACCGGCATCTCGGACCATCGGACGTACTGGCGGACTTTAGGCACGGTGGCATTTAGGGAGCGCATGGCGGCTCGCTATGCCTTAACCATGGGGGGTCCAAGAAATGTGTGAAAGGCTCCCTTTTTGGTGCTCTTGTATGGGTTACCTGTGCCAGTTCCACCCTCTGACTTTTAGGCGGGTTTGGGCGCAGGGTCTTCATCCATATCGCTGCTATCCTTGGATTCCTTTTCCTTGTCCGCTTTTCCTTTGCCACGAGGTCGTTGTCGCTGGGTGCGTTTGTAGCCAGCTTCTTGGTCCGCCTTGATGTCATTGACAAACTTGCAGTTCCGGTTGGTGTGATTGCACTTTCCTGAAGCGTCCCGATGGGCGAAGCATGGCATGTCGCAGTATTCGTCGTAGGACACAGGTGCAGCCGGCGCCGTAGCGGAAGCTGGGGAGCTTCGCGGCTGGCCGCTGCTGGAACCTCGTCCCCGACCGCGTTGGCTACTCTATCCTTTGTTAGAGAATGTTGTGGCCACCATGTCCAAAGTTAGCTGCTCTTCTGGCGGATTCTTCCGTTTGTTGCTATTGTTCCGCTTTCCAGTGTTCTGGATGGCGGAAGCTTTCAATGATTTGCGGGCGTCGTCATCGGCGGCCGCGTAGTTGCTTGCAATGGTGATCATGGAGTTTAAGGTTAGTTTTCCTTTGTTCCATTCTCGTAACAGGCGATGGCGGAGTAGTTGGCCTCTCTCCAAACTATCAATGAACACGAGGATGGCGGATTCGTCAGTAACCCCTTCACAGGAGTTCTTCATATCCAGCCATTGTGCCAGGAAAGTTCGAGAGGTCTCATCGTCTGCTCGCCAACACCGTTGGAGGTCACCTATATTGTGAGGTTGCTTGTAGGTACCCTCGAAGTTTTCAGTGAACGCAGTCTACATGTCAAACCAGGTTTGGATGGAATTTTCTGCCAAGTCATTGATCCACAGCCGCGCTATGCCGGATAGCATCAGGGGCAGATAGCGGACAGCAACATTGGGTGATCCCCCTGCGAACTGCACTGCGTTGAAGTAATCTTGTAGCCAAGTTAAGGGCTTATCGACTCCATTGTACTGGCGGATGTTTTTCTCGATCTAGAACCCATGTGGGATGGGCTCATCACGAATCCGTTGTCCGAAGCACTTTGGGCCGAGGAAGAAGGCTGTTTGAGACTTGGCAATCTCGTTTAGGTGGGTACGTGCATCATAGGGCTTCTGATCCTGCGGACCTTTACGGGAGGGATATGACCTGGCTGGGCCGCCACCACCACCACCGCTGCCATGAGGGCTGCTTGGTGGGGATGGCGAAGAGTCACGCCTTTTACTCTCGACATCCTGCGATGGATCTCTGCAACTGCGACGGCTTCCCTCTGCTCTTCGTGGAGCTGGATCATCGTCATGGCGGCGGGAGCCTTGCCCTTTGTCATCGCGGCGGCGTGAAGAGCGATGTTTATCCTTGTCTCCGCTGCGGTGCACGCCATCGTCATGGCGAGATTGTTCTCTATGCTTGGACCTGCCATCTCGACTGGTTTCTCATTGTGGCGGCTCGTCTCTCCGGCCAGCGTCACGACTCCTTCCCCGCTTGCCATCGTTGTCGCGTATGACGATTCCTCCCTGTGGGATTTCGAACGTCTTATAGTTTGGTGGCAGCATATTGGACTTATGGTGGGGTGGGGCCTTGTCTTGGTGGTATCCATAAGCCGGATAGTTCTTGTGGGGTGGCGATGGATTTCTTTGATGGCCCTTGCCATGTGGCTTATCATCGGAGGATATTGGGATGGCATCTGCCCTGTTACGAGCTTCTCTTCTTCAGGCCTCTGAGGATCCGGTATGAGATTTGTTATCAGGGCGGGTACCATAATTGCCATTACCCCGGGCTTTGGATGCAGTACTGGACCAGCATAGCGCATGATCAGATTCGAGCTTTCGTGAGGACATAGCCTTCTTCTGCTACACCAATGCCTTGGTCATTAGTTTTATCGCCGTTTCTAGGGCTGCCGGGCTTTGGTTATGTTCTAATAGCTCCTTTGCGGCCACGATGTTCTCAACGGGCGTAGCCCTGACTTCATCGCGGTTTTTGTCCACATATGGCAGATTCTTGATGTACATCTGATACGTCTCAAACGTATCCATAATTTTTGATGCTCCATGCTTATTTTTACACCATTTGCTTAGTGTTTCGTTACACTTCGTGGCATTTTTATACATTTTCCGGAACTAACCTATTAACGAAATGCCACAGTGCCAGTTCCCTATTTTCTGCTGTTTTTGTGTTTCAGAAAAGTTACAGAGGAAATATTCTCGGAATTGGACGAAACAAAAGCCGAACATCCAGAAATTTACCAAAGCTTCCAGAGAACTGAAGAGGAGTTGGAACGGAGCCAGGAGGTGGCCACACCACGAAGGGGCGCGGCCTGCCCCTGGCCCACACCCACCTGTGGTGAGCCCCACCTGGTCCACTTCTGACGCTGCCCCTTCGCCTATAAAGACCCCCCGATGGGAAAAACCTAAACACCCGATCACTTTTCCAGAAACATATCGCGATCCGCCACCGTCGTCGACCCGAGATTGGGAGGGTCCAGAAGCTCTTCCCGGCACCCTGCCAGAGAGGGGAATCGCCACCGGAGGTCTTCTTCATCGCCATGCTTGCCTCCGGCGCGATGAGTGAGTAGTCTACCTTGGACTATGGGTCCATAGCAGTAGCTAGATGGTTGTCTTCTCCACCATGTGCTTCATGTTTAGATCTCGTGAGTTGCCTTACATGATCGAGATCACCGTTATGTAATTCTACATGTTGTGTTTGTTGGGATCCGATGAATATTGGTGTTATGATTGAGTTGATGTGCTGAATATTATCTCATATTATCTCTATGTTGTTTATGATCTTGCATGCTCTCCGTTGTTAGTAGCTATCTTGGCCGAGTAGTTGCTAGTGACTCCAAGAGGGGGTATTTATGCTCGATAGTTGGGTTCATGCCTCTATTTATTCTGGGAGAGTGACAGAAACCTCTAAGGTTGTAGATGTGTTGTTGCCACTGGGGAGAAAACAATATTCATATGTCCAAGGGCATATGCTTTGTTTACATTACACAATTTGCTTAATGCAGTTATCTGTTGTTCGCAACTTAATACTTGTGGAGTTCTCGGATTGATTCGCCACAAGTGGATTATTACTCATAGATGCAGTTGGATGGCGGTCTATGTATCTTGTTGTAATGCCCAGATTAAATCTCATAGTGATCCTCTCGACATATGCACGTTGTCTTTATTCTATCAATTGCCCAACTGTAATTTGTTTACCCAGCATGTGTTATTTTATCTTATGGAGAGACTGAAAGAGCATGTGCCCCCATGTGTGGTTTTGGTAATTAATGACAATCCCTATGGACTAGCGTTTGCATTGAGTTATATTTATAGGACTTGTCCATAGACAATGCTTGAGCCATATGTTGGTTTCACGGGTGTAAGAAGATGAAGATAAAGAATATTATTCAATAACCAAGGTGTTATTCAAGAAGTGATCCGAAGTTTGGTCTAAGGGAGTTGAGCCTATAGAGTGTATCTTGAGGAATAAGATGGAGTGAACTCTCATGTGCATTCTCAAGACATCATCATTATGAAGGAAGAAGATGAAGTGCAATGTTGATCAAGTCGAAGCGCAAGTTCAAGATAGGCCTATAGAAGATATCATTTGCTTGAAGCTCGGTGTCCATTTGGTGGTAATGGACATGTGAATATATTCTACTAGTGTATCTCCCATAGTGAAGTATGGGGGAGCAATCCGTAAGACTTCACCGAGCAAGCGCAATCAAGAAAGGTAGTCCAACTTGAGAAGATCAAGATCGTCACCATCTAGCTCAAGTGGAATGCGCAAGGCAAAGGTATGATATTGATAGGGTTCCTTTCTTACCGGTCTCATAGTGTTTGGGAGACCGGGTTTTAGGATCGATAGCCGTACTATCAAGAGGGGCTCTCGAGTGAGTAACTTAATTGTATCGTTTGGAGAGAGCTCAAACCTTTGCATACTTGGCATTATGTTTCTTGGTTCTTATTTGGCTTTTATCCATGTTAGGTTCTAGAGCTTGTGGTTATTTCCATGACAAGCTCTAGGTCATCAAAAATGGATTTTGTATGGAACTCTTATTGTGTTTTTGGTATTTGGAGGTTTTACCGGTTCCTCTTTATAGCTAAGTCAAAACTTTTACCATTTGGTTTCATCCTCCTTTGTTGGACTATGATGTTTCTATGTATGAAGTTGTAGAGCTCGTTGTGGTGATTCCAACAAGCCCAAGATCATCGAAAACGGAGTCCGGATGCAAAAGTTACGACCGTTTTCGTACTGCTATTTTCCTCAGGGCCAGAAATTCTGCCCCTGCTAAGTCTTTTGTGGTGCAACCCTCTGTAAGGGGGGCGGAAATTTGGGCCGGAAATTTTATAAGGCGGGCGGAAATTCCGCCCCCAAGGCCAGAATTTCCGGGTTAAAGTTCCTGTAACGGTCAGATTTCGTGCGGGGGCTATATAAAGCCCCTTCTTCCTTATTTGGAAGTTGGCTCTTCCATTTCTCTCTCCTCCATTGTTGACCTTGAAGAGCTTGCCCTTCCTCCCCATCCCTCCCATGATTCTTGCATCTTTTTGAGGGAAAAGAGAGAGGAGATCTAGATCTACATTTCCACCAATCACTTTCTCCTCTTTGTGAGGGGAACCTATTGGATCTAGATCTTGGAGTTCTTTGTGGATTTCCTCCCTTGTTCTTCCTCTCATATCCCTCCATAGCATTTGTTGCTTTGGTAGGATTTGGGAGAGAAGGATTTGAGCACTTTGTGTGTTCTTGCCATTGCATTTGGTGCATCGGTTTGAGTTCTCCTCAGAGATCCGGTAGTGAAAGTTCATTGAGCTTTTTACTCTTGGGTTCTTGGAACCCTAGATGGCTTAGTGGCTTAGTGGTTACTTGGGGACCTCCAATTAAGTTGTGGAGATATTCCCAAAGCTTTGTGGTGCCTCTGTGGCAATTACTTGGGGACCTCCAATTAAGTTGTGGGGATCTTTCCAAGCTTTGTGGTGCCTCAGTGGTGATTCTTGGGAGCCTCCAATTGAGTTGTGGAGATTGCCCCAAGCTTGTACGGGTTCGGTGACCGCCCTCAAGTGTCCCATAGTGGTCGGGTCTTCCATCTTGGTGGGAGGGCTCGAGGAGATTACGGTGAGCCTCCGTGGCGTTTGGGGAGCCTTGTGCCTCCACGCCGCTCTAACGGAAATTAGCACTCGCAAGGGTGTGAACTTCAGGATACATCGTTGTCTCCGCGTGCCTCGGTTATTTCTATACCCGAGCTCCTTTACTTATGCAATTTACTTTGTGATAGCCTTCGTGCTTGAAGTTATATATATCTTGCTATCACATAGTTGCTTATCTTGTCTAGCATAAGTTGTTGGTGCACATAGGTGAACCTAGTTTACTTAGGTTTTGTATGCTTGGCGAATTAAACGTTAGTTTTATTCCGCATTTGTCAAGCCACTCGTAAAAGTTTTAAATCACCTATTCACCCCCCCCCCCTCTAGGCGACATCCTTGTACTTTCATTTGCTATCAGAGCCAGGTTTCTCATTTTAGGCTTCACCGCCTTGAGAGCAAAGATGTCGGCTAGGGGATTAGTGCACAATAACACTTTTATATTTGATGGCACTAATTATAATATGGAAAACTTGCATGCTTAATCACTTTCGAGATATGGACCCAAATATAGAGAGAATTTTAGATATGGGTTTCTCTCCTCCTAAGGATTCCCAAAGTCTATCTTTAGAGGAGAAGAGAAACTCTTATCTTAATTCTTGAGCTTCTAATGTGCTTGTTGATTTTGTGAGCAATGCAGTTATTCTTGCAATCATGCCTTTCTGTAGCGCTCATGAGTTTTGGACAAAGATTCAAGAAAAGTATGATGTGTCCAACACTATTGAGGATGATTGTATTCCCTCCACTTCCGGTCGTGATGAACTCTCTTCCACTTCACCAAAGTGTAGCAAGACACAAGGTAACTCTATGGTGAGTGGTGATGGAAATTGCAATGTTGATAGTGAGCTTACTTGTGATGATCATTCATCTCTATCTTATTGTGATGCTTCATCTTTGGACTTAAACACTTCTAGCACCATAAATGCTTTACATGCTTGTGTTGATAGTCCTTGCATATCATATGTATGCTCCTTGAACACATCTCATAATGATATGCTTACTTCGTCTTGTTGCCATGATATAAATGCCTCTAGTTCCTCTAGTTGTTGTGTGTCTAACAATGTAGAGGAAACCGGAAATTCTATTGGCCAAGACATGATCTCGCTTGGTGCTTCAAGTATTTATTCATCATCATCAATTGCTTCCCACATTTGCCTTATGGCTAGGGCTTCAAAGGTAACTCCTACTTTGGAACCCAATATATCTAGTGATGATGAGAATGAGGATAATGAAGAAGAAGATGACGATCTTGCTTCTTTATTTGAGAAGAGTGAAATGTTTTTTCATGCTATTCATAAGAATAAAATTGCTTGCTCTTACTTCTATAAGATTTTGGCTATTGCCACCGAGAGCAATAAAATTATTGAGGAGCATGAGAATACCATTTTTAAAATGCAAGGTCATGCCCATGATTACGCGGATGAGATCGCGGATCTAAAAGAAGCTCTAGAAGAAGAACAAACCACCAAGGAATCTCTTGAGGAGACCTTTACTTTAGAATTATCTAAAATAAAGAAATCCTATGATAGAACTCTTGTGGTGGCAAATGATTTTGAAACTAAATATGAAGAGCTTGTAGTTACTTATGATAAACTCCTTGAGAATGTTGTGCTTCTTAAAAATGACTCTAGGGTCATTTTGAGTGAGCCCATCATCCTCACCGAGTCGCATGAGCAACTTAAAGCTTTAAATTCAAATGAGCTTACTAAATTGCCTTCTCCGCTTTCCATTAGTGATGATGCTTGTGCTACTAACTCTACTTCTTTTGAAGCATCCATCTTGAAGGAGAATGTTGAGCTAAGGGCTCAACTTGATTTGATAACTAGCAATTATGGGAAATTGGAAGAAAATCATGGAAAGCTCTCTAGCTCCCATGAGGATCTTGTAGCTTCCCATTATAGGCTAAAATTAGCTCATGAGGCTATTATGTCAAAGGTAACATCTAGTGATCCTCATGTGGACATTTGCACTACTTCTCAAAATGCCATATTGCCTTGTGCTAGTCCTAGTAATTCATCCACTCATAACATTGCTACATCTTGTGATGAATTACTTTCCTTTCCTTGTTGCTCTAACAATGAAGCTTCTACTTCCTCTAGTACTTGTGTTTTTACTAACCATGTAGAGGAAATCGAAGAGCTCAAGGCCCAAGTCTCTTATTTGAAGAAAGACTTGGTAAAGAGTCATGAAGGGAAATCCAAACTCGACAATATGTTGAGTGTGCAAAAATCACCCAATGACAAGAGTGGACTTGGGTTTATCTCCAACAACAACAAGAAGTCCACGGTTAACAAGAAGAAGAAGGGCCAAGGACAAGTCAAAGATAAAGGAAATATGCCCTAGAGGCAATAATAATATTGTTATTATCATATTTCTTGTTCATGATAATGTTTATACTCCATGCTATAATTGTATTAAGCGGAAACATTAATACTTGTGTGGTTTATGAACAACACCGTGTCCCTAGTACGCCTCTACTAGACTAGCTCATTGATTAATGATGGTTAAGGTTTCCTAACCATAGACATGAGTTGTCGATTAATAATGAGGTCATGTCATTAGGAGAATGATGTGATGGACTGACCCAAATAAAGCATAGCAATTAGATCGTGTCATTGTGTTCATCTTTGCGAAGCTTTTCCTATGTCAAGTATTGTATTCCTTAGACCATGAGATAATACAACTCCCTGGTATCGGAAGAAAGCTTTGAGGTCATCAAACGTCATCCTATGATAGGGTGATCATAAAGGTGTCTCTCAGGTGATCGGAAAGTACTTGTTGGGTTGTATGTATCGAGATGGAATTTGTCCCTCCCGAGTCGGAGAGATATACTTCGGGCCCACTCGGTAATCGATATCAACACCGCTTGCAAGCATATGGTTAAGGAGTTAATCACAAAGTGATATTGGATTACGGAACGAGTAAAGTACTTGTTGTGAACAAGATTGAACTAGGTATGCCGATACCGATGATCGAATCTCGGGCAAGTAAAATATCGCGAGACGAAGGGAATACATATACGGGATTAATTGAATCCTGGCATCGTGGTTCATCCGATATGATCATCGATGAATATGTGAGAGTCAATATGGGTTTCCAGATCCCGCTATTGATTATTGATAGAAGATCATGTCTGCATATTCTTGAACCCATAGGGTCACACACTTAACGTGCATCGACGCTAGGATAGAATGGATAATTGGTTATTGAGTTTTTCATTCGGAGTCTCGGATGAGATCCCGGACATCACGAGAGGTTCCGGAATGGTCCGAAGAATAAGATTCATATAATGGAAAGCAGTTTTTGGGTTGCGGAAAAGTTCTGGACTTTTTCGGTAGAGTACCGGAATGTTCTAAAAAGTTCCGGAGGGCTCCATGGTGGGGCCCACATGCCCAAAAGGGTCCACATGGACCAAAGGGTGATGCCTACATGGGCCTGGTTGTCCATGCCCACTTGTCCTATGAGGCCAAGGGCAAAACCCTAGGGTTTTCTTATGGGCCAAGGCAAAGGAAACTTAGGGGGAAAGTTTTCTTCCTAGGGCCACCGGCTTGACTTGGAGGCTAAGGCAGCCCCCTTGGCCGCCCCCTTTGACCTATTTAAAGGGGAGGGGAGGGCTGGGGTGTGCTCACCTCAAACCCTAGCCGCTGGCCCAACTGCTGCCCTCCAATCTCTCTCTCTCGCGACTGCACGTAGGCGAAGCCCTGCTGCAGAAACTCTCCACCATAAGCACCACGCCGTCGTGCTGCAGATCCAATCTATCTCTCCACCATACTTGCTGGACCAAGGAAGGAGGAGACGTTGCTGCACCGTACGTGTGCATCTCTCGGAGGCGCCGCCACTTGCGGCGTTGGATCGGATCGGATCGCGGGGAGGAGACGGCTAGTACGACTACATCATCCACGTTCTGTTGAACGTTTCCGCTGTGCGATTTCTTCAAGGGTATGAAGATCTCATCTATCTCTCTCATTGATTACATCTCCTAGATTAGATCTTGGCTTTCTTATTCGCATCCGTAGGAAATTTTTTGATTTACTATGCTGCGAAACCCTTCAGTGGTATCAGAGCTAGATCTATACGTAGATGTGTTTCATGAGTAGAACGCAACATGCTTGTTGCGGGCGTTGATGTTTTCTGTTGCAAACCTCTTTGTTTTGTATTTCTTATGGCGCGGCATAGTGAGATAGAAGCGGTCCAAGCCAACTTTACGCGACCTCGTTCGCGAGACCGGCTCCGCACTTGACATGTGGCTTGTTCCACACATGTGGCTGGTGGATGTCAGTTTCTCTCACTATAGTAGTCATGGGATTTACAACGGATGTTAGCAACCATAATATCACCATTGTGGCTTTTCGTAGGTAAGAATCGTTCTTAACTTGCTACTCCCATAAGCCACGTAAAACATGCAACAACAAAATAGAGGCGTCTAACTTGTTTTTGCAGGGAGTGTTTTGTGATATGGTATGGCCACAAGATGTGATGTGATATATGTGATGTATGCGATGATCATGTTTTGTAATATTTCACAACTTGCATGTCGATGAGTTCACAACCGGCAGGAGCCATATGGTTGTCTTTATAATTGTGTATGACCTGCGTGTCAACTTCTTATACGCCATGTAATAGCTTTACTTTATCGCTAAGTAGTTAGCAATAGTTGTAGTTGCTATTCGTGGTGGTGGCAATCATGGTGGAGTGATGGAGATCATGTCGGCACGCACAAGATGGAGATCATTGCGCGGAGATTGGCTGTACCATGTCACATAAAATTATATGCATGTGATGTTTATCCTTTTATGTATCATATTATGCTTAGATCGCGACGGTAGCATTATAAGATGATTCCTCACTTAAAGATCAAGATAAAATTGTGTTCTCCCCTCGTATGCACCGTTGCGAAAGTTCATCGTTTTGAAGCATCTCGTGATGATCAGGTGCTATAAACTCTACGTTCACATACAACGGGTGCAAGCCAGTTTTGCACACGCAGAAATACTTGGGTTTGACTTGACGAGCCTAGCATGTACAGACATGGCCTCGGAACACACGGACCGAAAGGTCAAGCATGAGTCATATGGATGATATGATCAACATGTTGATGTTCACCATTAAAGCTACATCATTCACGTGATGATCAGTCTCGGTGTAGTGAATTTGGATCATGCTTCACTAAACAACTTTGAGGGATGTTGAATTTAGTGGGAGTTCATTAGTAATTTGATTAACTTGAACTAATTATCATAAACTAAATCTTAGTGTATTTGCATAAGTCGTTGTAGTTTTTGGCACTGTTTCCCACCGACACTTAGCTTAATTGAGTTAAAAGAACTATCAAATTCTGGATAATCAGTTTACGGACTAGTACCATTTAGTTAGAATATCAAGAGTAAGGATTAAGTCTTATTTGCAAACTTTAGCAAACCTCACTTGCTCCATGCGATTTAATAAGTTGTATTAATCTAAGAGCAATGATTCAAGTTTAGCATCTAAGATCATGTTTGCCTCCATGAGAAATTGATCTTCAAAATTGTTTGAGAATCAAAGTGACCATCGAGCTGAAAGAATTGTTTCAGAAACAAACAAGAAGTGAAAGATATTTGATATCTAAAACTTTGATTGTTTGCAAAAATGATGAAGTATAATTTAGTAAAAGAACATATGCTCATATTGTATGACTATATGCGAAGATTGAAGATGCTAGGCGTCCTGATCACCCAAAAGTTTGGGAACTAATATTATACTTGCATTCATCCTTATAAGCTATAGTAGTTTCATCATGAAAGTTGTCATGATAAGATGAATGAAAGGGTATTGGCTAAATTGTTTTTGCTATACCAAAGATACTAAAAATGGAATCTAGAAGAACGCCAATTATATGATGATGGTGATCCACCTCAATGTGCAAAGTCCAGGGCTATTAGTATTTGACTAACATCCTTTAGACCATGTGTCAAATGATTGACGCCACTATTGATGTTGATAGATTCTTCTAAATAGAGAGGAAATGCTAAATAGGATCTGCAAAATATTTGGTAGAAAAGTAAAAGACTGGAAAAGTCCATCTCAGGTATATAAATGATATACATGTTATAGATGTATTCTTTGCTAGTACATAATGTAATTCTTGGGTATTGGATACTAGATTGTTGGTATGAAATGTCATACAAAGCAACAATACAAGAACTACGATGGCCTAAGTAACTAGCAAAAGAATGTGGTAACAATGCGTATCGAGAAACAAATAAATGTGTTATTGTGTTTTTCGTCGGCATCAAACCTAGCCTTCTAGATTTGTTAAGAACTTAATAATTGTTATTTTGTTCTGGTATTATGAGAGCAATGGTTGTTCAAATTATTACCGTCTTCCATAATCGATGGATAGATTATTATTATCTTGTTGGTGAAATAGACATTTATAACACTGATGCTAAAGGTCGCAAGACAAAATGAATTTCACTTATATATGACACCGCCGTTTAAGTCATATTGGAAAGAAAACATGAAAGAAATTCTATATTGATAGATTTTTGAGTCAATTGATTTTGAATTGATTGACGCTTGTGAGACTTTTCCTAAAGATGATTAAACTTTGTTCATGGGCCATGGACAGAACAAGAGACTGACTAAATGGAGATCATACATGTTGATGTATGTAGTCTATGGTGTGAAGTCGATCATGGTGTATTTTCTATTTCATCAATGACTCGAATAGATGTATGGTATATCTACTTGATGAGATAGAAGTATGAAACAATTGAAATTGTTCAATTTATGAAGTGGAAATTATTGTAACAAGAAAATTCAAGTTTTAATGATTGGATCATAAAGAAGAATATTTGAGTTACAAGTTTAGCAAACATCTAAGAGTTAGAGGAATTGTTCCACAAACTTGCATCGTGATAAACACCATAGGAGTATGGAGTTTTCGATGGATGTAATCAAACCTTGTTTGACATGGTTAGATCAATGATGAAATAAAACTACCAATATAATTTGTGGATTATGCTTTAGAGACTACCGCTTTTCACTGAATAGAGCACCATCATAATCCACTGAAATGACACCGTACAAGTTATAGTTGTCTTTTCTTAAGTTTTGGTATGCATGGCATATGTAAAATGTTTACAACCAAAATCGGATTAGTAAGTCTTTGTAGGTTATCCCAAAGAATGTCGATGGGTATTCCTCCTACTATGAACCCAAACACATAGTGATTGTTGATACGTCTCAAACGTATCTATAATTTTTGATGCTCCATGCTTGTTTTTACACCATTTGCCTATTGTTTCGTTACACTTAGTGGCACTTTTATGCAATTTCCGGAACTAACCTATTAATGAGTTGCCACAGTGCCAGTTCCCTGTTTTCTGCTGTTTTTGTGTTTCAGAAGTGATACACAGGAAATATTCTCGGAATTGGACGAAACCAAAGCCAGAAGTCTTATTTTACCCGGAAGCTTCCAGAGATCCGAAGAGGAGTAGGAGGTGGGCCACAGGGGCCCCACACACACAGGTGGCGCGGCCAGGCCCCTGGTCGTGCCAGCCATGTGTGAGGAGGCCCTGGCCCTCCTCTGACATCGCCCCTTTCCTTATAAGAAGCCTCGGGACGGAAAACCCTAGAGGAGTCGGCAATTTTCCAGAAATAGTTCCGCAGCTCCGCCGCCGTCGTCGATGAATTTTGGGGGACAGAAGTCTCTGTTCCGGCACCCTGCCGGGACGGGGAAGTGCCCCCGGAGCCATCTCCATCGGTCTCCATCGCCGTCTCCGCCGTCTCCATCGACCTCACCGCCATCTCCATCAACCTTGATGTCTCCTATGATGAGGAGGGAGTAGTTCATCCCCGGGGCTGAGGGCTCTACCGGTAGCTATGTGGTTCACCTCTCTCTCCCATGATGTGATCTTTATGTGATCGTGAGCTTTGTATCATGTTGAACAAGTACATGTTATTATTCAGATATTTTGTGTACTCTAGTGATATTATTAAAGTAATCTATTCCTCCTGCTATGGTGTAACGGTGACAGTGCGTGCATCATGGTGGTACTTGGTTTAAGCTATGATTGTGATCTCTTGTGGATTATGAGAATAATTATTGCTATGATAGTTTGAGTGATCTATTCCTCCTTTCATGGTGTAATGTTGACAGTGTGTGCACCGTGTTAGTACTTGGTTTAAGTTGCAATGATTTCTATCTTGAGTTGTGATCTGATTTGGGTATCGCTATGAGTGGTGTTTGTCAAGTACTTGATGAACTTTAAGGGGTGCTTTTGTAGCCACTACACAATGATTAGTGTTATTCAATAGGAGAGTAATTCAGAGTACCTTAGCAAAGAGAAGTTACTTGTTCATTCATGTTATATTGTTGGGAGTGTGTCCACTAGTGAAAGTATGATCCCTAGGCCTTGTTTCCAAGCATTGCACACCGTTTACTTGCTATTTTGTTACTTGTTTGCTCGCAGCGATATTTATTTCACATCACGTTTGTTACTTATAATCATCTATACCACTTGTATTTCACTATCTCTTTGCCGAACTAGTGCACCTATACATCTGACAAGTGTATTGGGTGTGTTGGGGACACAAGAGACTTTCTGTATCGTAATTGCAGGGTTGCTTGAGAGGGATAGCTTTGACCTCTAACCTCCCTGAGTTCGATAAACCTTGGGTGATCCACTTAAGGGAAACTTGCTGCTGTTCTACAAACCTCTGCACTTGGAGGCCCAACAAGTGTCTACAAGAATAGAAGTGCGTAGACATCAATTGTCGCTAAAAGTGAATTTCTTATGAAGGAGTTTTCTCGCGAAAGGTTTAAGTGGGAGGAAGATAGAACTTGATGAGGTTATTGAATCTGAGCAAGATGATCAGAGTAGCACAACACCAGAAAATATTCTGGAAGCGGAAACTGCATTCATGGCTCATGTGTCTACAATATGTTGTAGTCACGGCATCAAAGTTCCTATTTAACCAAGTTGGTCGTAATCAAATAGCAAGATTTGAGGACAAGATATTATTAGATAATAGTAACCAACAATATACAAAGAAGCGGTGATGGGCCCTGACTTTGTCATATGAATTATTCTAGCAACAATTACATATAGAGATATGATAGTTGAATAAACGAAACAACGTTCCTCTACCGGAATGCACACCAAGGACGTGTACCTGACACGACCCAATGGGTTTTGTTGATTCAAAGGTTGCTAGATATGTATGCAAACTTCTATGGTAGAAGTAAGCATAGCGAAGTTGGAATCTTCAATGATGAAAATGTTAAAGTGTTAATTTCATCAAGATATTTGAAGATGCTTGTATTACAAGAAAGTAAGTGGGAGCGCTCAGACATATTTCTAATACTTTATGTGGATGACATATCGTTTATTAGAAATAATGTGTTTTTCTTGATATTGTTAAGTTTTCATTAAAATTAGTTTTTGATGAAAGACTTAGGTAAAACCAGAATATTAAGCATCAATGTCTATGCAGATAGATTGAGGCACTAATATAGTTTTTCTAGAGTACATAGATGAAATATTGAATTTGTTCAATATGGAAACAATAAGAACGGTTCTTGTTGCATGGAAGAGGTTGGAGCAAGAATCAATTATTTTGACACTTGATGAGTGAAACCGCAAGAATGATTTTATCAATCTTGTATGCCATGATATGTAGATCCAGATATGTCCGATGCTCTAAAAGGTTACGAGCAATCATATGATGATCGTTGGATAATAGTAAGAATGTTCTTATGTACTTTTGAAGAACGAAGAATATATTCTATATGCAAAAGTGACAAATGTTTCATTGCAATGTGTTACATTGGCTTTGTCACATATACAGGTAAAATTTTATCTCAATTTTAAGCTATTTGTTTTGAGTTAGAGGGTGGCACAATAAGATGGAAGAAAGTTCCATGATGACTTGGATGAGTTCCAATGTTAACATTGTGGCGGACACTGCAGCGAGGGCTAAGTATATAATCGCTTTAGAAGCGGCATACAAGATGCAAAGTAGATGGTGATAATCCAACTTATTTGTGGCACTGTCGTCCAGGTCATATTGGTGTAAAACGCATGAAGAAACTCCATTCTGATGGACTTTTAGAGTCTCTTGGTTTTGAATCATTTGACACGTGCAAGCCATGCCTCATGGGCAAGATGATCAAAACCCCGTTCTCCGGAATAATGGAGCGAGCAACAGACTTATTGGAAATCATACATACCAATGTGTGCGGACCAATGAGTATTTCGACGCGCGGTGGATATCGCTATTTTCTCATTTTTCTGATGACTTAAGTAGATATGGGTATGTCTATTTAATGAAACATAAATCTGAAACGTTTGAAAAGTTCAAAGAATTTCAGAACGAAGTGGAAAACCATCGTAATAGGAAAATTAAATTTCTGCAATCCGATCGTGGAGGTTTAGTTCCAAGTGTGCTAGTACTATATAGTTCTATTGTATGACAATAGTGACAACATAGTTTTGGCAAAGAAACGACGGTTTCATCCGAAGACCAAGTTTATATGATGCCATCTCATACAAGATGAGTAATGCGTGCTAACGCAAAAGAATATGCAAATACAAATGGACCTGAAAGTGTCAGACCCGTAGATAAGGTTTACCACATGCAACGCGTATGAATAACACCGGAATGCCATAGGTGTTAAAGGCGCAAGTATGACTAGATTATTGACTCTAGTGCAAGTGGGAGACTAAAGGAAATATGCCCTAGAGGCAATAATAATATTGTTATTATCATATTTCTTGTTCATGATAATATTTATACTCCATGCTATAATTGTATTAAGCGGAAACATTAATACTTGTGTGGTTTATGAACAACACCGTGTCCCTAGTACGCCTCTACTAGACTAGCTCATTGATTAATGATGGTTAAGGTTTCCTAACCATAGACATGAGTTGTCGATTAATAATGAGGTCATGTCATTAGGAGACTGATGTGATGGACTGACCCAAATAAAGCATAGCAATTAGATCGTGTCATTGTGTTCATCTTTGCGAAGCTTTTCCTATGTCAAGTATTGTATTCCTTAGACCATGAGATAATACAACTCCCTGGTATCGGAAGAAAGCTTTGAGGTCATCAAACGTCATCCTATGATAGGGTGATCATAAAGGTGTCTCTCAGGTGATCGGAAAGTACTTGTTGGGTTGTATGTATCGAGATGGAATTTGTCCCTCCCGAGTCGGAGAGATATACTTTGGGCCCACTCGGTAATTGATATCAACACCGCTTGCAAGCATATGGTTAAGGAGTTAATCACAAAGTGATATTGGATTACGGAACGAGTAAAGTACTTGCTGTGAACGAGATTGAACTAGGTATGCCGATACCGACGATCGAATCTCGGGCAAGTAAAATATTGCGAGACGAAGGGAATACATATACGGGATTAATTGAATCCTGGCATCGTGGTTCATCCGATATGATCATCGATGAATATGTGGGAGTCAATATGGGTTTCCAGATCCCGCTATTGATTATTGATAGAAGATCATGTCTGCATATTCTCGAACCCGTAGGGTCACACACTTAACGTGCATCGACGCTAGGATAGAATGGATAATTGGTTATTGAGTTTTTCGTTTGGAGTCTCGGATGAGATCCCGGACATCACGAGAGGTTCCGGAATGGTCCGGAGAATAAGATTCATATAATGGAAAGCAGTTTTTGGGTTTCAGAAAAGTTCTGGACTTTTTCGGTGGAGTACCGGAATGTTCTAGAAAGTTCCGGAGGGCTCCATGGTGGGGCCCACATGCCCCAAAGGGTCCACATGGACCAAAGGGTGATGCCTACATGGGCCTGGTCGTCCATGCCCACTTGTCCTATGAGGCCAAAGGCAAAACCCTAGGGTTTTCTTATGGGCCAAGGCAAAGGAAACTTAGGGGGAAAGTTTTCTCCCTGGGGCCACCGGCTTGACTTGGAGGCTAAGGCAGCCCCCTTGGCCGCCCCCCTTGACCTATTTAAATCGGAGGGGAGGGCTGGGGTGTGCTCACCTCAAACCCTAGCCGCTGGCCCAACTGCTGCCCTCCAATCTCTCTCTCTCTCTCGCGACTGCACGTAGGCGAAGCCCTGCTGCAGAAACTCTCCACCATAAGCACCACGCCGTAGTGCTACAGATCCAATCTATCTCTCCACCATACTTGCTGGACCAAGGAATGAGGAGACGTTGCTTCACCGTACATGTGCATCTCTCGGAGGCGCCGCCACTTGCGGCGTTGGATCGGATCGGATCGGATCGCGGGGAGGATACGGCTAGTATGACTACATCATCCACGTTCTGTTGAATGTTTCCGCTGTGCGATTTCTTCAAGGGTATGAAGATCTCATCTATCTCTCTCGTTGATTACATCTCCTAGATTAGATCTTGGCTTGATCCGGCCAAGATTGTTTGCTTCAAGTGCAAAATTGAAGGGCACCATGTTATATCTTGCCCTTTGAAGAAGAAGGCACTAGTTGAGAAGCAACATGGGAAGCGGCCTCAAGTTCAAGGTCACGCTCAACCTCGAGTTGAAGAAATTCCACTTCCCAAGAAGAATCGAGCTAATGCTCCCATTGCGGAGAAATCAAGTGTGAAGAAGGTGAAGAAGGTGAAGAAAAGAACTTGCTACATATGCCGTGAGAAGGGTCACCTTTCTTCTTCATGCACTATGGGTAACTCATCCAACCCTGTCATAATTGATGATGCTTATTCTCTTTGCAAGGATAAGGTTGGCAATGTGTTTGGCAAATTTGTTGGTACTCAATGTGGTGTCAAGAAAAGAACCATTTGGGTGGCCAAGCCTATTGTGACTAACCTCTTAGGACCCAACTTGGTTGGGGACCATCACACCAAAACTTGATCAATAGGTGTTTGTTGGAGGGCATTGGAGACTTGGCTATATCATGAAGAATTAAGGGATCTTCATCAATATATTGTCTCAAGTCAAGTCAATTGGATTATCTTGTTTATATCATATATCCAATGTTCCTCTTTGCGGTAACATGTACTCAACTTATCTACATTGAAAGTTACTCGCCCCTTTTGCATGTGTTGGTTGTGTTCCATTACATGTGTTGGTATATGTTGTGCTACCTACTTGTTTTTTTTATTAATCAAGTATGTACTTGTGGGTTTGCACACCATGTATGTGTGTTTGTGTTTGAGCCTATATTGTGTCTTCTTTTATATTATTTGGCTCTTTTGAGAGACTAATGGACTATCCCATTTTGGGGGAGTGATATGCTTTTGCACTTCACAATCCTAAATATGTGTGCACATGAGGAATACCACTTAGTGTTGATATTTGAATTTATCTAGTCTCTATGTGGTATGTCATGTTCATGAAATTCAAATTCTATAATGTCCATTAATCTTCTCATATTGAATTTTATTTGCCTCTTGTGAAAATAAATGCTTTATCACATTATGGGGGGAGTAATATGCTTTGTGCATACTACAAATCAATAAAATGTGTATATTTGAGGTTGTGTCACATAGTGTTGATATTGCAAATTATATTTCTTCTATGTGACATGTTTGCTCAAGCAAGTTTCATTTTTCCAAATTGTTTTATTGCTCTTGTTTTGGATCTTGTTTGTGAGATACATTCTTGGTAGGGCTTTCCTAAAATGTGGAATTCTACATCAAAGTTGGAAAACCATTTGCTTCAAGTTATCCTAATCATTGCTTTGCATGATTGTTTAACTATTTGAATCTATCAAGAATATCTTCTTTAGCATGGTGTTTAATTCTTATCCGTGTCATATGCTTCTTTGTTGTGAAGATGATCTTGGATTTATGTGTAAAATAGCACCGGGAAATTAATAACTCCAAATACCTCTTGTCCTTGGACAATTGGTACTTTATCATGTGGTATATATATATTGATCATCTTTTTATTGGCTATTACTTTTAATTACCTTATCTCTTGCCAAGGAATGTATTTGTTTGAAATTCCCATTGTCTTCCTTGACTCTTGTGATTCCATTTGATTTTGTTCAACTTGTTTTGTATTATTCTTAATGTAGGTTGAGATGATGATCCCATTTGTGTGTATTTTGTATTCAAATGCAAAATCATAAATAATGCACTAATCTTGGGGGAGCTCTCCTATATTTGCTATAACATACTCTTGCGGCTTATTTCAATTGGTTTTGGTTATTGTTGGAAGACAAATCTTTTCTTTTTGGTACTTAGTGTGCCATCATAAAAAGAGTGGAGAGTTTGGTTTGTTTGTTGGAACCTTGCCCTCTTTGGGAGAATGGCTATCTCTTTTCTTGATTTTGCTCTATATTCTTAAAATGAGATAAGTCATTGGGCATGTGTGTTTTAGTGATCCTTTATGCTCATTGGCACTTGCTTTGTTCACTTGGTGGACTTTGGAGTCAATCTTGTGGTGAGTTGATTCTTTGATATAATTTGGACAACCTTTAGTTCTTCACACCTTTGTGTGACTTCTTGGTCTTCTTGGTGTTTTGTCCAAATTGTATCTTTGTTGGCTCTTGATAGTCTTGTGCATGCATATTTACTAAATGTATACTCTATGGCATGGTTTGCCTTCTTTGATCCAATATATAGGGTAAACTCCAATAAATCCTAAATTGGCTAAGATGTGGATGAAATTCAAGTTCATATCTATATGCACATATTTATGTGGAGCTTGTCATATATATTGTAGTGTCTCTAACTACTTTAGACCCAATGAGTTTGGGGACCATATTGTACTTGAATTTGTTTTAGGTACATGAGAGATATATTTGTGCCTGCCTCAATAATAAGCATGAAGCGGTGACTAGTTGATAATTTGTGGCAAGCTAGGATTATTGAAGAACTCCTATCTACTACATCCTTCCAATGGTATCTCGGTAACAAGTATCTTATTCATGCATACTTTTCTAGCATCTAACCTTGTGTGGGTCATTTCATGGCATGAAAATCTTTATTTGCAAAGATCTTAATGAAACCTCTCTATTGAAAATGTGAGTAATTTGAGATGAGTGCATATTTTGGGGAATATATAAAATCATGCTCATGATTCACCCTTCCCAAATATGTCTATCTAGCAATTTTATTGCATATCAATTCCTCAAGTTCCTCACATGTGCAATATTGATGAAAGTGCAAATTTAGTTCTTTCTTTTGGTATACTTATTTGTGATACTTGTTCCTTTTCTCAAAACATCCCAACTATCTTCCTTCCCTTGTTGATATTTGTGATGTCTTTGACATGTTTGTGGTTGAAGTTCTTCAATATGCAATAAGATAAATTGAGCCTTTGGCCATACTTTAAAAGTAAAAATCTCATTGGTATATTGCATGAACTTGTTTAGATATCATGTTCTTCTCTTTGTATCTATTTTATGTGTACATGTTTCTTTGTGATAATTATCTTTGTGATGGTGTCTACTTAGAAACTTTTACACATGTGAGATGATTTCTCCTTAATTGATATCTTATTTATTCCTTGTGTGTTGGGATGGAATGCTAAGCAATATCATTCATTGAGGACTATGTGGATACTCTATGTTCATCTTTGTACTAGTCTTATAATATGCTTTGTCATTCCTATCACACATTCCTTTGGTTGAGACGTTTAATATGTTGGCTCCTTATTTGTTGCTCAACCATTTCCTTGATGCAAGTGTTAAGCTTGATTTATTTTCTACGGTCTCTTGCTAATGGTTCTTGTTAAATGGTATTGAGGGAGTGAAGACTCCATGTTGTGCAAATTGTATTCAAATGCAAACATTCTATCTTGTGCACGTACCTTGGGGAGCTTCCTCATTTCATTTTAAAGCACCATTTTTGTGGTTATCATAGTATTTGATGCCACTTGGTATCATTTTGTTTTGAATAATATCAAGGGAGTGATGATTCTATGTTTGTGCACCGTATACTTCAATTCAAATGGAATATGTTGTGCACAAACCTTGGGGAGCTTCTTCATATTATTTAGAGCATTGTTTTGGTCTTCTCATAATATCTTTATTGGTTTCGCTATTTGGATCTTTTGATTGCTATCTTTACTTGTTGGAAGTTTAACCATCATGTCATCCTATTTTGTTTGCAATCTTTGATCCTCAATATAGTTTGATTTCCTCCAAAATTTTGTCTTTGGATTTGTGCATGTGTTTTCACTCTTTTTGGGCCATGCACACCTTGAGGAGGAACTCTCACTATTGGTCTTCTAAGCCTTTCCGCCCATTTTGGTAATGGATGCCAATGGGGGAGAAGTTTCGAGGGTTTGATGCGAATTTTTGGCTTCATGCTTTGGTTTTGTTCTTAAGCATTTGCCTTGCATGCTTTGCATGGTTGAGTATATATAGTGGAAACTCCACCAACAACATTGGTTGGCAATATATGCAATGAAATTCAAGTTCATTCACACGTGCATAGATTGTGGGGGAGTTTGCTCTATATATGATGGTTCTACTAACATCACATACTTTTGTAGTATTTGATGTTAGTGTAACCATCTTAGTCATTTAAATTCATTATATAAACCCTCTCAAAGAGATTGTCATCAATTACCAAAATGGGGGAGATTGAAAGAGCATGTGCCCCCATGTGTGGTTTTGGTAATTAATGACAATCCCTATGGACTAACGTTTGCATTGAGTTATATTTATAGGACTTGTCCATAGACAATGCTTGAGCTATATGTTGGTTTCAAGGGTGTAAGAAGATGAAGATAAAGAATATTATTCAATAACCAAGGTGTTATTCAAGAAGTGATCCGAAGTTTGGTCTAAGGGAGTTGAGCCTATAGAGTGTGTCTTGAGGAATAAGATGGAGTGAACTCTCATGTGCATTCTCAAGACATCATCATTATGAAGGAAGAAGATGAAGTGCAATGTTGATCAAGTCGAAGCGCAAGTTCAAGATAGGCCTATAGAATATATCATTTGCTTGAAGCTCGGTGTCCATTTGGTGGTAATGGACATGTGAATATATTCTACTAGTGTCTCTCCCATAGTGAAGTATGGGGGAGCAATCCGTAAGACTTCACCGAGCAAGCGCAATCAAGAAAGGTAGTCCAACTTGAGAAGATCAAGATCGTCACCATCTAGCTCAAGTGTAATGCGCAAGGCAAAGGTATGATATTGATAGGGTTCCTTTCTTACCGGTCTCATAGTGTTTGAGAGACCGGGTTTTAGGATCGATAGCCGTACTATCAAGAGGGGCTCTCGAGTGAGTAACTTAATTGTATCATTCGGAGAGAGCTCAAACCTTTGCATACTTGGCATTATCTTTCTTGGTTCTTATTTGGCTTTTATCCATGTGAGGTTCTAGAGCTTGTGGTTATTTCCATGACAAGCTCTAGGTCATCAAAAACGGATTTTGTATGGAACTCTTATTGTGTTTTTGGTATTTGGAGGTTTTACCGGTTCCTCTTTATAGCTAAGTCAAAACTTTTACCATTTGGTTTCATCCTCCTTTGTTGGACTATGGTGTTTCTATGGATGAAGTTGTACAGCTCATTGTGGTGATTCCAACGAGCCCAAGATCATCGAAAACGGAGTCCGGATGCAAAAGTTACGACCATTTTCGTACTGCTGTTTTCCCCAGGGCCAGAAATTCCATAATTTCCGCCCCTGTGAAATTCTGCTAAGTCTTTTGTGGTGCAACCCTCTGTAAGGGGGGCGGAAATTTGGGCCGGAAATTTTATAAGGGGGCGGAAATTCCGCCCCCAGGCCGAAAATTCCACCCCCAAGGCCAGAATTTCCGGGTTAAAGTTCCTGTAACGGTCAGATTTCGTGCGGGGGCTATATAAAGCCCCTTCTTCCTCATTTGGAAGTTGGCTCTTCCATTTCTCTCTCCTCCATTGTTGACCTTGAAGAGCTTGCCCTTCCTCCCCATCCCTCCCATGATTCTTGCATCTTTTTGAGGGAAAAGAGAGAGGAGATCTAGATCTACATTTCCACCAATCACTTTCTCCTCTTTGTGAGGGGAACCTATTGGATCTAGATCTTGGAGTTCTTTGTGGATTTCCTCCCTTGTTCTTCCTCTCATATCCCTCCATAGCATTTGTTGCTTTGGTAGGATTTGGGAGAGAAGGATTTGAGCACTTTGTGTGTTCTTGCCATTGCATTTGGTGCATCGGTTTGAGTTCTCCTCAGAGATCCGGTAGTGAAAGTTCGTTGAGCTTTTTACTCTTGGGTTCTTGGAACCCTAGACGGCTTAGTGGCTTAGTGGTTACTTGGGGACCTCCAATTAAGTTGTGGAGATCTTCCCAAAGCTTTGTGGTGCCTCCGTGGCAATTACTTGGGGACCTCCAATTAAGTTGTGGGGATCTTCCCAAACTTTGTGGTGCCTCAGTGGCGATTCTTGGGAGCCTCCAATTGAGTTGTGGAGATTGCCCCAAGCTTGTACGGGTTCGGTGACCGCCCTCAAGTGTCCCATAGTGGTCGGGTCTTCCATCTTGGTGGGAGGGCTCGAGGAGATTACGGTGAGCCTTCGTGGCGTTTGGGGAGCCTTGTGCCTCTATGCCGCTCTAACAGAGATTAGCACTCGCAAGGGTGTGAACTTCGGGATACATCGTTGTCTCCGCGTGCCTCGGTTATTTCTATACCCGAGCTCCTTTACTTATGCAATTTACTTTGTGATAGCCTTCGTGCTTGAAGTTATATATATCTTGCTATCACATAGTTGCTTATCTTGTCTAGCATAAGTTGTTGGTGCACATAGGTGAACCTAGTTTATTTAGGTTTTGTATGCTTGGCGAATTAAACGTTAGTTTTATTCCGCATTTGTCAAGCCACTCGTAAAAGTTTTAAATCGCCTATTCACCCCCCCCTCTAGGCGACATCCTTGTACTTTCAGAGACACCACTAGTGAACTGTGGACCCCGGTCCTATTTCCTTTATATTGCTATCACCTGTTTACTTTACTCGCATATTACTATTGCTTTCCACTCGATACACTCATTCCTTTGTTTACAGTAAACCGGTGAGATTGACAACCTCATCGTAAGTTGGGAGCAAAGTATTTGGTTGTGTTGTGTGCAGGTTCCGCGTTGCAGCTGGCAAAGCAAAGCACTGGACGAGGCGCCCTATAAATTGTTTGGAGCTGTCGCGAAGCTAGCAAGCATCACGTTCTAGAGTATTGGCTTTTTCCTACTGGATTGACATACCTTGGTTTCATACTGAGGGAAAACTTGCTGCTGTACTCATCAAACCTTCTCTTGGGGTTCCCAACTGGCCAGTCATTTACTTCATCAACTACATGCCAACAAGTTCTCTGGCACCATTCATCACCGCTCCATCAAAAGCAATCAACATCCTAGCCAGAGTTTCCGCGGTTGGCACGGTGAACTCAAGGTTTTGTGCCAGCTGTGGGTCGCCGCCCTCGTTGATTTGATTCTGGATGAGAGTGGCATACTTCTCCTCCATGTTCCTTGCGCGTTTCAGCGTGTCTTGAGCTTTAGCAATGTCGCCATCCAGCTTTTTGCCCATCTTCTCGACTCGCTTTGCTTCCTTGAGGATTGCTCGCCTTTTCTGCTCGAGATCGTTCACGTCTCTGACGTAGTCAGGGGTGATTGGATCTCCTAGAGTCCCATAGACGACCTTGTCCATCAGAGTCGTGAAGTCTTCTGGGTGATGCACCACAGGGATGGCGGGTTGCAGAGGCCTAGGTCCACCCTGAATCTCGGCCAGTTGTTCCGTGGTGGGATCAGCGGCTGGTGGTGGGTTACCCTGCTCTTTGCCGGCATCTCCGTCATGGGCTGCCTGAGATGGCGGATCACCGGTTGTCTGCCAAGCATCATCTCCTTTGTTGGTCATGAACACCTGCTTGGCGGCTGCTTGCTTCTCTTCTATTTCCTACTGAGCTAACTCCGCCTCGATTCTTCTCATGGCGGCGTCATAGTGATCAGAGTCATAGCCTTTGCTATCCCAGTCATCTGATTCACCACTTTCGTTATGTGCCTCTAGGATGGATTCACCTAGGCTGTCATCTCCATTGGAGGCAGATCCCGAAGTGGTTCTTGCGAAAGCAACAACGCAATACCGCGGTGTCTCTAACGCCAGATTGTTCATGGCGGATTCATAGCGGTCATCCACCACTTCCTCCACCTCTAGGGCGGGTTGGGTGGGATTAGTTTTTAGATCCGATCTAGATGACTTGGAAAGTTCCAGATCAGATGATTCCTCCTCCGTATCCAGCATGAAAGCGGTCCATTTGGGGGTTTCAGCCATACCAATCTGACGGAAATTGGTTTCCGTGGCGGGGGTAAGGTCCATCTCTCCGATGAAGATGTGGATGTCTCCGATCGGAACGACGGTAAGTTGAGTAGGGTCTTCTCTAGCCGACACCCAGAGGTTATCCGTTGGGACGATGGGGAAGCCGGAATCGTAGAGGACACTCCCGATGGCGACAGTGTCGCCGATGCCTATGAAGGCAGATCCCGCCTGGATCCGCGCTCCTGACGTGTTTTGCCCCATGGTGGGCGCCAACTGTCGTGGTTTCATCAACAGATCTGCCATAGGGGTAGGTGTATGGCGGTTTGTGGAAGGGGGTGAACACGGCGGAGCGATCCGGGACAGTGGTAGCACGAGTTTACCTAGCTTTAGATCCCGCAATGGTGGCGAGACCCTACGTGCTGCTATAATTCACTATATGGCAACAAGTGCTCGGTTACAATGATGAGTTTGGCTGTTTCGCTATGCGATTGGCCATATCTAAGTCTCGGTGAATCTGTGCCTCAAGGGCTCCTCCACGCCGGCTTATAAAGGCACATGGCGCCGGCATCACGATGGTACCGAAGCGGATACAATATGGAGTCCTAGACTAAGTCCTATGCGTGTACTACAAGGCAACCCGCCATGGGCCTGTCTTCGGATCCGCCATAAGCTCCTGCGTCCAGTATCCGCCATAGGCTTTCCAGCAACTGGGCCGCCCGGTAGGCAATCCGCCATACCACCTCCATGGGCCACCCTGGCTTGCTGGTTTAGGACTACGTCGCTGGTAAATACCCATTTCGTATATCCCCAACAACCATCTCCCATAAAGGAACCTGGAGCAACTAGAGCATCTTCTGGCTTGACCTTCTTCACATAGAGCCTCTTGACTTTGTGCTCCACACACCCCTCACTGAAATCATGGTCCTTAAGTTTATCTTGGATGAGCCTCATAATAAAGGGGGCATAGGGAAGAGAGCCCTTGTTGACCATGGCATCAAACATCTCATTGTAGATGAAGTCCATCACATCTAGAGAGAACTCCGCATCAGGATCCATGGACTCGGCACACTCATGGGCATAGAGGAGAAGATCCACCAAGGAGGCATGGATAGCATCGTTGTTGCCTCCACTTGGAGCAATGTTCTCCCAAAAGATGCGCACAAGCAGATCATACAGAGGAAGAAGTCTAGCAATCTCACCAACAGTCCCCTTAGGCCCATACGAATCACTGAGCGGCTCCTTGTCAGCCGGAGTCGGAGAGTGAATGCGATGACCAACATGATTGGGACCATCAAAAGGATAGCCCAACAAAGCAGCAAACCGAGTGAAAGTTGTCTCACAGTAACGAGTCCCAGTCATCCACTTGAACGTCCCCTCATCATCACCAGTGAAAGACAAAGTGGCATAGAACAGCAGAATGAGCTGAGGATCATAGTGACACTGAAAGGTCATAAGCCCTGTGAGAACTAACTTCTCAACCACCTTGACAGCTGGAATGAAATACTCCTTGGACCTCAGATATGCAAGATCAATGGGGTGCATTGGGCGAATAGGCTTCTTCATGAGAACAAAGATATCCTGGTAAATGTAATGCTGCTCCATACACCAAAACCGACGGTCCTCAATGTCAACTAACCTCTGCTGAGAAGTGTACCAATCAAGTTGCCTCAAGGCTGAGTAGGAGACTGTATTCATTGTCTTGTAGTTAACCCTTGGAGCCTTGCCCTTGCGGCCTCTAAATGCCTTTGCTTTCTTCCCTTTATCAGCTTCCCTGACCTTCCTAACAGCCTCGCGCTTTTTCTGACGAGTCGCCACCTCATCTTCAAGGACACCTTCGTCATTGGGACAGAAGTAGCGAGGACGACTCCTCTTGGCCGGTCCAGCATTTGTGAAGAGAAGTAGAGGGTAGCATGGTGATGAGGATGCACAAAAGTATCAAAAGATATACAGTATAGGGATATACATAGCAGAGGAATGTAGGCCAATGTTGGTCAGAAAAGGAAAAAATATCCCAGGCCAAATTATCCGGCCAAAATAGGGCCGGATAATCCGCCCCGAGCGGAAATTTTCCCAAATCTGACCAAATAGTGGCTAAAACGTAGATCGGCTAGGTAGATCACTAGAGTATGCTATTAGGCCCAAGGGAAAAGCAAGGGAACAATTATAACTCCAAGATCTAAGCAAATAAATTTAACTTCACCACTAGGGTTAGGAGATGCAAAATTTACCCCCATCCATTGGAGAAATTTCTTGGAGGAACTTGTTCCCAAGGCAAAGGAGAGCACGGGGCTGAGAGATCAGCCAGATCCGATGGCCGAGGAGGCGCCGGCGAGCGAGAGAAGCAGCAGGCGGTGGCGGTGGAGAGAGAAGGGGGTCGGGGTGGAAGAAAGGCTCAAGGAGCAGTTCACCCCGACGCCCCTGCTTTTATATGGATGAACCGCTGGGCTGGATATTCTGGCCCAAGTATGGACCGGATATTCCGGCCTCGGATAATCCGGCTAGAAGTGGCCCGGATAATCTGTCCTGGAGCTTCTTTGCTCAGGAAAACTGGATAGAATTCAGACTTGTGTTCATGGAGAGGGATGTTTTGTAGATGAGATGGCTTAGGATAGAAGACAAACACGGAGTGGTTCTTGGCACTTGACATTGCAAAACACAAGAAATCATCGAAAGACCAATGCAAGTGCCTTCCCATATAAAAAATAAAGACAAAAGAAGAAAGAGCTCAAATTTAACTCTTCAAAGAAGAGGTCGGTGGTCGAGGCCACCATGTATGAGTGTTATGGCATTGAACCAAGAAGATATATCTTGGGTCCATAACCAATACTCATCATTGAAGCTCACATATCACAAAATGATATTAAGAGAATGATTTTGTTACTATCGACATTATGGGGGGGAGGGATAGCCCAATTACTTAGGACCGCACTCCCCTATCTCCATGCCCACATCTAGATAAGAACACGCGCTATAGTATGGGAATGAGTGCACACTATCAAGACACATTGCAAGAGTCAATTATATTAAACTCATGCCTCAACTCTCGGAATCTTGCTTCATCAAGGGGCTTCATGAAGATGTCGGCGAGTTGATCATTTGTACCTACATAAGATAGGTTAATATCACCTCGATTGACATGGTCCCGGATGAAGTGATGTCGGATCTCAATGTGCTTCGTCTTGTTGTGTTGAACCAGATTATGAGCAATCTTGATGGCACTCTCATTGTCACACAAGAGTGGAACCTTGAAACAATGAACTCCATAATCCTTCAACGTTTGCCGCATCCAAATGAGTTGAGCACAACAACTCTCGGCTGACACATACTCGGCTTCGGCAGTGGAGAGAGACACACAATTTTGCTTCTTGGAAGACCAACTAACCAAGGACCTACCAAGAAATTGGCAAGCCCCAGAAGTTGATTTCCTATCCACTTTGTCTCCCGCCCAATCACAATCCGAGTACCAACAAGCTCAAACCTTGATCCCTTCGGGTACCAAAGGCCAAAAATTGGGGTATGAATCATATATTGAAAAACTCTCTTGACGGCCATCAAATGGCTTTCCTTTGGGTCGGCTTGGTATCGTGCATACATTCCCACACTAAGCATGATATTGGGTCTAGATGCACAAAGATAAAGCAATGATCCAGTCATAGAGCAGTAAAGCTTTTGATCCACTTCTTTACCATTGGGATCGAGTTCAAGAGTAACCTTAGTAGGCATGGGAGTTTTGGCTCCTTTAACTCCGGAGTCCATGTTGAATTTATTGAGCATGTCTTGGATGTACTTGGCTTGGTTGATGAAGGTCCCTCCTCTCAATTGCCTAACTTCAAAGCCAAGAAAGAATTTCAACTCCCCCATCATCGACATCTCGAAGTGGTCGGTCATTAGCTTTGCAAATTCATGATTGAAGATTTTGTTAGAAGAGCCAAAAATGATGTCATCTACATAAATTTGGCACATGAAAAGCTCCTCATTGACTTTCTTAGTAAAAAGAGTTGGGTCAATAAGGCCTATTTCAAACCCATGGTCTACAAGTAACTCTTTAAGATGCTCATACCACACACGTGGGGCTTGTTTAAGGCCATAGAGCGCATTATCGAGCTTGTAGACATGGTTAGGGAAATGAGGGTCCTCAAAGCCCAGGGGTTGCTTTACATATACTAACTCATGTAGAGGACCATTGATAAAAGCACTCTTCACATCCATTTGTTGCAACTTAAAATTATGGTGGGAAGCATAAGCAAGAAGGATACAGATTGACTCGAGGCGAGCCACAGGTGCATAGGTCTCTCCATAATCAATGCCTTCAACTTGAGAGTGTCCTTGTGCAACCAAGCGAGTGTAGCGCCCTGCCTTTATCAAAAGACAGAACTCCTGTGTATCTGTGCCATTCCCTGGATCAGTAGATAGCACCACAGTACAAAATTTAGTAATCATTGCAATAGCATCAATATTACAACGTAAAATCCAGATGTATAGGTCTTCAACCTTACGAGTACACAGCATAAAGCATAGTAGCAATGAGCCTCCATCTTCATCAAGTGCCACAGGCAGACATGTTGGAATGTAAGCTCGAGATCCTATTCCTGGTTCCTTATCCGAGATAAAAACCTGCACGTTTGAATATGCAGCCCCAGAGGGGTCAGTACAACAACGTACTGGCAAATGACACATATATGTGGCATTTGTGAAAAAGACTAAACTACATGACATTTGGCTTGTGGATCTCAAAGGCTAGTTTTGCATAAAGCCAATTTTATTCTATAACTTTGCAAAATCCCTTTTATCAAAATTTTAATTATGAAGGGCTGAAATAACCCCCATACACTACATACTAGCTAGGCATATAGTTTCTAGGCGAAACTCAACATAGTTGTGAAACAACAGAAACCATCACACCTCGGAGTGTATGGCCCTGAGCTTCTCTTGTTAGTTGCTAGTCAAGTTTTAAAGCATTTAGAAAAGATGATGAGATTCTTCCAATCATTCCATGGCTAGAGACTCAATTGTCCATTCCGAGGACTCGGCTAATCGATTAGTTTTTAACACCTTGCAAGGGTTGTGCACTTTCACCTTATCCCTCATTTTACGCCCATACATAAAATGAGACAAGACCTTTCAGAAGAAGCATTCAACCACACAGATTTGGCCGTTCCCCCTATATTAGGCTACCACCTGCTGTTAGTACCCTTAGTTGAACCTAATCATACTCAATCAAGACAGAGCCCATAATGTCATAAGGCCGTAGTGGAAGTAAATCATGGAAGCCATATTAATCTCTTGAATCCTGAGTGGCCATCCCGAGCAGCATCCTGAGCTACACATCTGTATAAGCATGTGCCCCAGGACCCACCTACTTCACTTTCCATCACAAACCACTCCACCCAGGTAGTTCATTTTAGTTGAAGTTGTTAATTTGATTCACAAAACAACTTTAACAAGTAATCATAGCATAGCATCATATTTTTCAAAGTATTTAGCATCCTACCAAGTGGAGTTTTAGGGACAGCTACTCACTACTAGGATCTAGCACTTTATAAACAGTTGAACATTCACCTATCATGCATACTACTGAAAATCACTAATGCATAATAAAAATAGGTAGAAGAATGTGTGTCACTTGCCTGTTTGAAGAATACGATCTTTCCACTTCTCTCAACTAATCACGTAGCTCTTCACACAACCTATAACACAGAACAACATAACATAAACACACCATACAAACACAATCAAACAAATCAAACAATTGAAAGGTGTTTGTTTAACAATTTAGATTATTTAAGATATTGTGATAGAATAGATATGACAAAAGAGATATGAATTGTGGGACATGGGTTGGAGTGCTAGTTGGAAAAGATCAATATGATTTGATTAAAGAGAATGTGGACTAGGCAAAACAATATTGACCAAGTCTTTATGCTTTATTTAAGCATGAATGAATTTTGGAAATAGCTCATGTGAATTAGTTCACACAAGTGGTAAATAGTACAACAACAATACTATTGAACAATTATTCTTAAATAGCATATATTGCACTTAGGCCTTGGGCAAAGATTCATGGAACACTGAAGTACTCAATTAACTCATTTGCTAATTGAATAGTTTTATACATGAAATCTAGATTTGGTAGGCATAGGATTGGGTATAGGTAGATGACATTTAAGAATATGGTTCATAGATTCATTGGACAATATGAATATGATCATGAGCTATGGTGGTAGAATTTAATCAATACCACAATAACAAGAATAGAACCTATGATTGAGATGAACTCATATTCTACTCAAGTAGCACAATTGCAATTTGAATATATATATGAATTAGACAAAATAGATTTAGATAGATATGATATGTGTCAAGGAGGTGTCAAGATAATGTGGGTGAATAGGTATGATCATAGGATTTACTACTATGAAAGGAAATAAACTAAAAGGAAATAGAATTAATCCTATAGTGGAAATTACTCAAATACTCATATTAGAATTTGAATAATTGTGAAGTGGTTCAATAAAATATGGAAGTGATGCTACTAGATAGCTTACGGTAAGACAAAGTCACTGCAATTTGAATCACTCAAAAATAAGTTATAGAACTCAAATTATGTTCGAAATAGTGATTTGGATGAATTTGAATGCACAAAGTGTGTGCACGTATCAAATTTGGAATTTCTTGATCCTATGATGTTCTGGGGCGAGGGATCTCGATCTGACGGTTAGGATTAAAAGGAAGAGAGGAGCTCACCGTTGACCTAGGGTTCCGACGTGTTCTCCGGCGAGGCGCGGCTCTGGTTCAACTCCGGCGATGCTACAGCGGCTTCCAGACGATGGCGAGGACACGACAGCCTTCAGGAGGACAAGGCGAGCACGGGGGCTTGATTGGGATCCCCAATCGCTTCCTGGACGGGCGCGGGGAGGCGGCTGGAGTGGCGGGCGCTTCGGAAGTGCATCGGCCTCGTGGTTTCGCTGCAGATCAAGGTGAGAAAAGACGTGAGGAAGTGCGCCAGAGGGTGGGGAAGGTGATAGGAGGGAGATGGGGAGGCGGGGTTCACCGTGGGTGACGAATTTCGCCGGGCGAGCTCGCAGATGCTGCGGATGCCGGCGTGAAATTCCGTCGTGTTTGGTCAATGTCTTCAGGAGGGAGCAAAGGGGAGAAAGAGAGGGCATCACGGGGTTTAAATAGGCAGCCCGTGTCTTGGAGAGGAGGCTAGGGTTTGCGCAGGGGAGGCGAGATCGGACGGTGGCCGGTGCAGACGTGCAGGGGGAGGAATTCCTAGCCCGATGGAGATGATGACGGGTGGGCCAGGGTCGTGAGCGTCGGGGGGAGAGAAGAACGTACCCCTTTGGGGTTCTGTCTGGCTAGGCCGTGGGCCGAATCCAGAGATGGGCTGATTTGGTCCCTCCCGGCCCTTTTTCCTATTTTCTCTATTTCTTTTCCCTTTTTATTTTCCTGATTTTCCATTTCTTTTATATCTTTTGCAAAAATGCTTCAAATCAATTCAAACTTCTTTCAGAAATTTTCTAAAATTCCTAGCATTGTTTTAAAACAGTAAGAAAACTATTTTTAGTATAAAACAAGTTTTCCAAAATAATTTCTAATTGAGCCAAAAGGGCTTTGCTTGCATACATGAAATATGAACTAGGGTTTGGGAACAAATCTTTTGAGAATAGGAGAAAAATACTTTATGAAAATAATAATTGAAAGCACTCTCAATTATAATTTTGAGGAAGCAAACTTTTTAAGAACATTTGAAATTTATTCCTTTGCAAGCAAGCTTGCATGGGTTTGAATAAAGAAAGAAAGAAAATAATATTTTGATATTTGGTTTTCTCAGAGAAGCTCTTCAAGGAATAAATAGAAGGTTTGAAATATTTTTCTATTAAAGTTTTCAAATAAACTCAAAAGTTTTAAATCCCTGTGAATTTTCAACCATTGCATACAAAACAAAAGCAAAAAAAAATTCCCCCAAAATTTGATAAAATATTGGGATGTTACAGACTACCACCCTTAAAAGAAATCTCATCCCCGAGATTGGAGAGGCTAGAAAGAAAGTAGGTTTGGGTTACCTAGGTGGCTACCACCCTTAAAAGAAACTTTTGTAGGTAGTCCAGATACTTGGGTTCAACCAGGTACACCTTGATGTTGACTTGGCACTAGGTCATCTTTTGACTTGGCACTGGATCATCCTTTGACCCATAGTTAGTCTTCATCTTCATTTACAATAGGTGGGTGTCTATTCACAAATCCGGGCACCAACCTTCCTTATAGGGTTGCTTGAGGTAACCTTACTCTATTGTAGAGCTTTCTATCCGGCGGGGTAGTTGTTGAACTACTTTGGACACTGAAGAGTCACTCTTCGGTTCTGTTGAACTACTTTGGACACTGAAGAGTCACTCTTTGGGTCAATCAGAAGATTCCTCAGCTTGTTCTTCATCTCCACTTCTTTGTCATCATTCTTGGATGTCCCGTATCTTATGGTTACTTCCTTATAATACCATTCTATTTCATTCTAGTAACCTTCCATGTTAGTAGGATTTCTTCTTTTTGAGATACCATTCTGCTCTGGTAACCTTCAATGTGATACCATCTTGTTCTCGCGGATACCATTTTGTTCTCGTAATCTTCCATGTTGATAAACATCTTCCATAACGAGTCTTCTTCAACCATAGGTTTGAAGTTCATCCTTGTCGTATTCCTATGGGTTGGCAGCACTTGCCTACTATAAGGGGTACTAGCTAAATACCCGTGCGTTGCTACGGGTAAAAGTTGTACTCACTCCGACCACTAATATCTGTCTCCATATGAGTGTATCTAGGCACTAAAATATGTCTAGATATATTTATATAGAGACAGGTATTAGTGGTCGGAGGGAGTACAATTTTCTAAATATGCAGCACATGTAATTTTCGACAATGTTAGGACAAAAAGTAGTATGTGAGTAATAATATTTTTTCCTCCTGCAACGCATCTCTTTTTCATCGACTCTGCAATAGGATAATGTGTCATCGTCCTCTTCATCCCCCCTCCTCTTGTTGTTAGTCATCTTTTGTTGCTCAGATACGGTTCATATTACTCTAGACTGTGTATACCATCCATTGAACGATTCACGTTGACACACGTTAGCATGACAAGTTGTACTATAGTTACAAACAAATACATGATAGCAGCTAGACACCAGTAGCGAGCGTGGCAGGCTCGTGAGAAAATCTTCGAAATCAAGTTCAAGAAGATGAAGTTATGACATGTTTCTAGACTCCATATTATTATCTCATGGTTGGCACTCAATTCTATTTTGCCTTTAAATCTGATACATAATGTTAGCTGCTCTGATCGAATATCATAGTTGGATGTGCTTATGTTGCCCCGCTGATGGATTCCGCATGCTAACACTGGCGATTGACCACCAAGCACTATACACTTGGCATGAGCAAGCAGCGCAAATAAGCTAGCTTGATCTGATATATTGATCTTTATTTTTGCAATTGGTAACCTCAATAGCATACGTGTATCAATTGACACAGTTATAGCATATTATTAAACTTATTATAAACTAATGATATATGCAAATAAACTCCTTTATTATTTTCCTCTAGGGCATATATCCTTCAATAAAACCTATATTATTTGACTTAGCTTACTGGAAATATATTCATATAGACAGAGTTTGTCATGTTTTTTATTTCAAAAAGGGGAACGAAACCTAATCGTGTGACAAATCGACTTAATGCCGCCATACGTCCTGCGAGTTTATGTACGTCGTGTAGTTTTGCTGGTTTCCCCATTGTTAGTATAGCTTGGATTTTCTCTGGGTTCGCCTCGATGCCTCTTGCTGATACTAGGAATCTTAGAAGTTCCCCTGCTGACACGCCAAAAGAGCATTTTGTCGGGTTGAGCTTGAGCTTGTACCTGTTGAGGTTGTTAAAAGTTTCCCGCAGGTCGCTGATTAAAGACTCCTCTTTCCTTGTTGTGATGACTACGTCGTCGATGTAGACCTAGATGTTGCGGCCTATTTGGCTTTTGAGATAGTTTTGCATCATCCGTTCATAAGTTACTCCTGCGTTTTTGAGACCGAAGGGCATGACTTGATAGCAAAAAAACGCCATATGGTGTGATAAAAGTTGTTTTTTCTTTGTCTTCTTTCTTCAGCTTGATCTGATTATAGCTGGAATATGCATCCAGAAAGAAAAGCCTCACGCACCCCGCTATTGAATCGATTATCTGATCAATGCGAGATAGCGGAAAGGGATCCTTGGGGCAGGTATTATTGAGAGACGTGTAGTCGACACATACTCTTTGTACGCCCGTATTTTTCTTAGGGACGATAACTGGGTTGGATATCCAAGTTGACGCTTTGATTTCTCAGATGAAGCCTGCGTTTTCTAGCCTGTGTAGCTCGGCTGCTATTGCTTTTCTTTAGGGTTCATCAAACCGTCGTAGAGGTTGCTTGTCTGGCTTTGCTTTTGGATCCACATTTAGTGCATGCTCGACGAGTTCCCTGGGAACCCCTGGCATGTTCAAAGGACACCAGGCGAAGATTTCCCAGTGCTCACGGAGGAACTCGACGAGCGTGCTTTCCTATGCGGGGTCCAAGTTTACTGCTATTGAAGTGGTTTTGTTCGGGTCCGTAGGGTGAACCTGGATTTTCTTGGAGTCTTGGGTTGCGTCGAAAGCCTGGTCTGGCAGGGAACGATCAATGTCGGGTAGCACATTGTGATCATTTTCGCCCTTGATTCTTGCGTATTCAGCTGTCATGCCGAAAGTTTGCGCCATCCTATTTAATTCCTTGTCGCAGGTGTTGGATACTTCAAAACTGCCTTGTACTGTGATGGTCCCCTTAGGTCCCGAAATTTTGAGTGTTAAGTACGCGTAATGAGGGACTGTCATAAATTTTGCAAATGCTGGTCGCCCCAGGATTGCATGGTATTGTGAGGGCCAGTCCATTACTTTGAACTCCAACTTCTCTCTGCGGTAATTGCCACTGTCGCTGAAGCAAACGTCGGGTTCGATTTTTCTGAGGGGGTAATTTGCGCTCCCTGGTACTATGCCATGGAAAGAGCAGTCTACCAGCTTCAAGTTTTCCAACGAGATGCTCATTGCCTTTAGAGTCCTTGCGTATATCAGGTTTATTCCACTGCCTGCGTCAATAAATACTCGCCCTACGTCATACCCTCCTATTTGTGCTTTTAACACCATTGGCGCGTGCCCTGGCCTGGGTACATTCCTTGGGTGGTCTGCTCTACTAAACCTGATTGGCTAGTCGGACCACCGTAGGTATTCTGTAGTGGCTGGTGGTGATAATATTGCTAGGTTCACTTGCCTTGATATACTTTTCTGCTCTTTTTTAGACTTCGGGACAGGTTGAATCATTGTGGATATGTATACTTTTGGCTCTGGATGCCTTGCGTTGCGTTGGACTTGATATCCTTGGCTTGTGTTCCTACCTCCTTGATGTGTTCCTTGGACTAACTCCAGAGCACCTTGCAACCTTAGGAATGTTCTGCAATCTTTCATCTGATGATTGGAAACTCTCTTCCCATCCAAGTACGTGTAGTGGATACGACAGGGCCCATGGAGCATGTCCTCTGCCGATGGGCCATAATACTTTGGCTTTTCTCTTTCCTAACTATTATTTTCTCAGTATTCTCTATTTTTGTTGCCTTCCTCGTTCCTCCTTTCGTATCCTGTCGCTATTTGGTTGCGTCTTGTGCGGCTATCCTCATTGCGAGACCTGCGCCTTTGCCTGCTTGCTCTGTCGACTTCTGGTGAACGTGCCCTTTTGTTGTTGTAAGCGTCTTCTCCGTCGGCGAATTTATTTGCTATCTCCATTAATTATGCCACTGTTTTGGGCCTTGTTCTCCCTAATTCTTCCACGAGATCCAAACGGCAGAGGCCAGCTGAGAAAGCATCTATTGCCCGCTCGTCGGAGACGTCTTCTGCAGAGTTTTTTATTATGCTTCACCGTTGTATGTATGAACGTAGGGTTTCACCCTTGCTCTGCATGCAGGATTTGACTTCTTCTAGGGACGCTGGACGCTTGTATGTCAAACAAAAATTTCTTGCGAATCGACTCTCTAGTTCTCCCCAACTTCTGATGGAATCGTTGGGTAAAGTGCTTAACCAAGACCGTGTTGCACCGGTGAGGTGTAACTGCAAACTTTGCATCGTCGTTGCTCTTGTTCCTCTGAGTATTTGTACTGCTTGAAGGTAGTCCGATAACCACAGTTTAGGTTCCTGTGAACCATCGTACTTTTGCTGATCGTGTGGTAACTTAAATCCTTTGGGTACTCACGTTCTGCGAACCCTTCAGGTAAAGCATAGCGCGCCCATCTCTTTTTTGTCATCCTCATAATTTTCTTCCTTCCACGCATAGCGAGCGTTGTTTACTCTCGCTTGTGCTATGAGATTCCTTGCATCCTCCCTTTGTGCCCCGCGCTTTTCATCGCCTGATGAGTCGCTTGTTTGGCTTTGCGAGGATTGGTACTTTATGTTTTCCTTTCCCTTGTCCCTGCAATACGTCGCCTTCTTCTCTGAAGAACGTTTCCTTAGTCTATCTTCTACTAACCCGAGGCTTCTTATTGCGGCTTGATGCATGTGCTCCCGTGGGTCTCCGAGTTCGGGTTGTGTAGTTAGTAGGTACGCATATGCTGCTACTAGTGCTGCTTCTGGTGTTTCTTGCACAAAATCCTCCTCATCGTCTGATGGATGTGCGCTTATGCTCCTTGCGTGCTTCTCTTCCCTTGCCCACGTTGTTGTGCTCCTATTGTGCTTTGGGTCCTTATGTCTCTCTCCGCTGGATTTTGATGCTTCGCTGTATTCATCTCAGTATGCTCCACTTGACACACTATTATTTTCTTGACTTCTCCTAATATTGTCTTTTCCCTCCCGTAGTTTCTTTTTATGCTGATGCAGGGCATACTGGTACCTCATCAAGACTTCCCTTCTCGAATTGGCGGGTACCTCTGTGCCGTGGTTGATGGCCGACATGATGATTCTCCATTCTCCGGTGGAAACGTCAATTTTCTCATTTTCTTTTTTGTTGTTCCTCCTTGATTTGTTGACTTGCACACGGGTTGCTGCATTGTCTGCAGGATCGTTGTCTTCTGTTGCTTCCATGATGATGAGGCATAGCTTGTCTATATTGCCAAAGACGCCACCGCTTCGGGTGATGAAGTCCTTTTGGCTAGGATATGATTGATCCATTGTTTCTCCTATGTCGAGTTTTTCCATGGTTTCGTCGAGTTCTTCGATTTTTTCTCCTATATTTTATGCTATTGTGTAGCTGACTGGTGAGTTTGCCTCGCTGGAGGAGCCCACTGATGATCCTGACATTGCGATTGTCTTGACTTTGCTTGCCGACGGATCCAGTTTTGCTGGATCTGAGAGGCGAGTTGAACCCGAAGATCCGATTAGAAAGTTCAGGCTTCCGATCGTCAGCTCCATCTCCTGGTTTCTGTCGACTTCTGGATTACTGTTAGCTAAAAGCGAAAAAGCCGTCGAATTCATGATTCCAACACCCCGAGTCCCCACGGTCGGCGCCAATTGACGAGGGTTAACTCGACAAATATCCTAAATGAAGGACTTAGGATCGGGGGAATAGGGCGTTGGATGAACTCAAAGGTAAGATCAGTCAAACAAGGTGTGTATCGAGAATAAACGTGGTGGTCAACTTTTCTTACTCTCAATCTGTCCCTGACCGGCCTCTCCTGGCTCCTATATATAGGTGGCCAGGTCTCAAGGAACCGGTCGGGTCCGGTACATATTACAATATCTGTATACGACATGGACTCGTACTTCGACTATGATTACACTTGGGCCTAGCTTAATGGGCCTTAGGGGTGCACACGTAATGAGCTCTATTAGCTATACCCTTGTCAGTCACTCTCCCAGATTACTAGAGGCATGAACCCACTATCGAGCATAAATACTCCATCTTGCAGTCACTAGCATCTACTCGGCCAAGATATCTACTAGCAACAGAGAGCATGCAAGATCATAAACAACATAGAGATGATAAATAAATAAATCAACTTGACTTAGTACTCAATATTCATCGGATCCCAATAAACACAACATGTAGAATTACATAACGATGATCTTGATCATGATAGGCAGCTCACAAGATCTAAACATGAAGCACATGGAGGAGAAGACATCCATCTAGCTACTGCTATGGAACCGTAGTCCAAGGTAGACTACTCACACATCACTCCGGAGGCAGGCATGATGATGAAGAAGGCCTCCGGTTGTGATTCCCCTCTCCAACAGGGTTCCGAAAAGAGCTTCTGGACCCTCCCGATCCTGCGTCAACGACGGCGGCGGCTTGCAGTATGTTTTCTGGAAAAGAGTTTGGGCCCCTAGGGTTTTCCCATCAAGGGGATTAAATAGGCGGAAGGGCGATGTCTGGAGGTGGACCTGGCGGTCACACCCCCTGGTGGCGCGGCCTAGGGGTGGCCCGTGCCACCACCAGGTGTGGCCGGCCCCTGGTCCGTCTCCTACTCTCCTTTGGACTCCGTCTTCGTGTCAGGTAATTAGGGACTTCAGCTTTTGTTTCGTCCAATTCCAAGAATATTTCCTGTGTAACTTTTTTGAAACACAGAAACAACAGAAAACAGGGAACTGGCACTGTGGCATCTTGTTAATAGGTTAGTTTCGGAAAATGCATAAAAACACCACAAAGTGTAAACAAAACACAAAGCAAATGGTGTATAAACAAGCATGGAGCATCAAAAAATTATAGATACATTTGAGACGTATCAAGCATCCCCAAGCTTAACTCCTACTCGTCCTCGAGTAGGTAAGTGATAACAAAACAATAATTTTTTAGGTGACATGCACCAACACAATCTTGATCAAAATGATGTAAAGCATTAAGTGCTGAGATCAAAGTACTCTAACACATGGGCATAAAAGATATAATCTTGACAATAGAACTTAGCAACCATGTTATAACATGAAAAGTAACACAAACAAAAGATCATGAGGAATAATGCATTGAAAGTCAATTGTTTGTTTCGAGCATATAGAAAAAAACATAGCAAAGTGGTATTCAGCTTGTCTCTCATGGAGTAGCAAAAAATAAATGCATAGGACTCCTTTAAGTTTAAGAGGGTGACTAGATACAAATAATTTGAGACCAAGCAAAACCATAATCATGAATCAATCAATAATAAATTTTGGGACCATGCACATTATACTCAGAATGACAACTATGCTTTCTTAATCGGTGCATAAAGGTAGACAGTGAAGACTCAATATAAAAGTAAAAGAAAGGCCCTTCGTAGAGGGAAGCAGGGATTTAGCATGTGCTAGAGCTTTTCATTTGTAAAACAGAGATAAAAATTGTTTTGAGAGGTGGTTGTTCTTGTCAAAGACTAGCAATGGGGTTCTTTCTATCTTCCATACTAAACAAGTTGAGAGAAATTGGCACATTTGTGCTCTTTTATAAAGCTTGGCACTCCTCCCCACTTTTCTTTTCACAAACCATGGCTAACCGAATCCTTCGGGTGCCCACCAACTTTCACATACCATGGAGGAGTGCCTTTTTTCTTTTATTTTCCTTTTTTTCTTTTTTTAAAAAGGTTACAATATGGAAGATAGCAAATGCGACCACTACATCCTCATGAGCTGAAAACTGTGTCACAAAATGAGAAGTATTTTGAAGGGTTTTTTAAAAGGTAGCACATGAAAATTTACTTGGAATGGCTTGAAAATACCAGGCATAGGAATTTATAGTGGACTCTTTGAAATAACTTGGTTTCTGGTAGTTGGATGCACGAGAAGTATTCCCTCTCAGTACAGATGAAGGCTAGCAAAAGACTGGGAGCGACCAACTAAGAGAGCAATAACGGCCATAATCATGCATAGCGACAAAACATTATTAACCAAAGCATAAAGTGGTATCACAAGTCAAAAACCCAAATGATCATAGAGGCTTGAGGCGACTAGTTTGTAGTCAAACATGGTGTGATCATGCGCCAAGTCAACCCAAATAAAGCATCAAAGGAGAATAACACAATAATATGCTCCCATATAATAAAAACAACGCATGATTCTTTCAAAGGCACATTAAGCAATCTCAGTCATTTGAGACAAGTCATGCTACAGCAAAAACTACTAAGCATATAATCAAAATAACATCAAGCATGACATGCAAAAATCTAAGCCACAGTCTAAACAAGCTCCCATTTGTACCACTATAAGCATGAGACTTTTTACTCTTTTCCAACACCAATCAACCTTTTTGAAACAACTCTTAAAGATGAAAAGCAACATATACCAGAGATCTAAACACACCTATCTACAAAGAACTAACAAGTTCTGAACAAAAATCAAGGCCAAAAACGAAAGCTAAACGCAGTACTAGAAAAAGAGAACACTCGTTGAACGATAAGAGTGAAAACTAGAGTGTTCTAGGCAATGAAAATGGAGTGTGTCTTCTCCAAAAGAAATATGTTGGGGTCCAACCATTTATTGCAGCAAACAAAACAAAAGAAAACTAAAAGCGAAAATAAAGATGCTCCAAGAAAAATGCATAGCATACGAAGCAATAAAAATATAGTGTCTTGAAAGATGACCTCATATTTTGTCGATGAAGAAGGGGTGCCTCGGGGCATCCCCAAGCTTTGACGCTTGTACTTCTTCAATATTTCTTGGGGTGACATGGGCATCCCCAAGCTTGAGCTTTTGTCCATGCTTCATCTCATCTCATCATTCTCCTTTCCCTACACTTGAAAACTTCATTCATACAAAACTTCACACAATTCTTATTAGCAACATTAGTGTATGCAACATAGTAAATCCACTCTTTGGTTCAGTTTCAACTCAAGTATAGCACCCATTAAAACATTAGCTACTGTAGCAACTATCTCAAAAGTTTCGTGATCAAAAGAACTAAAAAACAAAGAGAACAAGAGGCAAACACAAATAGTGGCAGAAATCTGTCAAAACAGAACAGCTGGTAAAGATCGATTTTTTTTGAAAATCTTCTGTTGCTCAAATCAAAAATTGCAAAACTAATGAAAGTTATACAATAACCTGGGGCATGTGCACAAAAATCATAGATCAAAAAGACGTTCTGAAAATTTCACAAATTTTTATGGCACAGTACAGAAATCTGTTTCAGGACAACAACTTCCCAAAATCTTACCTTCCTCCAATTAGAGGTTCTTCTTGGCACAAAAACGAAATAAAAATGATAAGGAGAGGTCATTACAGTAGTAATAACTTCCAAGACTCAACAAAAAGAAAAAGTACTGAAAAAAAATACTGGGTTATCTCCCAAGAGTGCTTTTCTTTAACGCCTTTGAGCTAGGCGCAAAAAGTAGAAATCAAGTATTTTCAAATGAAGGAGCATTAAGATCAATAGCATAAGTCTTTTAAACAAGGAATTGTATTTTATGCAAATGAGTTTTAGAAGATCCTCTATGAACACTCTTGGGCTCATGGTGGTGCGGTGTTGATGTAGGAATTATATATATATAAACGCCCAGTTGGAAACCCCAAGAGAAGGTTATGATGAGCACAGCAGCAAGTCTTCCCTCTGCTGTGAAACCAAGGTTTATCGAACCAGTAGGAGAAAGAACCAAACTTCCGAAGGTTGATGCCCGCTAGCTTTGGGACACTTTGGACAATGGCGCCAGAAAACTTGTTGGCATGTAGCTTTTCACCAGCAGCAACGTGGAACCTACACACAACACAACCAAGTACTTTGTCCCAACTCACAGTGAGGTTGTCAATCTCACCGGTTTGCTGTAAACAAAGGATTGAGCATATCGAGTGGTAAAAGGTAGTAGCTTGCAAGAATGTAAATAAAACAAGTAAAAGGTAAATGGCAATAGCAAAGTAAAAGAATGGACCGGGGTCCACAGTTCACTAGTGGTGTCTCTCCATAAGATAAATAACAACAGGTTGGGTAAACAAATTACAGTTGGGCAATTGATAGAATAAAGATAGCGTACAAATGTCATGAGGATCATTATGAGATTCACTATGGGCATTACGACAAAATACATAGACCATAATCCAACTGCATCTATGACTAATAATCCACCCTCTAGATATCGTCTGAGCAACCATTGGGTATTAAGTTGCAAGGAACAGATTAGCGCCTTAAGCAAAGTGCGTAATGTAAACAATACAAATGTCCTTGAACACAAGATTGTTGTTTTCTCCCTAGTGGCAACAACACATCTACAACCTTAGAGGTTTCTATCACTCCCCCAGATTACTAGAGGCATGAACCCACTATCGAGCATAAATACCCCCTTTTGGAGTCACTAGCATCTACTCGGCCAAGATATCTACTAGCAACGGAGAGCTTGCAAGATCATAAACAACATAGAGATAACATAAAGATAATAATTCAGCACATCAACTCGACATAGTACCAATATTCATCGGATCCCAACAAACACAACATGTAGAATTACACAACGATGATCTTGATCATGATAGGCAGCTCACAAGATCTAAACATGAAGCACATGGTGGAGATGAAAACCATCTAGCTACTGCTATGGACCCGTAGTCCAAGGTAGACTACTCACACATCACTCCGGAGGCGACCATGGTGATGAAGAAGGCCTCCGGCGATGACTCCCCTCTCTGGCAGGGTGCCGGTAAGAGCTTCTGGACCCTCCCGATCTCGCGGCGACGACGGCGGCGGCTTGCAGTAGGTTTCGTGGAAAATTGATCGGGGTTTTAGGTTTTCCTGTCAAGGGGAATATATAGGCAGAAGGGCGGCATCAGGGAGAAGGCCAAGGGCCCACACCATGCCATGGCGCGGCCAGGGGGTGGCCCGAGCCATGGGGTGGTGCGGCCGCCCTCTAGTGCCCCTCCGTCTCATCTTTGGACTTCATCTCGTGTTGGGAAAAAATAGGAACTCTGGCTTTTGTTTTGTCCAATTCTGAGAATATTTCCTGTGTAGCTTTTCCGAAACATAAAAGCAGCAAAAACATGGAACTAGCACTGTGGCGTCTCGTTAATAGATTAGTTCTAGAAAATGCATAAAAACGCCACAAAGTGTAACAAAACACAAAGCAAATGGTGTATAAACAAGCATGGAGCATCGAAAATTATAGATACGTTTGAGACGTATCAAGCATCCCCAAGCTTAACTCATGCTCGTCCTCGAGTAGGTAAGTGATAACAAAACAATAATTTTTGAGGTGACATGCACCATCACAATCTTGATCAAAGATGTAAAGCATTGAGTCTTGAGATCAAAGTACTTAAAACATGGGCATAAGAGACATAATCTTGACAATAAAACTTAGCAACCATGTTATAAACTTGAAAAGTAACACAAACGAAAGATCATGAATAATGAAACATTGAAAGTCAAGTATGTGTTTCAACCATATAGAAAAACATTGCAAAGTGGTTTTCAGCTTGTCCTTCATGGAATAGCAAAACATAAATGCATAGGACACCTTCAAGTTGAAGAGGGCGACTAGATACAATTAATTTAAGAACAAGCAAAACCATAATCATGAATCAATCAATAAATTTTTTTGGGACTATGCACATTAAACTCAGAATGACAACTATGCTCTCTTAGATGGTGCATAAAGGTAGAAGGTGGAGACTCAACATAAAAGTAAAAGAAAGGTCCTTCGCAGAGGGAAGCAGTGATTAAACATGTGCTAGAGCTTTTCATTTGTAAAACAGAGAGATAAAAATTTGTTTTGAGATGTGGTTGTTCTTGTCAATGACTGGCAATGGGGTTCTTACTATCTTCCATACAAAGCAAGTTTTTGAGAGAGAGATTGGCACTTTGGTGCTCTTTTATAAAGCTTGGCACTCCTCCCCACTTTTCCTTTCACAGACCATGGCTAACCGATTCCATCGGGTGCCCACCAACTTTCACATACCATGGAGGAGTGCATTTTTCTTTTCTTTTTTTCTTTTTTTTTCTTTTTTTTGAATAAAACAATATGGAAGATAGCAAATTCGACCACTACATCCCCATGAGCTGAAAACAGTGTCACAAAATGAGAAGTATTTTGAAGGTTTTTTGAAAGGTAGCTGATGGCCTATTGATGACCCACAAGTATAGGGGGTGTATCGTAGTACTTTCGATAAATAAGAGTGTCGAACCCAACGAGGAGCAGAAGGTGTTGATGAGCGATTTTGATCAAGGAATCACGGTAAATACTAGCAAACAGGTTTTCAGGGGTATTTGGTAATACGAGTAAATAAAGTGCGAGTAAATAAAAGACAGTAGTAACAATTGCAGCAAGTGGCCCAATCCTTTCTTCAGCAAAGGACAAGCCGGTTGTGTACTTATAATAACCAAACGTTCTCGAGGACACACGGGAGTTTCTGTCAAGAGCTTTCGCTTCATAGAGCCAATAGTATTTATTGATTTGATAGGTGTTATGGGGGTGAACCTGTGCTAGCGCACTACCCTTACTAGGATAAATACACACTTGTGATTATACCCCTTGCAAGCATCCGCAAATACAAGAAAGTAATTAAGATAAATCTAACCACAGCCTTAAACTCTAAGATCCTATGCTCCCTGGTGCAATGGTTTCCCAATGGAGGTTTAGGTTTCTGTCACTCCAGCAACCCCACAATCGGTAGCCAAATACACAATGCATCTCACTAGGCCCATAAATGGTGAAGTATCATGTAGTCGATGTTCACATGACACCACTAGTGAAATAGCACCACAACAATATCAAACCATTAAATATTTCTCAACAATAATTCACTACTAACATCTTGACTTCTCCCATGTCCTCAAGAACTAAACGAACTACTCACAAGACATCATATGGATCATGATCAGAGGTGAAATAATGGTAAATAACAATCTGAACATAAACCTTAATTCAATGGTTCCACTCAATAGCATCAACTACAAGAGTAATCAACACCGGGAAAGTTTCCCCTATGAATATAACAAGATCCAACTCGAGATGTTACAGCGGGACGGCGTGGTGATGGTGGAGATGAAGGTGCTGGTGATGGAGATGATGATGATGATGATCCCGATGAAGTCCGGTGCGATGGTGGTGACGATGGCGACGATCTCCCCTCTCCGGGAAGGAATTTCCTCGGCAGATTTCTGCCTGCCGGAGAGCTTTTCTCTCTCTGGTGTTTTCCGCCCCGCAGAGGCGGCGGTGTCTAACTCTGAGCCCCCCCCCCTGACTTAGGTTTTCGGGGACGATGATGTACGCGGAGGGGCGAGACCAGACGTGGGCCAGGGTGGCCTCACGCAGGGCTGGCGCGGCCAGGGGGCTGGCCGCGCCACCTTGGCGTGTGGGGCCCCCCTGGCTCCTCTCGACTCCCCCTTCTGGCTTCCTGAGTCTTCTGGGAAAATATAATTTCTGGGTATTTTTCTGGAATTTTCCTAATCTTCAAAATATGGTCTCTTGATGGTCCTTTTTCCAGCAGAATCCTGACTCCGACAGCAACTCCTCCGATGATCATCAAACATGTGAAAGCAAAGGAAATAACATAAGTATCTTATCTAAATATGAAATATATCAATGAATAACATTAAATTATGATACAAAATAGTGATGCAAATTGGACGTATCAACCCCCCCAAGCTTAGACCTCGCTTGTCCCCAAGCGAAAACTAAACTCGGTAAACATGACCACAGGTTTATGGAGTGAAGTGTCGATAATCAAAATACGGACAAGAAGCATCACATTCACCAAAGCACAAATTATAATAGACAGCAACTTCCCTTTATAAGATATAGACTTGCAATGGGTAAAAGGGAATCACATGTAAAGATACACAAGGTAAACTATAATTGGCAATGGCAAACCTTAGTTCTTGGTCAAAGAATGGAGAACAAACTATTCTCTCTTTTAAACGGAGCCTTTTAAAATAGAGCTAATATAGCAAAGACTATATGCTCAACAAAGTAAACTTTTGCATTCATAGAAAGCTTTCAAAGATATATTCCTTCAGACAAAAACATTATACAAAACAAGGAAGATAATAAACATGATTAAACGGATCAACATATGGATGAGTGAAACATAACAACTCAAATGCTTGCTTTAGATAGAGGGAAATAGGTTGACTCAACATAAAAGTAAAAGATAGGCCCTTCGCAGAGGGAAGCAGGGATTAAACATGTGCTAGAGCTTTTCATTTGTAAAACAGAGGTGAAAAGTTATTTTGAGAGGTGGTTGCTTTTGTCAACGACTAGCAACGGAGTTCTTGATATCTTCCATACTAAACAAGTGAGAGCGGTTCCGAGATGTTTGATTAATTGGCACTTTGGTGCTCTTTTATAGCTTTGCACTCCTCCCCACCTTTTTCCTTTCTCAAACCATGGCTAACCGATTCCATCGGGTGCCGACCAACTTTCACATTCCATTGGAGGAGTGCCTTTTTCTTTCTTTTCTTTTTGAGATTATAATGGTCTGACCAGCTCCCTTGCAAAATTAATGACGAGCAGATGAAGCTGCCTAGTCGAGGGGTACTTAATTTAGTATGGAAGATAACAAACCCATCCACTACGTTCTCATGAGCTAAAAACAGTGGCACAAAATGAGAAGTGTTTGAAGGTTTTTGAAAGGTAGCACATGAAAATTTACTTGGAATGGCTTGAAATACCATGCATAGGAATTTATAGTGGACTCTTTGGAAGTGACTTGGCTTTTGGGAATTGGATGCACGAGAAGTATTTCCTCTCAGTACAGGTTTTTGGCTAGCAAAGCAGGGTAGCAAGCATAAGAGTTGCATGAAACAAACAAACATACATATAATAAGAACAATCATGCAAACTCCCTTGAAGGTACAACGATTTTAACTTTAAGAATAACAATGCTTATAAGCCAAACATAAGGGAAAACTGAAGTGATGTAACTGCAAGCACTTCTTTATTCTTTTCTACTCAAACCTCAAGGTAAAGTTGCTACTGACCAAGCTAGGTTTGCCAAAACCAACTAAATCTACTCATGCTCCCAATGTGATACCAATACCAATCAACAAGACTAGTCATATAAGAGAGATTGCAAACTAACATAAAGTGTGCGAAAAGTAAACGATAAAACTTCTCATTAATATTTTATTACCGCAACTCACACCAAGGGATACATAGATAACTAACTAAGGAGGATACTTCCAAGCTGCAAACTATTCTATACGATAACTTCTCTATTCACGATATGACACTACTTGGAAAAGTAAATGAGCAAAAGGGTAATAATGTGATACCGCGGCACTCCCCCAAGCTTGGAACAAGCCAAGGGGATGCCTATACCGATGATGAATTACTCCTTTCGCGGTATTGGAAGCAGCCTTGGATTAATGAAATATTCCTGCATCCTGCGAAGCCTAAGATTCTCTTCTTGAAGCATCTCTACCTCTCTCTTCAAGGCTTGATATTGAGTGCAAAGCTCAAAAGTGACCAGCATGCCGTGTTCTATCACGGGCATGGAGTCAAGATCCAAAACATGATATGTTGGTCCCTGCAAATCATGAGAAAAGATACGTATAGCTTTTGTCGGTCCTTCAAAAGCAGGGTTCGTGGGCCTTGCACTCCTTCCACTTCTGGCGCTGGTGATCATCTACATAGGGCCTTTTGCCCTTGTTGTCGCTTGAAGAGGCCATGATTCCCCCAAGCTTAAGATCAACTCCTGGCAGAAAAAGCTCAAAACAAAACACGACGAGAAAACGATATACAGACCTCGGGGACTCCGGGGAGTTAAATAGGCGAAAATTATACATCAAAACGAAGTCACAGGAGGAAACCGGGATGGAAACGAGTTCCGGGGTGTTCTCACACATGGGTGGCGCGGCCAAGGGTGGGCCCGCGCCACCTGTGTGTGAGACACACACGGACTCTTTTTCCTCCCCGTTTTTGTCTCGTGATTTTTCATATTTAGTAAAAACAGCAAAAATATTAAAGGAAGAACTTTTCGCGAAACTTTTCTGACTAGAACTGTTACCTATTCGAAAGCGAACTGTGCAGGTACCTGCAATTTGTCTTGGATGTAATTTTTCGGAGAAACTATTTCAATAACATCAACATCTTCATTATAAGAATCTCCAGAAATATAATGCTTGAGTCTTTGCCCATTCACCACTTGTGTAGAGTCATCTTTCAATGAAGCGATCTTAATAGCACCTGAGCGGTACACTTCCACAATAACATATGGTCCATCCCATTTAGAGAGTAATTTTCCTGCAAAAAATCTGAGACAAGACCTATACAAAAGAACTTTCTCACCAACATGAAACTCTCTCTTAAGAATTCTCTTATCATGCCATTGCTTGACTTTCTCTTTAAAAAGTCTGGCATTCTCATACGCTTCGTTTCTCCACTCATCTAGAGAACTCAAATCTAACAACCTTTTCTTACCGGCTAGTTTAAAATCTCTATTAAGCTCTCTCACTGCCCAAAAAGCTTTGTGTTCTAATTCTAAGGGCAAGTGGCACGCTTTTCCGTAAACCATCTTATAAGGAGACATACCCATGGGATTCTTATAAGCAGTTCTATAAGCCCATAAAGCGTCGTTTAACTTACTAGCCCAGTTTTTCCTAGATCTATTGACAGTCTTCTGCAAGATAGACTTGATCTCCCTATTTAAAAGCTCTACCTGCCCACTAGTTTGGGGATGATAAGCAGAAGCAATTCTATGATTGACATCATATTTAGCAAGAGTTTTTCTAAAACCACCATGAATAAAATGAGAACCTCCGTCAGTCATAAGATATCTAGGCACTCCGAACCTAGGAAAAATAACATCCTTAAGCATTTTTAATGAGGTCTCACCATCGGCACTCTTTGTAGGTATGGCTTCTACCCATTTAGTAACATAATCAACAGCAACAAGTATATGGGTATAGCCTTTTGAAGGAGGAAAAGGACCCATAAAGTCAAATCCCCAACAATCAAACGGTTCAATAACAAGAGTGTAATTCATAGGCATCTCATTGCGTCTAGAAATATTACCAACTCTTTGACATTCATCGCAAGATAAAACATACCTTCTGGCATCTTTAAAGAGGGTTGGCCAATAAAAACCCGACTGTAGAACCTTTTGTGCGGTTCTGTCTCCAGCATGATGCCCTCCATAGGCACTACTATGGCATTTTCTTAATATCTCTTGTTGCTCATATTCTGGTACACATCTTCTCATAATACCATCAACTCCTTCTTTATATAGATGTGGTTCATCCCAAAAATAATGCCTCAAATCATAAAAGAATTTTCTTCTTTGCTGAGCTGTAAAGGTTGGAGGCAAATACTTGGAAACAATAAAGTTAGCATAATCAGCATGCCAAGGAAGGTCTCGCGAAGTTACATTAATTGCATCCAACTGTTCATTTGGAAAACTATCATTAACAGAAATAGGATCAAAAGAAATGTTTTCCAATCTAGACAAGTTGTCAGCCACAGGGTTTTCAGCACCTTTCCTATCTATGATATGCAAATCAAACTCTTGTAAAAGCAACACCCATCTAATAAGCCTAGGCTTAGCATCCTTCTTAGTCATAAGATATCTAATAGCTGCGTGATCAGTATGAATAGTAACTTTAGAATCAACAATGTAAGATCTAAACTTATCACATGCAAAAACAACAGCAAGAAACTCTTTCTCAGTAGTAGCATAATTCTTTTGAGCAGCATCAAGAGTCTTACTAGCATAATGAATAACATTCAACTTATTATCAACGCGCTGTCCAAGAACAGCACCAACAGCAAAATCACTAGCATCGCACATAATTTCAAAAGGTAAATTCCAATCAGGTGGTTGAACAATAGGAGCAGTAGTTAAAGCCTTCTTAAGGGTTTCAAAAGCTTCCTTACAATCATCATCAAAGACAAATGGTACATCCTTTTGAAGAAGATTGGTAAGAGGCTTTGAAATCTTAGAGAAATCTTTAATAAACCTCCTATAGAAACCAGCATGACCAAGAATACTACGAATACCTTTAACATCTCTGGGACAAGGCATTTTCTCAATTGCCTCCACTTTTGCTCTGTCAACTTCAATACCTCTTTCAGAAATTTTATGTCCAAGGACAATTCCTTCATTTACCATAAAGTGGCATTTCTCCCAATTAAGAACAAGGTTAGTTTCTTCACACCTCTGCAAAACTTTATCAAGGTTGTGCAAACAATTATCAAAAGAAGTTCCATAGACGGAGAAATCGTCCATGAAGACCTCCACAATTTCTTCACAAAAGCCATGAAAAATAGCAGACATGCATCTTTGAAAAGTAGCAGGAGCATTGCATAAACCAAACGGCATACGTCTATAAGCATAAGTTCCATAAGGACAAGTAAAAGTGGTTTTCTCTTGATCATCCTTCTTAACAGCAATTTGAGAAAAACCAGAATAACCATCAAGGAAACAAAAATGAGTCTTCTTAGACAACCTTTCTAGCATTTGATCTATAAACGGTAAAGGGTAATGATCTTTCTTAGTAACTTTGTTTACCTTCCTATAATCAATGCACATTCTATAACCAACTACTACCCTTTGAGGAATAAGCTCGTTATTCTCATTAGGCACAACAGTCATACCTCCTTTCTTAGGAACACAATGAACAGGACTAACCCATCTACTATCAGCAATAGGATAAATGATACCAGCATCAAGGAGTTTTAATACCTCATTTCTTACCACATCCTTCATCTTGGGTATTAGGCGGCGTTGATGCTCCACGACCGGCTTCACGTCTTTCTCCATATTGATGGCATGCTGACATAAAGTGGGAGAAATCCCTTTTAAATCATCAAGAGTATATCCCATAGCTCCTCGGTGTTTCCTCAATATTTCCAATAATCTTTCTTCTTCCTTCCCTAAAAGTTTAGAACTAATAATAACAGGATATATTTTTTATCATCTATATAAGCATATTTGAGATTATCAGGCAAAGGATTCAATTCAAACACAGGATCTTCTTTAGGCGGCAAAGTGGTACCAAGATCCTCCACAGGTAGATTATGTTTGAGTAACGGTGGTTGACGAAGAAGAATGTCGTCAATCTCTTCTCTTTCCTTGCTGAAAACATCACTTTCGTGATCTTCCATGAATTGCTGCAAGGCATTATTAGGAGCAAGAGCAATAGAAGCAAGCTGTTCAACTCGAAAATTTTCATTAGGCGTGTCATTTTCATAAGAAGTCTTAGCAAACTTGGAAAAATTAAACTCATAAGACTCTCCATTAAACTTAGTAAAAAAAATCTCCTTCTTATAATCTATCACGGCGCCACAAGTATTCAAAAATGGTCTACCAAAAATAATAGGACAAGTTTTACTAGCCTCCTTGCCAAGTACTAGAAAATCAGTAGGGTATTTAGTCTTACCACAAAGAACTTCCACATCTCGAACAATACCAAGAGGCCAAACAGTCTCTCTGTTAGCAAGCTGAACAACCACATCAATATCTTCAAGTTCACAAGCGCCAATCTCGTGCATGATTTCTTTGTAAAGCTCTAAAGGAATAGCACTTGCACTAGCACCAATATCACATAAACCATAATAGCAATGATCTCCAATCCTGACAGAAATAACAGGAACACTTGCTTTCCTATGCTTTTTAGGATGTGAGAGAATGTTAGAAGCATCTTCACAAAAAAGAATATATTCATCCCCTACATCTTTAGTAACAAGATCTTTCAATATAGCTACAGGAGACTTAATAGTAATTTGCTCATCAGGTTCTGCAGCTTTCTTAGTACTTTTGTTAGACACACTTACCAAAGTAGAATACTTCTTTACCTTAGCAGGGAAAGGTGTCTTCTCAAAATAAGGTTCAGGCACAATGCTATCAACAGTTCAAACTTTAGTAGCTGCAGCAGGAATATGACTAATAGAATCTTTATAAGGCGCATGATATTTGTTCCAATCTTTCTTTGGAACATCAATATAAGAGGCAAAGGCCTTAAGACAATTAGCAAGTATTTGAGAATCAAGACCATAGGCAGCGCTAACACCATGAAAGTCATCGGTCTCCATAAAAGATTTAATGCATTCATAATCATAGTTTATACCTGACTTCCTACCTTTGTCGTTTTCCCATCCTTCAGCATTTTCTTGTATACGGTCAAGAAGTTTCCACTTAGCATCTTCTTTCATATGAGTAAATGATCCAAAGCAAGAAGCATCCAAATAATCCTTATCAGGAAGAGTAAGCCGCGCATAAAAATTATCAACAACAATATTATTGGGGAGCTCATGAATGGGGCATTTGAGCATTAGTAACTTCAATCTCCCCCACGCTTGGGCAATACTCTCTCCATCATGAGGCCAAAAATTATATATCCGGTTACGATCTTTATGAATTTCACTTGGAGGATAAAACTTGGAATAAAAGAGAGGCACAATATCCTCCCATGCCATAGATGGACCATCTTGGAGTAGCCGATACCACTCTTCAGCTTTGCGTTTCAATGATAATGAGAATAATTTCTTCTTGACCTGGCTTGGTGAAATACCTGCACATCTGAACAACTCGCATAATTCATGTATAAATAATAAGTGATCACCCGGATGGACAGTTCCATCTCCTGAATAGCAGTTATCCATAATTCGCCCAACAATTTTCATAGGTATTTTAAAAGGATCAATTTCAGCAGGCGGTGGCGGTGGTGGTTCCTCCGCATGTGCAGCAGCAGTAGTAGTAGATGTGTTTCCAAATAGGAAACCAAATGGAGAGTTCTCCATAGCAGAGTAAAATAAAAATAAAAGACAAAATAAAAACAATACTCACAGCGACGGTTACCTTTACCAATTCCACTCCTCAATAGCGCTACACTCCCCGGCAACGGCGCCAGAAAATAGTCTTGATGACCCACAAGTATAGGGGGTGTATCATAGTACTTTCGATAAATAAGAGTGTCGAACCCAACGAGGAGCAGAAGGTGTTGATGAGCAGTTTTGATCAAGGAATCACTGTAAATACTAGCAAACAGGTTTTTAGGGGTATTGGGTAATACGAGTAAATAAAGTGCGAGTAAATAAAAGACAGTACTAACAATTGCAGCAAGTGGCCCAATCCTTTCTTTAGCAAAGGACAAGCCGGTTGTGTACTTATAATAACCAAACGTTCTCGAGGACACACGGGAGTTTCTGTCAAGAGCTTTCGCTTCATAGAGCCAATAGTATTTATTGATTTGATAGGTGTTATGGGGGTGAACCTGTGCTAGCGCACTACCCTTACTAGGATAAATACACACTTGTGATTATACCCCTTGCAAGCATCCGCAAATACAAGAAAGTAATTAAGATAAATCTAACCACAGCCTTAAACTCTAAGATCCTACGCTCCCTGGTGCAATGGTTTCCCAACGGAGGTTTAGGTTTCTGTCACTCCAGCAACCCCACAATCGGTAGCCAAATACACAATGCATCTCACTAGGCCCATAAATGGTGAAGTATCATGTAGTCGATGTTCACATGACACCACTAGTGAAATAGCACCACAACAATATCAAACCATTAAATATTTCTCAACAATAATTCACTACTAACATCTTGACTTCTCCCATGTCCTCAAGAACTAAACGAACTACTCACAAGACATCATATGGATCATGATCAGAGGTGAAATAATGGTAAATAACAATCTAAACATAAACCTTAATTCAATGGTTCCACTCAATAGCATCAACTACAAGAGTAATCAACACCGGGAAAGTTTCCCCTATGAATATAACAAGATCCAACTCGAGATGTTACAGCGGGACGGCGTGGTGATGGTGGAGATGAAGGTGCTGGTGATGGAGATGATGATGATCCCGATGAAGTCCGGTGCGATGGTGGTGATGATGGCGATGATCTCCCCTCTCCGGGAAGGAATTTCCCTGGCAGATTTCTGCCTGCCGGAGAGCTTTTCTCTCTCTGGTGTTTTCCGCCCCGCAGAGGCGGCGGTGTCTAACTCTGAGCCCCCCTGACTTAGGTTTTCGGGGATTTTGATGTACGCGGAGGGGCGAGACCAGACAAAATAGTGATGCAAATTGGACGTATCACCTATAAGTACAGCTCGTTGGGAACCCCAAGAGGAAGGTATGATAAGCACAACAGCAAGTCTTCCCTCAGTTGTGAAACCAAGGTTTATCAAACCAGTAGGAGAAAGCCAAACTTCAGAAGGTGATGCTTGCTAGCTTCGTGACACTCCAGACAATGGCGCCAGAAATATTGCTGGTGCGTCTTCACCTAGCAGCAACGTGAAACCTGCATACAACACAACCAAGAACTTTGATCCCAACTAACGATGAGGTTGTCAATCTCACCGGTTTGCTGTAAACAAAGGATTGAGTGTATCGAGTGGTAAAAGGATAATAGTTTGCAAGTAAAAGTAAACAGTGCGAGTAAAACTAAAACGATATAACAATGTAAAGGAAATTGGACCGGGGTCCACGGTTCACTAGCGGTGTCTCTCCATACGATAAATAATAACATGCTAGGTAAACAAATTACAGTTGGGCAATTTATAGAATAAAGATAACGTACATATGGCATGAGGATCACTATGAGATTCACTGTGGGCATTACGACAAAATACATAGACCGCCATCCAACTGCATCTATGACTAAAAATCCACTCGCGGGGAGTCATCCGAGAACCCCTTGAGTATTAAGTTGCAAACAACAGATAATTGCATTAAGCAAAGTGCGTAATGTAAACAAAGCAAATGTCCTTGGACACAAGAATGTTGTTTTCTCCCTAGTGGCAACAACACATCTACAACCTTAGAGGTTTCTGTCACTCCCCCAGATTACTAGAGGCATGAACCCAACTATCGAGCATAAATACTCCCTCTTGGAGTCACTAGCATCTACTCGGCCAAGATATCTACTAGCAACGGAGAGCATGCAAGATCATAAATAACATAGAGATAACATAAAGATATATAATTCAGCACATCAACTAAACTTAGTACCAATACTCATCGGATCCCAACAAACACAACATGTATGATTACATAAAGATGATCTTGATCATGTAGGGCAGCTCACAAGATCTAAACATGAAGCACATAGTGGAGGAGACAACCATCTAGCTACTGCTATGGACCCGTACTCCAAGGTAGACTACTCATACATCACTCTGGAGGCGACCATGATGGTGTAGAAGGCCTCCGGCAGGGATTCCCCTCTCCGGCAGGGTGCCGGGAAGAGCTCCTGGATCCTCCCGATCTTGCGACAGCGATGGTGGCGGCTTGCAGTATGTTTCATGGAAAAGCGATCTGTCGCTTAGGTTTTTCCCGTCGAGGGGAACTTATAGGCGAAAGGGCAGCGTCAGAAGGTGGGCCACCTGGCCTCACCATGTGGTGGCGCGGCTAGGGGCTAGGCCGCGCCACCCTATGGTGAGCCTGGCCCCTGGCCCCCTCCGTCTCATCTTCGGTCTTTATGAAGCTTTGGTAAAAATAGGAGGTTTGGCTTTTCTTTCGTCCAATTCTGAGAATATTTCCTGTGTAGCTTTTCTGAAACACAAAAATAGCAAAAAAAAAAAGGGAACTGGCACTGTGGCATCTTGTTAATAGGTTAGTTCCGGAAAATGCATAAAAATGCCACGAAGTGTAACAAAACACAAAGCAAATGGTGTATAAATAAGCATGGAGCATCAAAAATTATAGATACGTTTGAGACATATCAAGCATCCCCAAGCTTAACTCCTGCTCGTCCTCGAGTAGGTAAGTGATAACAAAAGAATAATTTTTGAGGTGACATGCACCATCACAATCTTGATCATCTATGTAAAGCATTGAGTTCTAGGATCAAAGAACTTAAAACATGGGCATAAAAGACATAATCTTGACAATAAAAACTTAGCAACCATGTTATAACATGACAAGAAACACAAACGAAAGATCATGAATAATAAAACAGTGAAAGTCAAACATGTGTTCAAATCATATGGAAAAACATAGCAAATGGTTTTCAGCTTGTCCTTCATAGAATAGCAAAACATAAATGCATAGGACACCTTCAAGTTTAAGAGGGCGACTAGATACAAATAATTTAAGAACAAGTGAAACCATAATTATGAATCAATCAATGATAAACTTTGGGACTATGCACATTATACTCTGAATGGCAATTATGGTCTCTTAGACGGTGCATAAAGGTAGAAGGTGGAGACTCAGCATAAAAGTAAAAGAAAGACCCGTCGCAGAGGGGAGCAGGGATTAAACATGTGCTGGAGCTTTTCATTTGTAAAACAGAGAGATAAAAATTGGGTTTTGAGAGGTGGTTGTCTTTGTCAACGACTGGCAATGGGGTTCTTACTATCTTCCATACAAAAATGAAGCAAGTTTTTGAGAGAGAGATTGGCACTTTGGTGCTCTTTTATAAAACTTGGCACTCCTCCCCACCTTTTTCCTTTCACAAACGATGTCTAACCGATTCCATCGGGTGCCCACCAACCATGGAGGAGTGCCTTTTTTATTTTCTTTTTTCCTTTTTTTCTTTTTGGAATAAAACAATATGGAAGATAGCAAATCCGACCACTACGTCCCCATGAGCTGAAAACATCGTCACAAAATGAGAAGTATTTTGAAGGTTTTTTTTGAAAGGTAGCACATGAAAATTTACTTGGATTGGCTTACAAATACCATGCATAGGAATTTATAGTGGACACATTGGAATAAATTGGTTTTTGGGAGTTGGATGCATGAGTAGAGCTCATACTCAGTACAAAATGAGGGCTAGCAAAAGACTGGGAGCGACCAACTAAGAGAGCAATAACGGCCATAATCATGCATAGTGACAAAACATCATTAGAAGAAGCATAAAATGGCATCACAAGTCAAAAACCAAATGAACATAGAGGCTTATGGCAACTTTGTAAGAGTCAAACATGTTGTAAGCATGCGCCAAGTCAACCCAAATGAAGCATCAAGGAGAAAACCAAATAAATGCTTCCACATAATAAAAACAACGCATGATTTTTTCAAAGGCTCATTAAGCAATCTCAGTCATTTGAGACAAGTCATGCTACAACAAAAACTACTAAGCATACTGAAAGAGCATATTCTAGCAAAATGTATTTTTGGGTGTTTGTTGTCAATACTCAGGTATCTAACCCCGTGTCTCAGTTTAATCTTGATTATAGGTGAAAATCAGAAGATCACTTGTTGCTGGCGTTTCTGCCCCGGAGACTCCGGGTGACCAACCCCGGAGACTCCGGTGTTCACACGCTGGAGTCTTTGGTCAGGGTCCGGAGACTCCGGCCTAAGCCTCCGGGGTCGTTTTTCGCCGAGTGTCGCTCGTCCCAGATATGGGGGCGGAGACTTTGGGCGGAAACTTTGACAGAAGATTGTCTCCGGGCCGGAGACTCCGGCCTAGGCGACTTATCCCGGAGACTCCGGGCTCTGGACCCCGGAGACTCCGGCCTAAAAAGTCTGCAACGGCTAGTCCTTGTCTTGGACTATAAATAGTCTTCTTCCACCTCAAGACATGGCTGCGGCTCACACTCTCTCACCTCCATTAGTTCAAAGCTTCAAAGCTCAAGATCTCTCTCCCTAGCCAATAGAACTCAAATCCCTTTTGGGATTTGAGGGAGAAGACCTAGATCTACACTTCCACCAAGCCGATTTGATTTCCCCCCTCTCTTTGTTGAGGGGCTTGTAACTTGAGTGTTCATCGGATTCCTCGCCGGAAGAAGCCGTCCTCCAAGCTTAACTTTGTGTGTAAGAGCTTGGTGGGCCTATTGGGAGCCTCCAATTGAGTTGTGGAGCTTGCCCCAATACTTTGTGTAAAGGTGTCGTGCCGCCTTCAAGGGCATTGCTTAGTGGAGCGTGGACTCGCCTTTGTGGCTTGTTCACCGGAGAATAGGGTGAGCCTTTGTGGCGTTGGTGGCCTTTGTGGCACCACACCTCTCCAACGTAGACGTACTTCCCGTAACAAGGAAGGAACTACGGGAATACATCCTCGTGTCTTCGTGTCTCCATTGCGGTGACCTCTATCCTTTACTCGTACCTTTACTTATATTGTTATTGCTAGCTTGCTTGTCACTCTAGGTAAATTCACTTAGTATCACATCTAGAGAATTTACCTTCTTGTCTAGCCTTAACTTGAAAAGAATTAAAAAATTGGGTAGCTCCTATTCACCCCCCCTCTAGTCGCTCATACGATCCTTTCAATTGGTATCAGAGCGTGGTCTCTTATTCGGGCTTAACCGCCTAAGAGTTTGAGCGACCATGGATGGGGATAAGAGTAAAGAACCTCCTCCCGAAGATACTCCTCCATCTATCTCTTCCTCTTCAATCTCACGTGAGGAGCATTTGGCGTCCTTGGACACAATGCAAACCACTATGAGATTGGAAATGAAGGCTATGTTTGAGGAATATTTTGGAAGAAAACCTTCCGGGCCCACCGACCCAAACACCACTCCTAGTGTGGAACTCTCCTTGGCTAAGGTGAAGCCACCTAACAATGGCTCCACCTCTGCCGAGAATAAAGGTGACCTTCCTAAGGAAAATGATGGTCCGGTAATGGGTGCTAACATTCCACCCCCTAACACTTACTCACCTTTGCCGGTTCATTATCCTATGCCACACATTAATAATATGGGATCTCCTCCCAAGCTTGATTCTCGCAATTTTATTAAATGGCAAGGACTAATGAAATCTCATATTTCTAGCTCTTCTACTCATTTGTGGAGGGTCATACAAAATGGTTTTGCTCCTCATGATCCTCTCAACTTGACCGGAAGGGAAGAAGTTGATGAGCAACTCAATGCCACCGCCAAGCATCTCCTTCAACAAGCCGTACCGAATACTCATGCGGTACACATCAACAACTTGAACACCGCCAAGGAAGTATGGGACTATCTCACTATGCTCTTCATTGGGAATGAAAGTATTCGGTCCTCCAAGTTTGATGAGCTCAAAAGTGAAGAAAGGGATTTCATTATGCGTGATAATGAGACTCCCGATGAGATGTACCAAAGGATCTTGGCTCTTGCAACGGCCTTGACCAGGTTTGGGTGCAAAGACAATGGTGATGACTATATCAAGCGTATGTTCATCACCTCCATCAACCCAAGAGAACCCATGCGATCCGAGATAATCCGTTCAAGACCGGATTTTGGGAGTATGACCTCAAATGAAGTTCTTTGCGAGTTCACCGCCTTGTCTATCTTGAAGAAGAACGCGGAAGAAACAAGAGCCCGTGTTCTTGCCGGACAAGGAGTTCACAATCTTGCACTCAAGGCCAAGGTGGTGTCCAAGCAAGGAGAAGGAGAAGAAGAAATATATGAAGAAGAGTGTTGGTCTCCGGAAGATCTCAAGTTTGCACTCCATGAACACTTGGCTCTCAATGCAAATGCCTTTTGGGATGCCAACAAGCACAAGACGAAGGGATCCAAGTTCAAATCCTTTCCAAGAAAAGGTGGTGACTCTAAAGTGAGGCATTGCTACAATTGTGGAGGAATCAAGCACTTCATCGCCGAATGTCCTTATGAGAACAAGGAGGACAATGAGGGCCGGCTCGTCCCCAAGCGCCGGTCATCAAAGTTCTACCCATCCAAGAAACATGGGAACAAGGACAACAAGAAGAAAGGAGAAAGGGTATTGGTGGTTCATGAGGAGTATGACTCCGAGTCCGATGATGATGACTCCGTTGATGAAGAGAATGGAGAAGTGGCCGCCATTGCCATTGTCTCCACACCACCTACATCCCTCTTCAACTCACTAAATGAGAACGCCATCATCACCACTCACAAGTGTCTTATGGCTAAGGCCTCGGAGGTAACCTCATCACCTACTCCTTCATCATCACATTCCAATACTACCTCTTTGGATGATGTGAGTAGTCTTAAGATTAAGAAAGAACTAGTTTCTTGTGATGATTTTCTTGCTAACATGAAGGGGCCAACCAAGATATATGTTGAGACACTAATGTGTGAACTTGGTGATGCCCATGACACCATCAAGGAGAAGGAGGAGTTGGAAAGATTAGCCGCCGATGATATTGGCTCTCTATCAATTGAGCTCGAAGAAGAGCAAAACTTGAGAGTCTCTTTAGAGGAGAAATTGTTGGGACTAGAAGAGTCTCATAATCTAATCTTGTCAAAACTCACTAAAGAACGTGACCATGCTCTCGCTATGGTCAAGTTGCTTAAAAAGGAGAAAGTTGAATTTGACGTTGGTCATAATAATCTTCGTGAGAAGTTTGAGAAGCTTGAAGAAGCTCACAAGGCTTTGGAGGGCAAATTCTCTCATCTCACCAAGATTCGTGAACAACTTCAAATTCAACTAACTATTGAACAATCTAAAGTCCCCCCAATGCAAGTTATTGAAGTTCCTTGTTCTTCTAACTCTATTTGTGATCATAGTGATATCATTGAGGAGAACAATAGGTTGAAGGCCGATCTTGCTAAGGGCCTTGCCACTTGCATTCAAGGAGAGAAGAATCTCAATGATCTCTTGAACAATCAAAGATTGTACAAGGGAAAGGAGGGCCTCGGTTTTGTTGCCGAGTCCTCAAAGAAAGGGGATCTCTGTTTGGTGGCCGAGTCCTCAAAGAAGAAGAAGAACAAGAAGAACAAGAAGAAGACAAAGCCTGCTGCTGCTCCTACTCCTCATGTCCCCTTTGACATTTGTTACACCGAGGAGGAGTGGGAGGAGTTGAATGGAAAGAAGAAAATCGAGGAGACCGGAGTCTCCGGGTCAAGGTCTCCGGAGTCTCCGGTTAGTTCGTCTACCCCGGAGTCTCCGCCCCCAAAGACCGGAGTCTCCGGCCCTTCTCACAATAATTTTGCAGGAAAATATAACCCTCATTATGTTCTTCTTAGGGACTATTATGGTGATGTCTATGCTAAATATGTTGGTCCCTATAATGGTTTCATTGAATATGCTATTTGGGTACCTAAGATTCTTGTGACTAACAAAAGAGGACCCATTCAAAGATGGGGACCTAAAACCAAGAATTAATCTCTTGTAGGACATTGCTTCCGGAGGAGTAAAATGGATTATTGATAGTGGTGCCACAAGCCACATGACCGGAAGCAAAAATATTGTGGAAGATCTAAAGCCCAATACTTCAAATGTCACGGTCTCATATGGTGATAATTCATCCTCTCAGGTACTTGGTTTCGGTAAGGTGGTGATCACTCCGGACGTGTCCTTAGTGAATGTCATGCTTGTCAAAACCATTGGTTATAATCTACTTTCCGTTCATCAACTTGCTACTATGGGCTATGCCACATATTTTGATGTTGATATTGTGGTCGTCATGTGGAGTAAGTCTCTCAAGGTTGCCTTTGTTGGGTATGTCGAAAATGGCTTGTATGTGGTGGACTTTTCGGAGAAACCCACTACGGCCGTGATATGCCTAATTGCTAAGGCCGACGTGGGATGGCTTTGGCATCGCCGGTTAGCCCACGTCAATATGAGAGCTTTGCAAAATCTCTACACCAACGGCCACATACTCGGACTAAAGGATGTTTCTTTTGCCAAAGATTGTGTTTGTAGGGCATGTATTGAAGGAAAGATGCATGAAACAAGTCATCCGAGCAAGACTATTATCTCTTCCAAGAGGTGCTTGGAGCTCCTTCACATGGATCTCTTTGGACCTCCCACTTATGCAAGTCTTGGTGGCAAGAAATATTGCTTGGTAATTGTCAATGACTATTCAAGATACACTTGGGTTTATTTCTTTGAATTCAAGAGTGAGACCCAACAAACCGTCAAAGACTTTGCCACCGAAGTTGAGCGTCAATTCAATACCACCATATTGACTATAAGAAGTGACAATGGCACCGAGTTCAAGAACTACTCCCTAAATGAGTTTCTTAGTGATGCGGGTATCAAACATCAATATTCCGCTGCATATACCCCGCAACAAAATGGAGTTGCCGAGAGGAAGAACCGTACTCTCATGGATGCGGCAAGAACTATGTTGGCGGAGTTCAAGTCTCCATACAACTTTTGGGCCGAAGCTATTAATACCGCATGCCATGCCACCAACCGGCTTTATCTCCGCAAGAACTTGAACAAGACTCCATATGAAATTCTTACCGGGCAAAAGCCCAACATCATGTACTTCCGGGTATTTGGTTGTAAGTGTTTCTACCTCAAGAAAGGTGTTCGTTTGTCAAAATTTGATTCTAAAGCATTAGAGGGTATCTTTGTTGGTTACTCCACGGACTCACATTCCTATAGGATCTATAGCAAGTCCACCGGGCATGTTATAGAAACTTGTAATGTGAGGTTCGATGAGGATAATGGTTCCTTTGTAGGACAAAGTTGTGTTCGTGATGTAGGTGACGAAATTCCTCCCCAAGCCATAAGAAGAATGGGTGTCGGATTCTTCCGGCCCATTGAGGGACACCTTTTGGCCGAAGGAGAAGGACAATGCTCTACACATGTGGAGCCTTCACCTGCTGAACACACACAGGACATTGACCAAAGACAAGCTGCACACCCTCAACCTCAAGATCATCCCACCGAGCAATCTTGCCCGGAGTCTCCGGCCCCCGTGGTCCGGACTCTCTGGCCTATACCGGAGTCTCCGGGTATGGATACCGGAGTCTCCGGGGGTGATCAAGCCTTTGATGAAGATCCTTCGGAATTCCGTGGCTATGGGCCACTTGATGATCAAGGCAATCCACTTGATGGTCATGGCGAGGACCAGAACAGTGATCATGAAGATGATCAAGTAGTCTCTCAAGAATCTCCTCTTGAGGCTCGCACTCGCCGTGAGAAGAAGCTTGAGTCCATTCTACGATGAAGAAGCATATCCTTGGAAAATGTGGTTGGGAGTGTTCGTAAAGGTGTCTCCACTAGGAGGCAACTTTCTAACTTTTGCTCTCATCATGCTTTTGTCTCTTGTGTAGAACCCAAGAAAGTTTATGAGGCGCTTGAGGATCTGGATTGGCTTGATGCCATGCATGAGGAACTCAACAACTTCAAGCGCAATAATGTTTGGACTCTAGTAGAAAGGCCTAAAGATTGCCGTAATGTCATTGGGACCAAGTGGATCTTCAAGAACAAGCAAGATGCAAATGGCATTGTCATTCGTAACAAGGCAAGATTGGTGGCTCAAGGTTTCTCCCAAGTTGAGGGTATTGACTTTGGTGAAACTTTCGCTCCCGTTGCCCGTCTTGAATCCATTCGCATCTTACTTGCATATGCATCTCATCATAACTTTAAACTTCAACAAATGGATGTTAAAAGTGCATTTCTTAATGGTCCCTTAAATGAATTGGTCTTTGTAAAGCAACCCCCGGGATTCGAAAACCCCAAGTTTCCTAACCACGTTTACAAACTTGATAAGGCGCTCTATGGCCTCAAACAAGCCCCACGTGCGTGGTACGAGCACCTTAAAGAATTATTGGTTGATCGTGGTTTTGAAATTGGGGTGATTGATCCCACTCTTTTCACTAAGAAGGTCAATGGGGAGCTTTTCATTTGCCAATTATATGTTGATGATATTATATTTGGTTCTACTAACAAAGCTTTCAATAATGAGTTTGCCAAGCTCATGACCAACAAGTTTGAGATGTCTATGATGGGGGAGCTAGAGTTCTTCCTTGGATTTGAAGTCAAACAATTGAAGGGAGGGACTTTTGTGAACCAAGCAAAATATACTCAAGACATGCTCAAGAGGTTCGAGATGATAGGAGTCAAAGGTGCAAAGACTCCCATGCCAACAAAGGTTAATCTTGATCTCGATCCTAATGGTAAAGAAGTGGATCAAAAACTCTATAGATCTATGATTGGTTCCTTGCTTTACCTATGTGCATCTAGACCGGACATTATGTTAAGTGTGGGAGTATGTGCACGTTTTCAAGCCGCACCAAAGGAAAGCCACTTAGTGGCGGTCAAGAGAGTCTTTCGATATTTAGTGAATACCCCTAACTTTGGTCTTTGGTACCCAAAGGGAGCAAGTTTTGATCTTGTAGGTTACTCGGATTCGGATTGGGCGGGAGACAAAGTGGAACGGAAATCAACCTCCGGGGCTTGCCAATTTCTTGGTAGGTCTTTGGTGTGTTGGTCATCTAAGAAACAAAATTGTGTATCTCTCTCTACCACCGAAGCCGAATATGTAGCCGCGGCTAGTTGTTGTGCACAACTCTTATGGATGAGGCAAACTTTGAAGGATTACGGTGTCATTTTTGACAAAGTGCCTCTCTTATGTGATAATGAAAGTGCAATCAAGATCGCTCACAACCCGATGCAACACAACAAGACGAAGCATATTGAGATTCGTCATCATTTCATTCGGGATCATGTCAACCGTGGAGATATTGATCTATCTTATGTTGGCACTAATGAGCAACTTGCCGATATATTCACGAAGCCTCTTGATGAAGCAAGATTCCGGGAATTGAGGCATGAACTAAATATCATTGACTCAAGCAATGTGGCTTGAGCTAGGTGCATTTACTCCCATACTCTAACTTGTGTGTTGCTCTAGATGTGGGCATGGAAATAGGGGGAGTGCGGTCCTAATTGATTGGACTATCCCTCCCCCCATTATGCCAATAGTGAGCAAATTGTTCTATCTTGTCATTTGTGACAATTTTGAGCTTAATTGATGAGTTTTGGTTTTGGGCCCAAGATATATCTTCGCGGTGCCATACCTTTATACTCAAACATGGTGGCCTCGGCCACCGACCCCCTATGTGGAGGTTTGTTCCCATTTGCACCTCATTTGCATGTTTTTGCTTTTTAATGGGAATGTGTTCATTTTTGGCCTTATTTGAGTTTTATTTGCATTTTTGCAAACTTGAACACTAAGTACCACTCAGCTACCTCTTTCTGACCCAAGCCTATCCCTTTCAACTGAAAACACTTCTTCCTTCGAAGAAACATGCTCAAATTCATAGATGTGTGATCTGGTCGAGGCAGGCCGGAGACTCCGGGTTTTGCACCCCGGAGACTCCGGTGTCTGGCGGCCGGAGACTCCGGGTTACCAGCCCCGGAGACTCCGGCCCTAGCGGTTTCACCCTGGGTAAAAGGGGTCGGGGTGAGGGCAACCAGCCGGTTACCCTCATTCACCCCCCACTCCTCCTCTCCCCAGGACGCCGCCGCCTCCACCAAGTCGCCGTCGGGCGCCTCCCCGGCCCCGGATCCGCCGTTGCCGCCGGCCTCCCTCCTCTCCAAGCATCCGGAAGCTTCTTCCTCCGGCTTGTTTGCTTCTCCATGGAGCCATCCGGTATTTTCCTCCTCCTCCCATCTAGATTCCTCTAGATTCAAAGGATTGGATGAAATGCTTGATGTTTGTCCATTGGAATCACTCACTTTCGGCAATGTGTGTATCTAGCATCTTGTTGAATCATTTTTGTGCAATTTCCCGAGCAAACCCTAGCCTCCCTTGTCTGACCTCGTGTTATCCGGAGTCTCCGGGGTCCAAACCCCGGAGACTTTTAAGTCTCCGCCCTCTATAGGCCGGAGACTCCGGGGTCAGACACCGGAGACTCCGGTGTAGATCGATGTTTCACAAAATTAACTCCACAAGATGCTATTCTCCAGTCATCTGAGCATGTTTTTGACTTTTCCCTTGCTACTTCGTGCCATTTCCTTCACAGGTAGCAACACAGGTGGTCGTCGCAAGCATATCCCGAGGAAGCACACTTTTGACTATGACCCAGCAAAGGATTGCTATGTGGAAAGGCAGAGTGCTGCAGAAGTGGCTAGAGATGCTCTGAGAGAGAAAGCTCGTCTAGCTCAGCTGGCTAAGGAAGAAAGGGCCAAAAAGGCTAAGTTTGACAACTTGCCAACTCTCAGGGGCATGTCACTTCCCGAGTTTGCTGATATGAGGAAGAGGGAAATGTATGTGTTGCCAAGAAACACCAATGACCACTGTTTTCATCGAAGGGAGCAAGAACTCATTTGCACCGAGCTCTATGCCAACCTAACCCACAAGGTTTGCCCTCAAAAGGTAATTGATTTTGAGCATCTTCACAAGAGTGATTACTTCAATGAAGCTCTTTGGATCACTGAGAAGCTTGGTCTTCACCCGCTCATGCAACTTAAGCAAAATTACAACATTCTCCTTGTACACCAATTCTTTGCAACACTTGTGTTTGGAGATGGAGAAGAGCTTCCCATGACATGGATGACAGGTGATCAAGTTATCAAATCCAACTTCATTGAGTTTGCAGAAGAGCTTGGTTACCCATTCAGTGGGAACCATGTGCCTAGTGGTGCAAGGATGCACCTCTCCGGAGTTGCCTACAATAAGAAGGCACTTGCTCCCCTCTATGGTAAGCTCACAAAAGCTGCTGCTGAAGAAGGCAAGAAGATTGTTGTTGGGGAGGCCTATGGTTTGAGGACTAGATACAATATTCTCCTCCGTTTGTTCCGTGAAAACATTGCTCCAAGTGCGGGTAATTTGGATGCTCTTCGTGGTGGCTTGGTCAACCTACTTGCCTACTCTCATGAGGTCTTTTGCAAAGGAGAAGAAGCTCAAGTCCAACCCATTGACGTCATGGACTTCATCCACCGGGAAATGTATGAGTGTATTCTTTCCAAGAAAGCCCCGGTCTATGCTCCGTATGTTATGAAGCTTATCAAGAGGAAGTCTCCCAACTACACTCTTTGTGTTGACGTCTCCAAGTTGGTTGAGCATAAAACTGTGAAGCCTCAAAAGAAACCGGCACCGGGAGTGACCAATGAACCCTTTGCCTCCGCTAGTGAAGATGAAGAAGATGAAGACATGGAAGGTGCTGAGGATGATGTGGATGAGGAAGGAGAAGAGGGTGAGGAAGAGATTGAAGTAACTCGGACTGCTCCTCCTTCCCCTCCAAAGAGGAGGAGCAAGAATGCTAGCAACCAGCCTTTTCCCTCTCGCAACAAAGAAGAAGTCAACAAGGAGATCAAGAAGCTGTCTTGGTTCAAGAGGACCATGCTTTGCATGGGAGTGGATATTCGCAAAGAGCAGCACAACATCTACATTCAGAACAAGCATATCACTCACAACCAAGGTTTGATGGTTGAACACCTTCGTGCTATCCGCAAGCTTCCTCCTCCAGAGCATCCCCCTTCAGACTCAGAGGATACTCTCAGCTATGGTGCTTGGAACAAAGAGATGGGCAGCTCACTCCAATGGGGAGATTTTGAGGAAGTGTCCAAGCCCAACTATCCGTCTTCCTCCAGTCGTGGCAAGGGTCCTATGGGTGATGATGAAGATCCTTCCTATGAAGGCAACGACGAGGACGACGACGAGTGACTTGTTGGGACGTGTAGCATCGCTCGTTTCCCTTTTTGGTGTCTCGATGCCAAAGGGGGAGAAGAGTTCTATTAGCATGATTATCGGGGATTTGCAAGGGTCGGGCACAAGCATTTCTTTTGTTGAGCTTTCGTTTGCCTATGCTTGTGCTCTCTTCTAGTACTTAGTTCTTTAAAGTTTGAACTTCGTTGTGGTACCTATCTTAATATTGTGTGAGACTTGTGGTGTGCCTTAATGTAATAGCCATGCTCTATTACTTCATATTGTTATCTATGTAGCATGCACATGTTTGTGGTTCATTATTGCAGGGGGGAGCTTGGTGTCTAGTATGGGTGCATCTGAATCAAGCCTCTGCTGTAGGTTGCACACATCTAGGGGGAGCTCACTCTATATTATATTGATCTTTTTTCTTGAACCTTTGTATTGTCATCAAACACCAAAAAGGGGGAGATTGAAAGAGCATCTTCTAGCAAAATGTATTTTTGGGTGTTTGTTGTCAATACTCAGGTATCTAACCCTGTGTCTCAGTTTAATCTTGATTATAGGTGAAAATCAGAAGATCACTTGTTGCTGGCGTTTCTGCCCCGGAGACTCCGGGTGACCAACCCCGGAGACTCCGGTGTTCACACGCCGGAGTCTTTGGTCAGGGTCCGGAGACTCCGGCCTAAGCCTCCGGGGTCGTTTTTCGCCGAGTGTCGCTCGTCCCAAATATGGGGGCGGAGACTTTGGGCGGAAACTTTGACAGAAGATTGTCTCCGGGCCGGAGACTCCGGCCTAGGCGACTTATCCCGGAGACTCCGGGCTCTGGACCCCGGAGACTCCGGCCTAAAAAGTCTGCAACGGCTAGTCCTTGTCTTGGACTATAAATAGTCTTCTTCCACCTCAAGACATGGCTGCGGCTCACACTCTCTCACCTCCATTAGTTCAAAGCTTCAAAGCTCAAGATCTCTCTCCCTAGCCAATAGAACTCAAATCCCTTTTGGGATTTGAGGGAGAAGACCTAGATCTACACTTCCACCAAGCCGATTTGATTTCCCCCCTCTCTTTGTTGAGGGGCTTGTAACTTGAGTGTTCATCGGATTCCTCGCCGGAAGAAGCCGTCCTCCAAGCTTAACTTTGTGTGTAAGAGCTTGGTGGGCCTATTGGGAGCCTCCAATTGAGTTGTGGAGCTTGCCCCAATACTTTGTGTAAAGGTGTCGTGCCGCCTTCAAGGGCATTGCTTAGTGGAGCGTGGACTCGCCTTTGTGGCTTGTTCACCGGAGAATAGGGTGAGCCTTTGTGGCGTTGGTGGCCTTTGTGGCACCACACCTCTCCAACGTAGACGTACTTCCCGTAACAAGGAAGGAACTACGAGAATACATCCTCGTGTCTTCGTGTCTCCATTGCGGTGACCTCTATCCTTTACTCGTACCTTTACTTATATTGTTATTGCTAGCTTGCTTGTCACTCTAGGTAAATTCACTTAGTATCACATCTAGAGAATTTACCTTCTTGTCTAGCCTTAACTTGAAAAGAATTAAAAAATTGGGTAGCTCCTATTCACCCCCCCCTCTAGTCGCTCATACGATCCTTTCACATACTATCAAAACGACATCCAGCATGGCATGAAAAAGTCTAAGCCGCAGTCTAAACAAGCTCCTTTTTGTACCACTTTTTGCATGAAATTTTTTCTCTTTTCCAACACCATTCAAACATTTTTAGACAACTCTTTTGATGAATACCAACATATACCAGAGGTCCAAATACATCTTGATGCAAAGATAAAACAAGATATGAACAAAAATCAAGGCGAAAAACGAAAGCTAAACGCAGTTCTAGAAAAAGAGAACACTCATTGAACAATAAGAGTGAAAACTAGAGTGTTCTTGGCAATGAAAAACAAGTACATCTCCTCCAAAAGAAATTTGTTGGGGTCCAACCATTTATTGCAGCAAACAAAACAAAAAAAATGAAAACAAAAGTAAAGACGCTCTAAGAAAAACGCATAGTGTATGAAGCAATAAAAATATAGTGTGTTGAAAGGTGACCTAATTTTTGCCGATGAAGAAGATGTGCCTCGGGGGCATCCCCAAGCTTTAACGCTTGTAACTCTTGGATATTTCTTGGGGTGACATGGGCATCCCCAAGCTTGAGCTTTTGTCCATTCTTCATCTCATCTCATCATTCTCCAATCCCTACACTTGAAAACTTCATTCATACAAAACTTCACACAATTCTATTAGCAATGTTAGCATAAACATAATAGTAAATCAACCCTTTTGGTTCAAGTTTCAACTAAAAAACACCACATATAAAGCATATACTACTGTAGCAACTTCCTCAAAAGTTCCGTGATCAAAAGAACTAAAAAAAAGCGATCGAGAGGCAAACACAAATAGTAGCAGAAATCTGTCAAAACAGAATAGCTGACAAAGGTCGATTTTTTTGAGGACCTTCTGTTGCTCAAATCGAAAAGTGTAAAACTAATGAAAGTTTGGATATAACGTGGGGCATATGCACATGAAATCGCAGATCAAAAAGATATACTGAGAATTTTCACGAATTTTTACGGTGCAGCGCAGAAATCTGTTTCAGGACAGCAACTTCCCCAAATCTTACCTCCCTCAAATTAGAGGTTCTTCTTGGCACAACAACGAAATAAAAAGGATAAGGAGAGGTCATTACAGTAGTAATAACTTCCAAGACTCAAATAAAAGAAAAATTACTGAAAAGAAAACATTGGGTTATCTCCCAAGAGTGCTTTTCTTTAACGCCCTTGAGCTAGGCGCAGAAAATGCAAATCAAGTAATATCAAAAGAGGCATTAAGATCAATTGCAGAAGTATTTTCAACAAGGCATTGTATTGCATCCAAATAAGTTTTTGAAGACCCCTTGTCAACACGCTCTGGTTCACTCATTTCATTAAAAAGGTTTCAGGACAAATCCAATCAAAATTATTTTCCGAAGCCTCATGCAATCCTAAGAGTTTGCTAGGTATTGGAACTTTGATTTCTTAATTGGTTGTACCAACAACATTAACAGGCGAGCCAAGCATATTAAAACGCTCAAAGACTTTCCTAGCTTCAATAACAATATCTCTAAATTCTCTACGCAAAGTCTCCAAAATAAAATCTTTCTTTTCGGAGTCTTCGATATCATGAAGCTTAAGAAACATTTGTTGCATAAAAGGATTAAGGTTAACAAACCTAGCCTCCAACATGTGAATTAAATAAGCAGCAGCAACTTCATAGCTAGGAGCAAGCTCAGCCAAAGATCTATCCTCAACATCTTTATGCATACTAATATGATTAAAGAACTCCTCAATGTTACCTTTCCCAATGATAGAACCACTACGTACTAAAAGGTCCTCCAAAACATACTTAGGAAATAACATAATGAACTAAGAGTAATAAAGTAACAACTATAAAGGAAGCAATTTTTTTGTATTTTTGATAAAATGATGCAAGCAAAAATAAAGTAAAGCAAAACAAAAACAAAGTAAAAGATTGTGCGTGAGAGACTCCCCTTGAAGAAGTCTTCTTCCTCCGCGGCAACGGCGCCAGAAAACTCGTTGATGGCCTATAAGTACAGCTCGTTGGGAACCCCAAGAGGAAGGTATGATGAGCACAGCAGCAAGTCTTCCCTCAGTTGTGAAACCAAGGTTTATCGAACGAGTAGGAGAAAGCCAAACTTCAGAAGGTGATGCTTGCTAGCTTCCTGACACTACAGACAATGGCGCCAGAAATATTGCTGGTGCGTCTTCACCTAGCAGTAATGTGAAACCTATACACAACACAACCAAGAACTTTGCTCCCAACTTACGATGAGGTTGTCAATCTCACCGGTTTGCTGTAAACAAAGGATTGAGCATATCGAGTGGTAAAAGGATAATAGTTTGCAAGTAAAAGTAAACAGTGCGAGTAAAAGTAAAACGGTATAACAATGTAAAGGAAGTTGGACCGGGGTCCACAGTTCACTAGCGGTGTCTCTCCATAAGATAAATAATAACATGCTGGGTAAACAAATTACAGTTGGGCAATTGATAGAATAAAGATAATGTACATATGTCATGAGGATCACTATGAGATTCACTTTGGGCATTACGACAAAATAGATAGACCGCCATCCAACTGCATCTATGACTAAAAATCCACTCGCGGGGAGTCATCTGAGAACCCCTTGAGTATTAAGTTGAGAACAACAGATAATTGCATTAAGCAAAGTGCGTAATGTAAACAAAGCAAATGTCCTTGGACACAAGAATGTTGTTTTCTCCCTAGTGGCAACAGCACATCTTCAACCTTAGAGGTTTTTGTCACTCCCCCAGATTACTAGAGGCATGAACCCAACTATCAAGCATAAATACTCCCTCTTGGAGTCACTAGCATCTACTCGGCCAAGATATCTACTAGCAACGGAGAGCATGCAAGATCATAAATAACATAGAGATAACATAAAGATATATAATTCAGCACATCAACTTAACTTAGTACCAATACTCATCGGATCCCAACAAACACAACATGTATGATTACATAAAGATGATCTTGATCATGTAGGGCAGCTCACAAGATCTAAACATGAAGCACATGGTGGAGGAGACAACCATCTAGCTACTGCTATGGACCCGTAGTCCTAGGTAGACTACTCACACATCACTCCGGAGGCAACCATGGTGGTGTAGAAGGCCTCCGACAGGGATTCCCCTCTCTGGCAGGGTGCCGGGAAGAGCTCCTGGATCCTCCCGATCTCGCGACGGCGACGACGGCGGCTTGCATTATGTTTTGTGGAAAAGCAATCTATCGCTTAGGTTTTTCCCATCGAGGGGAACTTATAGGCGAAAGGGCAGTGCCAGGGGCTAGGCCGTGCCACCCTATGGTAGCCTGGCCACTGGCCCCCCTCCGTCTCATCTTTGGTCTTTGTGAAGCTTCGGTAAAAATAGGAGGTTCGGCTTTTGTTTCGTCCAATTTCGAGAATATTTCCTGTGTAGCTTTTCTGAAACACAAAAACAGCAGAAAATAGGGAACTAGCACTGTGGCATCTTGTTAATAGGTTAGTTCCGGAAAATGCATAAAAACGCCATGAAGTGTAACAAAACACAAAGCAAATGGTGTATAAACAAGAATGGATCATCAAAAATTATAGACACGTTTGAGACGTATCAGTAGCACATGAAAATTTACTTGGAATGGCTTGCAAATACCATGCATAGGAATTTATAGTGGACTCATTGGAAAACTTGGTTTTTGGGAGTTGGATGCACGAGAAGTATTCCCTCTTAGTACAAAATGAAGGCTAGCAAAAGACTGGGAGCGACCAACTAAGAGAGCAATAACGGCCATAATCATGCATAGCGACAAAACATCATTAACCGAAACATAAAGTGGTATCACAAGTCAAAAACCAAATGATCATAGAGGCTTATGGCGACTTTGTTAGAGTCAAACATGTTGTAAGCATGCGCCAAGTCAACCCAAATAAAGCATCAAAGGATAAAACCACAATAATATGCTCCCATATAACAAAAACAACGCATGATTTTTTTTCAAAGGCTCATTAAGTAATCTCAGTCATTTGAGACAAGTCATGCTACAGCAAAAACTACTAAGCATACTATCAAAATGACATCAAGCATGACATGCAAAAGTCTAAGCCGCAGTCTAAACAAGCTCCCATTTGTACCACTATAGTCATAAAACTTTTTTCTCTTTTCCAACACCATTCAAACCTTTTTGAGACAACTCTTTTGATGAAAACCAACATATACCAGTGGTCTAAATACACCTTGATGGAAAGATATAACAAGATCTGAATAAAAATCAAGGCAAAAAACGAAAGCTAAACGTAGTACTAGAAAAAAGAGAACACTCGTTGAACGACAAGAGTGAAAAATAGAGTGTTCTTGGCAAATGAAAAATGGAGTGTGTCATCTCCAAAAGAAATTTGTTAGGGTCCAACCATTTATTGCAGCAAACAAAACAAAAAAAACTGAAAGCGAAAGTAAAGACGCTCCAAGAAAAACGCATAGTATATGAAGCAATAAAAATATAGTGTCTTGAAAGGTGACGTGATTTTTGCCGATGAAGAAGGGGTGCCTCAGGGGCATCCCCAAGCTTTGACGCTTGTACCTCTTGGATATTTAATGGGATGACATGGGCATCCCCTAGCTTGAGCTTTTGTCCATACTTCATCTCATCTCATCACTCTCCATTCCCTACACTTGAAAACTTTCTTCATACAAAACTTCACATAATTCTATTAGCAACATTAGTATAAGCATGATAATAAATCTACTATTTTGGTTCAGTTTCAAACTCAAATATACCATACATTAAAGCATAAGCTAATGTAGCAACTTCCTCAAAAGTTCTGTGATCAAAAGAACTAAAAAAGAAAGTTATCGAGAGGCAAACACAAATAGTGGCAGAATCTGTCAAAATAGAACAGCTGACAAAGATCGATTTTTTCGAGGACCTTCTGTTGCTCAAATCGAAAAGTGCCAAACTAATAAAAGTTTGGAAATAACCTGGGGCATATGCACAAGAAATCGCAGATCAAAAAGATATTTTGAGAATTTTCACGAATTTTTACGGTGCAGCACAGAAATCTGTTTTAGGACAACAACTTCCCCAAATCTTACCTCCCTCAAATTAGAGGTTCTTCTTGGCACAAAAACGAAATAAAAATGATAAGAAGAGGTCATTACAGTAGTAATAACTTCCAAGACTCAAATAAAATAAAAAGTACTAAAAAGAAAACATTGGGTTATCTCCCAAGAGTGCTTTTCTTTAATGCCTTTGAGCTAGGCGCAGAAAGCGGAAATCAAATATTTTCAAATGAGGCATTAAGATCAATTGCAGAAGTCTTTTCAACAAGGCATTGTATTGTATCCAAATGAGTTTTTGAAGATCCCTTATGAACACTCTTGGGTTCACTCCTTTCATCAAAAAGATTTTCAGGACAAATCCAATCAAAATTCTTTTCCAAAGCTTCATGCAATCCTACAAGTTTGCAAGGTATTGGTACTTTGATTTCTTCCTTGTTTGTACCAACAACCTCTACACGTAAGCCAAGCATATTAAAATGCTCAAAAACTTTCCTAGCTTCTATAGCAACATCTCTAAATTCTCTATTCAAAGTCTCCAAAATAAAATCTTTCTTTTCGGAGTCTTCGATATCATGAAGCTTAAGAAACATTTGTTGCATAAAAGGATTAAGGTTAACAAACCTAGCTTCCAACATGTGAACTAAATAAGTAGCAGTAACTTCATAACTAGGAGCAAGCTCAGCTAAAGATCTATCATCAACATCTTTATGCATACTAACATGATTAAAGAACTCGTCGATGTTACCTTTCCCAATTATAGAACCACTACCTATTGTAAGGTCCTCCAGAGCATACTTAGGGAACAACATAATGAACTAAAAGTAAAAGTAACGGAATACAAGCTATCAAAGGAACTAATTTTTTTGTATTTTTGATAAAAAGATGCAAGCAAAAATAAAATAAAGCAAAACAATAACAAAGTAAAAGATTGGAAGCGAGAGACTCCCCTTGCAGAAATCTTCTTTCTCCCCGGCAACGGCGCCAGAAAAGTTGTTGGTGGTGCGGTGTTGATGTAGGAATTATATATATATAACCACCCAGTTGGAAACCCCAGGAGAAGGTTATGATGAGCACAGCAGCAAGTCTTCCCTCAGTTGTGAAAACAAGGTTTATTAAACCAGTAGGACAAAGAACAAAACTTCCAAGGTTGATGCCCGCTAGCTTTGCGACACTCCGGACAATGGCGCCAGAAAACTTGTTGGCGTGTAGCTTTTCACCAGCAGCAACGTGGAACCTGCACACAACACAACCAAGTACTTTGTCCCAACTCATAGTGAGGTTGTCAATCTCACCGGTTTGCTGTAAACAAAGGATTGAGCGTATCGAGTGGTAAAAGGTAGTAGCTTGCAAGAATGTAAATAAAATAAGTAAAAGGTAAACGGCAATAGCAAAGTAAAAGAATGGACCGGGGTCCACAGTTCACTAGTGGTGTCTCTCCATAAGATAAATAACAACATGCTGGGTAAACAAATTACAGTTGGGCAATTGATAGAATAAAGATAGCGTATAAATATCATGAGGATCACTATGAGATTCACTATGGTCATTACGACAAAATACATAGACCGTAATCCAACTGCATCTATGACTAATAATCCACCCTCCAGATGTCGTTCGAGCAACCATTGGATATTAAGTTGCAAGCAACAGATTATCGCCTTAAGCAAAGTGTGTAATGTAAACAATGCAAATGTCCTTGAACACAAGATTATTGTTTTCTCCCTAGTGGCAACAACACATCTACAACCTTAGAGGTTTCTGTCACTCCCCAAGATTACTAGAGGCATGAACCCACTATCGAGCATAAATAACCCCTCTTGGAGTCAGTAGCATCTACTCGGCCAAGATATCTACTAGCAATGGAGAGCATGCAAGATCATAAACAACATAGAGATAACATAAATATAATAATTCAGCACATCAACTCGACATAGTATCAATATTCATCGGATCCCAACAAACACAACATGTAGAATTACACAACGATGATCTTGATCATGATAGGAAGCTCACAAGATCTAAACATGAAGCACATGGTGGATATGACAACCATCTAGCTACTGCTATGGACCCGTAATCCAAGGTAGACTACTCACACATCACTTCGGAGGTGACCATGGTGATGAAGAAGGCCTACGGCGGTGATTCCCCTCTCCGGCAGGGTGCCGGGAAGAGCTTCTAGACCCTCCCGATCTCGCGTCAACGATGGCGGTGGCTTGCAGTAGGTTTCGTGGAAAATTGATCAGGGTTTTAGGTTTTCCCATCGAGGGGAATATATAGGCAGAAGGGCGGAATCAGGGAGTGGGCCGGGGGCCCACACCATGCCATGGCGCGGCCAGGGGGTGGCCCGCGCCATGGGGTGGTGCGGCCGCCCTCTGGTGCCCCTCCGTATCATCTTCGGACTTTGTCTCGTGTCGGGAAAATAGGAACTCTGGATTTTGTTTCGTCCAATTCCGAGAATATTTCCTGTGTAGCTTTTCTAAAACACAAAAACAACAAAAATAGGGAACTAACACTATGGCGTCTCGTTAATAGGTTAGTTCTAGAAAATGCATAAAAACGCCATGAAGTGTAACAAAAAACAAAGCAAATGGTGTATAAACAAGCATGGAGCATCAAAAATTATAAATACGTTTGAGACGTATCAGCTCACTACTTTCATCAAAAGAGTTTTTAGGAACAATCCAATCAAAATTCTTTTCCAAAGCTTCATGCATTCCTACGAGTTTGAAAGGTATTGGTACTTTGATTTCTTCCTTATTTGTACCAACAATATCTACATGTGAGCCAAGCATATTAAAATGCTAAAAAACTTTTCTAGCTTCTATAACAATATCTCTAAATTCTTTACGCAGAGTCTCCAAAATAAAATCTCTCTTTTCAAAGTCTTCGATATCATGAAGCTTAAGAAACATTTACTGCATAAAGGGATTAAGGTTAACAAACCTAAACTCCAACATGTGAACTAAGTAAGCAGCAACAACTTCATAACTAGGAGCAAGTTTGGCTAAAGATCTATCCTCAACATCTTTGTGCTTACTGACATGATTAAAGAACTCTTCAATGTTATCTTTCCCAATTATAGAACCACTACCTACTGATAGGTCTTCCAGGACATACTTAGGGAACAACATAATGAACTAAAAGTAAAAGTAACGAAATACCAACTATAAAAGGAACTAATTTTTTGTATTTTTGATAAAAAGATGTAAACAAAAATAAAGTAAAGAAAATAAGCAAAATAATAACAAAGTAAAATATTGGAAGCGAGAGATTTCCCTTGCAGAAATCCTCTTTCTCCCTAGCAACAGCGCCAGAAAAAGTGCTTGATAGTGATGCTAGCTGCCCAGTTGGGAACCCCAAGAGGAAGGTATGATGAGCACAGTGGCAAGTTTTCCCTCAGTATGAAACCAAGGTTTAATCGACCAGTAGGAGAAAGAAACCACTTCTGAAGGTTGATGCTAGCTGGCTTTGGCGACAGCTCCAGACAATTTGTTTATGGCGCCTATCTAGGCGTAGCTTTGGCGCCAGCAGCAACATGGAACCTGCACACAACACAACCAAAGTACTTTGCCCCAACTTGCAGTGAGGTTGTCAATCTTACTAGTTTGCTGTAAACAAATGATTAAACGTATCGTGTGGTAAAAGATATTTGTTTGCAAGAAAGTAAATAATGTTTGTAGAAAGTAAATGGTAATATGAATGTAAAAGAATGGACCAGGGTCCATAGTTCACTAGAGGTGTCTCTCCATAAAGATAAATAACATGCTGGGTAAACAAGTTACAGTTGGGCAATTTAGAATAAAGAATGCAAAGCAATGCATGCACATGTCATGAGGATCACTATGAGATTCACTTGGGCATTACAACATAATACATAGACCGTAATCCAACTGCATCTATGAGTAATAATCCACCCGCCAGATGTCATCCGAACAACCGTTGGGTATTAAGTTGCAAGCAACAGATTATCGCCTTAAGCAAAGTGTGTAATGTAAACAATACAAATGTCCTTGAACACAAGATTGTTGTTTTCTCCCCAGTAGCAACAACACATCTACAACCTTAGAAGTTATTGTCACTCTCCCAGATTACTAGAGGCATGAACCCACTATCAAGCATAAATACTCCCTCTTGGAGTCACTAGCATCTACTCGGCCAAGATATCTACTAGCAACGGAGAGCATGCAAGACCATAAACAACATAGAGATGATAAATCAATAAATCAACTTGACTTAGTACTCAATATTCAACGGATCCCAACAAACACAACATGTAGAATTACATAATGATGATCTTGATCATGATAGGCAGCTCACAAGATCTAAACATGAAACACATGGAGGAGAAGACATCCATCTAGCTACTGCTATGGACCCGTAGTCCAAGGTAGACTACTCACACATCACTCCGAAGGTAGGCATGGTGATGAAGAAGGCCTCCGGTGGTGATTCCCCTCTCCGGCAGGGTGCTGGGAAGAGCTTCTGGACCCTCCTGATCTCGCGTCGACGACGACGGCGGCTTGCAGTATGTTTTCTGGAAAAGAGTTCAGGCCCCTAGGGTTTTCCCGTCGAGGGGATTAAATAGACGGAAGGGCGATGTCAGGAGGTGGACCAGGCGGTCACACCCCTTGGTGGCGCGACCTAGGGGTGTCCCGCGCCACCACCAGGTGTGGCCGGCCCCTGGTCTGTCTCCTGCTCTCCTTTGGACTCCGTCATCATGTCAGGTAATTAGGGACTTCAGCTTTTGTTTCGTCCAATTCTGAGAATATTTCCTGTGTAACTTTTTTGAAACACAAAAACAGCAGAAACAGGGAACTAGCACTGTGGCATCTTGTTAATAGGTTAGTTCCAGAAAATGCATAAAAATGCCATGATGTGTAAACAAAACACAAAGCAAATGGTGTATAAACAAGCATGGAGCATCAAAAATTATAGATATGTTTGAGACGTATCAGTGCTCGGCTGCTAGTGTGGTGCCCACAAGTTCCTTTGTGTATGTATAGCAAGATGGCCTTGCCTTATTCTGGTGAGATGCAGCGTTGCAGGATGCCAGAGACGCTTCTCTTGTACGGCTCGTTGTCGATGACCATATAGGCTTTAGAGCGGTGGGTAATGTGCCTTGTGTCCATCAAGCTATCCGGTAGCTCCTATCATAGTATGTAAGCGAGGAATGGCTGGGTCCAGGAAGGTTCAATGAGTAGCACCTCCGCCAGAGATTCCAGGTGTAGACCCTGAGTGTTTTGTTGTCGACAGAGTCTTGGTAGGGGTCTTGACCTTGATGGACCTCTCGTTGCTCTGTTCCAGTGCCACCCCTGATGGTCTGGGTGCACAGGTTGACCCGATGTTGGCCAGTGCGTCGGCTTCCATGTTGCTTGACCGCAGGATGTGGTTTAGCTCGCAAGCATCTAAGCCGCCTTCCAAGAGGTTGTACATGTCACGATATGCAATCTTGTTTTCATTGACTGCATCGCACTGCTTCATTGTTTGCTGAACCACCAATTTGGAGTCTCCATAGATGACTAGGCGGTGGCTCCACATGCTTTGGCCATTCTCATCCCGTGAAGTAGCGCTTCATATTCAACCTCATTGTTAGAGGTGTTACAGAAGTTCATCCGCAGGACATAACGTAGCTTGTCTCCCTTAGGGGATATGAGGATGACACCAACACCCACGCCTTCTACTCTTTTGGACCCATCGAAGTACATGGTCCAGGAGCTGAAGAGGTCTTGGGGTCCCAGAGTTTGCAGCTCGATCCATTCAGACATGAAGTCGGGGATCACTTGCGACTTGATAGCCATCTTTTTCTCTTACGTGATTTCACGTGGGGATAGCTCTATTCCCCATGGGGAAACTCTAGCTATTGCTTCCTGGTTGTTGAGGATGTTGGACAGCGGTGCGTCACTGACAACTATAATTGGGTGCTCCTGGAAGTAGTGGTGTAGCTTGTGCGCTGTCATGAAGACGTCATAGGCCAGCTTCTGATAGTGTCGGTACCGCTGCTTGGCAGGAGACAATACCTCGCCAAGGTAGTATACCGGCCACTGCACCCCATGTGCTTTGCCTTCTTTTGCGCACTTGACGAGTGCGGTACTAACCACCTTGTTGGTGGCGGCAATGTAGAGTAACATTGATTCCTTTCGGTGAGGGGTCACCAAGATTGGCGATGTGGAGAGTCGCCTTTTCAGGTGTTTGAAGGTTGATTGTGCCTCGGCTATCCACTCAAACTTGTCTGACTTCTTCAGGAGTTGGTAGAATGGAAGGGCCTTCTCACCTAGCTTGGTGATGAATCGGCTGAGAGCAGCGATGCGGCCGGCGAGCCATTGAACACCCTGAAGGTCTTGTGGTTGTTGCATTGCCAGGACTACGCTAATCTTCTCAAGGTTTTCTTTGATACCTCGGGCAGATATGTAGTAGCTGAAGAGTTGTCCGACTGGGATGCCAAAGGCGCCCTTCGTCAGGTTGAGCTTGATGTTGTATCGGTCAAGGTTATCGAAGGTTTCACGGAGATCTTCAATGAGCATGTTGTTTTTCTTTGTCATGATGACGATGTTGTTGACATAGACTTGCACATTCCTGCCTATCTATGTCTCGAGGCAGGCTTGCATGCATCGCTGATAAGTGGCGCCTGCGTTCTTCAGCCCAAAGGGCATCGTGGTGTAGCAGAATACACTGTAGGGTGTGATGAAGGCCATCTTCTCTTTGTCATTAACCTTTAATCTTATCTGGTTGTAGCCTAAGTAGGCATCGAGGAAGGAGAGGCGCTCACAGCCAGAAGTGGAGTTGACAATCTGGTCAATGCATGGCAGAGGGAAGTGGTCCTTCAGGCAATGCTTGTTGAGGGATGTGTAGTCGACTCACATGCATAGCACTTAAGTGTTTCTCTTTGGGACGAGCACTGGTTGGAAACCCATGTGGCTTGCTTGATCTCCCGGATAAATTTGGTTGCAAGTAGCCGGTTGGCTTCAATTCTGATGGCCTTTCGTTTTGGCTCGGAGAAGCGTCTCATTGACTGCTTGACTGGTCTGATATCAGGGTAGACTTGTCCAGCATGCTCGGCGTGCTCGGCGAATTCGTTGGGTACTCTAGGCATGTCGGCTAGACACCAGGCAAAAGTTTCCCAGCGCTCATGGAGGAATTTGACAAGCGTGCTTTCTTATACGGAGTCCAGAGTTGTTGACATGAGGGCAGTCCTCGAAGGGTCCATCGGTTGTATTTGGATTGCCCTTGTGTCCCTGCTAGAGTCAAACTCCATGTCGGGTGCGGTTTTTATTTGTTACTGGGAGGAGGGTAAAGTCCGTCTTCTCCTTTAGCTGCACCAATTCTTCTTGCAAGCAGAAAGACTTATAGATCTTGCTGAAGTCCCTGTCACAGTTGTTGGAGCGTGTGAAGCTACCGTGGACAATGATCATAGACCTAGCATCTTGAGCTTGTGGTAAGCATAGTGAGGGACGTCCATGAATCGAGCAAACGCAGGCTGGATAAGTATAGCGTGGTACTGGGACGGCCAGTCGACAACTTCAAACTTGATGTTCTCGCGCCTTAAGTTCTCTAGCCTGCCAAAGTAGACACCGAGAGAGATCTTTCCCAATAGGAGAACTGATTTTCTAGGGACTATACCATGGAATGTGGTGTCAGAGACCCAGAGGTTTGTCATGGAGCGGTTCATGGCCTGGAGCATGCTGGCGAATATGAGATTGATGATGCTTCCATCATCCAAGAAGACCTTGCTCATTCATATACGCTGAGTTGAGCGTCGAGCACTAGGGCTGAGTGACCTGGCCGTGGCACCTTGATGGGGTGGTCCGCTCTGTCGAATGTGACGGGAAACTCTGACCAGTTGAGGTATTCAGGTGTGGTAGGTGGGCTTTTGACTGCCATGTTCATCTCATGGGAAATCAACTTCTAGCGCTAGTTGGAGGGATGTCCATTCTGTAGCATGCACAAGTTACCCAGTCAACGCAGGTATGCCTCGGCTACGACTACAGACACAATATGCCTTTGTGCGGGTTGAATGGCAACAACCTGATGTGTCGTGGGCGCTGCTGAAGGTGGAGGTGGTGGTTGTGTGCTTGGCGCAGAGCTCCCAGGTAGTGTCGAGTAACCCTAGTCGACGACAGTCTTCTGCATCTTGGCGTATTCTTCCTATAATTTCATGAACTAGCGGCAGTCCTTTAGCAAATGGTTTGACTTCCTGATGTCGTTGTCGTCGATGTAGAAGTGAACGTTGCACGGGCTAGTGAGTAGTTGGGAAGGTGTGGGACTGTCCTCCTGTGGACGACGCGACTGATGCTGCCGGTAGCCGTCGCCATCACGATAGATGTTGCTTTAGTAGCTGCTGCCATGGTATCCACTGATGCAGTTATTGTCGTCGCACTTGTCAGCAAATCCGGCCGCCATTATCTCCATCCCGTCAGCTTCCTTGTAGCCGTGGTTCTTGCGTTTTCTCCTGTGGTCACGTCTGCGCATGTGACCTGGTGAATACCTCGGGTTGGCATCCTCGTCATCTGGTGAGTGCGCCCAGCTTGTCTTGACGTGGTCTTCTCCATCTGCCCACCGATTGGCTATATCCATCAGTTGGGAAATTGATTTGGCCTTTGATCTGCCCAGCTCTTCCTTGAGGGACACCCTGCGGACGCCACCGTTAAAAGCATCGATTGCCCTCTCCACGGAGACGTCCTTTGTGGCATTTTTTAGGATCATCCATCGCTGGACACATGCTTGCAGCGTCTCACCGTGTTTCTAGGTGCACGCTCGCAGTTCCTCAATGGATGCAGGTCGCTTATACGTAGCCTAGAAGTACCGCATGAAGGCGCGGACCAGGTTGTTCTAGTTGTCGATAGATTCTGCAGGTAAGCTTGTGAGCCACAAACGCGCGGACCCTTCAGGTTCAGCTGCAGACATTGCATAGCCGTAGTCTTGGATCCGCCGTGAAACGTACGACCGTCAAGTAGTCTTCCAACCATGTTTTGGGCTCCTGGAGTTCGTCGATCATGTGAGTGTCCGAGGGAAGCTTGAAACCCTTGGGCATCCTGGTGTAGCGAATGCGGTAATCGAAGCAGTCCGCACCACAAGATTCAACGTCTTCTTAGTCATAGTCAGGGGAGCTTCGGCTAGCGCGTTCGGCGCGAGAATTGTCGATCTTGCGCTGTGTGATGTCATTGCAGGCATCATGATCATGGGATCTTGGGTCTTGCCATGGGCTACGATGATGCAAGGAAGAGTTATTCTGAGGCGGTGATCGTCGGGGAGGCGAACATCATGCAGGCACTGCCTTTTCAGTGTTGGTCTTACCGTCCGAGGCTAACGTGGCCCCTACCATTTGTAGCCCAGCGAGTGTGGACCGATGCAGATTTGCTCTTGGATCACCTTCAGGGGGCAGTTGGACATGAGGTATGTGGTGGCTACGATCTGGGCACCCTCCGGAGTCTTGGGCATTAGAACACCCGATGAGTCCATGGTCATGAAGGAGGTGTCAAGTTTGCATGACAGCTCGCGTCTCTCTCCTCTGCGCATGTGTTGCACTCGAGAGTGCCTTTTGTGCCTTCCATCTGTCGGGGTATGCTTGGATATCGAGGAGTATAGGGCCTGCCTTCTTGCGCTCAAAGCGTCGGCTTCCTATCTTCGTTCTCAAGTGAGGCCCTTTCCGCATCCAAGCGGTTATGCTTCTGGTAGAGGACGTAGCGATACGCCATCAGTTCTTCTCTTGACAAGTCCGCTGTCAACGGGATCCTATCTTGCAAGCACTTTTTGATTTTGTCCATGGTCATGCCAGTGATGGTGATGACGGTCCTAACGACCCTCGCCAGTGAATGGTGTGCTGTCCTCATTGAGTTGTAAGTTTTCATTGATGATGGCTGCACACTGGTAACGCACAGGGTAAGGCTTGTCGCTACAGTCGTCAGAGTCGTTGATTTAGAGGCTCTCGGTGTCGAAGAAGTCGCTGGCATCGTGGCTTCCGCCATTCTTCGTGAGATCAGCGGGGCTTGCGACGTGGAAGGTGTTGCAGTCGGGGCAGAAGAGCAGAGTCGATGTAGGTTCCGACTCTCCTGAGGAACCGACGAATGATGGTGATGAAGGAGTCACGACGGCCAAGGGTGATGAAGGAGCCATGAGAGCCGCGACGATCGAAGGTGACAAAGAAGGCGCGACATCAGATGGTGATGAGGGAGCCACGGTCGTCGAGTAGATCAAATCTGGGATACGAAGGACTCCTGCAGAGTTGACGTAGAAGCGTAAGCTTCCGAACGCCATATCTAGCCCCTGTAGGGAGTTGTAGGCCGAACACGATTTTAGCGAGTGGGGGACGAAGCTGAAGGAACCAAAGCGGATCGGTTCCCCAGCAGCCGGTGAACCGGAGGTTACCGGAGTATAAGCCGGCGAAGCCATGCCTCCAACGCATAGTTGCCCCATGGTGGGCGCCAGTTGACGAGAGGTAAACACGACAATGTCCATGGATTGAGGACTAGGGTTTTGGGGGAAACGTGCATAGGTGGATTTGACGGCGAACCGACAAGGAGAAGGCACAAGTTTACCCAGGTTCGGCCCCTCCGTGGGAGGTAAAGACCTACTACGACCTGTCTGATCTCGATTGATGGTGTATGAAGAGATTACAACGATGACTATGGTGAGTTTGCTCGTAGGCTAGATTGATCTCCCTGCCAGCATCCCCTCCTGGCCTTTATATAGTAGGCCAGGTCTCAGGTCGGTACCGGATAAGTTACAAAGAGGTTACAAACCCTAGGACTCTTTCCTTCCTTGCATCGCACGCCAGGAGTAGACGGGCTTGCTCAGCTTCCCACCGTCTTTAGCTTCCTGGGTTTCTCTTTGCTGGCTGCTACCTCCTGGGCCCCTTGTTGGACCGGACCAAGTATACAAACAGTGGGGACCCGCTAGGTCATGCCCACATCACGGCGTCTTCAACGACAAAGCGTAACCGCCACCACACGCTAGCGGCAGTAGTAGTTGTGGAAAGTAGATTATGGCGCCTCTGTTTCTAGGGTTTGGCCTGGGAGGAGAGGGGAAAGACTTAAAAATAAAGTGAAGCCTACCTTAAATGTACTACGAGTGGTTTTGAGTAATTTAATTTACTCAAAATAAACTAGTATATCCGTTCTCCCAAGAATGTATGTTAACCTGCACCGTGGATTATCCGATCGAAGGGCAAGAAAGAAAAACGCAGCTCCCCTTGGATCCGCACCTCTTTTCGACCAGGGCAAGGAGGGGTCATAAACCGAAGAGCCAAGCCACCGAGCACTACCAAAGCACACACAAGCACAGCACAGTAGCCAAGCAACTGAGCAAGCGAGCCCGAGTGAGTCACTCCCACCGCCGCTGTCGATTCCCGCCGCCGCCGACGCCGCCGCCATCCGCTGCTCGACCTTCTATACCCTCTGCCCCTGTATACGGTGATCTATTCCGGAACCACTGGCCGGAACTGCTGCTCCGCCTGCTCGCCCCCGCTGGAGATCCGCCCGGAGCGGCATTTGTCTTTCTGGGTAAACCCTAGTCTCAGTTGATTCGTCTGTTTCCTTTTGTCCGCGCTGCGAAAAATCGAGTTTTTTGATGGATTTTGGCCGCTCCTTTTGGAGGCTGCTGTTGCTAGCGTAATCCGTCCGTGGGGGTTCCTCCGTTTGTGTCGGTGCGACTGCGTCGGAAATTTCGGCTGGCGCATTCGCCCCTGGTCGTGTGCTTGGGATCTGGGAGCTTGTAAGATTCTCATTTAGAGCCTAGAGCTGGGCGCTGTGTGAGAGAACCCTTTCTTCCCTCTTTCCTTTCTTTATTTATTTTGAGATGCGCCTGAGAAATATTCGATCTTGATGTCCTGAATGCGGTGCCCATGCCTGCGCTCTTTTCAAGGTGTAGATTTACTGCTTCGATATCCACATCCAGACCCATACGCAAAAACTCTCGTACCATACATTTTTCTCTTCTGCAGTGTATTTTGTTGGAAGTACAAATGAAAAATGCTGCTTTAAGAGTTTGTACGCCGTTCAGGGGCTATATTCTTATTATTCCCCCCAAAATAGCTGCGTGCAAAAATTTATTTAGTTTTGCCACCCTCCATACTGTTTCAGGTAGTTTAGTGGTTGATTCGCTGGAGAATTTGGGGATAGTAGGGAGGTGATGTGAGCTACGCAGATAGCTTGTTTCTCTGGGCTTAGCATTCTAAGGTATTTGACATTTTGGGAAACCATGTATCTCTAATTTCAGCACATATATTATGGTATGGTTGTTCTTGTAAGGTGAAGCCATGTTCAAACAAGTTGGAGCTTCTTGATATTATCATTTAAGGTTAAGCTAAGCCAAATACTAGGTAACTGATGCCCCAGTGGGGGTGAGCTTCTAGGACATATGAACGAAATTTTGATGAGCTGGTTGATTGTAGAAACTTAATCCTATCCAAGACAGTTAATTCATTGAATACGATAATTTCTGGTTGCAAATATTCTACTTTTGAGATAGTAGAAACTGCAAGCTTGGTGAGCTATGCTGTTTTTTGCAGGTCAATCAGTGATTTGGAATGTTTTTCCGAGCTGAAGCAGAGAAGTCTTGGAGCTGGATAATAAAGTTCTTTTAGGGATATGCTCCAACCAAGGGAAGCTGATGTGCCTGCACTCTTTGTTGTATTTATAGTACTTCCGGTGATTGCTTATTTTCTTCTTGGGAGATGGCACGAGGCTGTAAGTAAGAAAGCAAGGGTAGGTGCGCTTGCCCAGAAAGCTGCCGAAGAATCCTTCGAAGTGGAAACAATGGCTTGTCCAGATGTTATATTACCAGGACCTTCCCTGAGACCTATGCCTTATTTGAGATCTGTTCCTTCTTTAAGATCCGAGTACCATGAGTGTGCTAATTGTCATGGCCCTGCGAAGACTAGGTGTTCCAGGTGCAAGTCTGTTAGATATTGGTAAGATTCTGACCCATTGTTCTTTGGTACTTTCTTAAACTCCAAATAACAGTGTAGGCACATATAGCTGTTTGGATCTTACTTTATTATTTCATGCTCGTTGATTATAATAAGTTCATTTACGGAAAGGAACTATACCTACACTTGGTCGCCTGGGTGGGTGAGCCACCTATTGACTTTATTGATGACATAAATTGTAGACAAGCTTGTAGGATTAAGTACCCTGCAGCTACATTCAATCCAGCACCTGTTTGGAGTGAGCACACATCTAATAGTTTCAGCCTTTTTTCAATGCCGAATTTGCCACTGATTTATCCCTGCACCATAGATTTCTGTTTATCATGTGCTCTCTCTCACTCTTGTGATAATTAATGTAAACTGATATTGGTCTGTTGTTGTGGTCACTTTCTAATGCCACTTTAAATGTTCACAGCTCCGGAAAGTGTCAAATAATACACTGGAGGCAAGGGCATAAGCAAACATGCCAGCAATGGAATGTTAATGGTGGCAGCAGCTCTGGTGGGCTACCTACTACGGAGAATTCTGAACAGATGCCGTTCTTGACTAACCTGAATTCACCTCTTCCAGGGGGTGATTTCCACTTGCATGACATTAATTTTGACACGGTATCAGAGCCATCTTTTGGGACAGCTGATAGCTATAATCTTGAACCTGATCTATTCCCAACAGATAGAACAAACATCAATCATTCAAACCAAAGTCTGCATTCAACTGAAAATGGTGCTTCTATTGCATCTTGTGAAAAACGCAGTTACAGTGTTGATGAAGAAAACAACTCTTCTGAGATTTTATCAGCAAATAAGGTAACATAACTTATAATTCAATCTTTATTCTCCAAATTCGTTTTATTCAATCCTTTACCTCGTGCTTTCAGGTTTCAAACAACAGTTTTAGTACTTCAGATGAAAAGGATGGCAACTGTGATTTGAATTATCCTCTCAATGGTTCGATTCAACAACCCAATAGCTGTGCTCCTGGGACAAGAAAACGGCCCAAAGCAAGCATCACAGTTTATGAACCCGAAATGGGTGTCTATTTATCTTCTGATATGATCAGTTCTTCTGAGGGGTCACATGCTTCTGCAACAGGGGCTCTACAAAGGAGCAATTCATATGGAAAATCTACTGGAAAAGGAAATATTATCCATAAGAAGCCTCCGTATCCACCAGGTAAGGCGGTTTCATCACAAAAACCACAGGAGGTGTCGACATCATATCAATACGATGGCCTTGACAAGAATCCTTACAGCAAAAATGAGCAAAGTAATTTTTTTTTCTCTGATGAAGTGTGCTACCTTTTTCTTGTGTTTCCTTCTTTTATTATCTCATACATGCATTCTATTGTGTAGGATCAGCAAAAGCAAGTCTTTCAACAAGCAACAATTTACAAGGATGCACTGGAATCTCAAAATTAGGAGCATCCAAAGTTGAGGTCTTGAAGAAGCCCTCAAAATTTCTTAAAACAAGCCTGGTGGGTTTAATCAATGACAATAAGAGGAGCAAGGTTCGGAATCGTACAATCGGTCATGGCAATTTTTTTTAGTTACCTAGCTGTTTCCGTATGTAACTACTTTGTTCTAAATTATAATTTTAGGTATTGTTTCGCTATGAGGATCTTGTTAAGTTCTTTCAGTATGAAGTACGGGGTATTTCTCCAAGAGGTCTTTTCAACTGTGGGAACAGGTATAACATTGTCTATGTTCAACTGTGGGAAAAGTTAGGAGGTAATTTAGAATTATTAAGCACATATTTTTAGTCTTTGATCAGCAAATTTCAAATAAAGTGATGCAAAATAGAATCAAATGGTACTGCATGCGCAACTAGTCAAAATAAGGATAGTCCTAGCGTACCAAAAATGCCAGCAAATAACTATTTTAAACAAGATGTACTTTATTTACTTGGTTAAATTGTAGCTCGTCATGGATTATATCTGTTGACAATTGTTCCTGTTTTGCAGCTGCTATGCTAATGCTGTTCTGCAGTGCCTTATGTGCACAAAACCCTTGATGATCCACTTGCTTCTGAGATTGCATTCTAAAGACTGTAATACTGAACCCTGAACTTTTCCCGTTCAATGTTGTTGTCTACTTTTGTCTGTCTCACTTTGTTATTTTTCTTTTAGGTTGCTCAAAGAACTGGTGTCTTATGTGTGAACTTGAAAAATATGCTTCAAGTCTACGTGAAAGTGGCGGACCTGTGTCTCCAAGTAGAATCCTTTCAAATCTTAGGAATATTGGATGTCGCTTGGGTGGTGGAAGTCAGGAAGATGCTCATGAATTTTTAAGGTGTTTTAACTTACATGTTAGCTTTAGTTCCTCTCTTATTTTAAAAAGGATGTGGTTCTTTGCTTTTCTTGTCATTATTTAGTTGGTTTAACCAAAAAATTATATTTCATTGTTTTACTTCTTAACAAATTCGGTTAGTTAGAACAGCAACCAAAGTTTGTTCTGAAATTTGGGAGCTGACAATCCGTCTAACTGGTAATTTGATAGCAAGACTACCAGTCCAACAAGTAATTTCTCGTATAATTCCTGGAACAAACTAGTCTGCTTAATTTCTCCCGAAAACAGTAGCCAAGAATAAAATACTCTGAACTGGACCTACGTTGATAGTTGCTCTGTTGCTTGCTGCTGTCGTTGATGTGCCTCTCACGGTTGTGAAATACCGTCTCTGGTTGGGGTGTTGCTCATGAAGAGTGGAGCTTGGAGGCTGGAGCCTGGTGTTCGAGGGCAGAGAATTGCCAGGCAGCTTGTGTTGAGTACCATGATGCCATGTTGAAGTGGTGCATTTCATCAGTGCCTTAGAGTGATGAGGAGCTCAGGAGCGGCCTTTGGGAACTGTTGGTTGGGGGTATCGGGGCAAATGTGCTGCACACAGCTGCAGAGTGGCAGGTTAAGGAGCAGGGTTGCGGAAACTGTCACGACTGCAGATGGGATTGGAGTGTTGGGCCAGGCACCTACCGTTACTCGATGCATTTCTAGTTTATCTTCTATGCCAATATTTAAGAAAATTATGTGTTAAGTCAATAATGGAAACCAAATTAACAACCGAAAACCGTAACATGGGCTGATTGGTTTATTTTGTTTATTTGCATTGGTTTTGGCTTTGGTTTTATGCCCACCCTTAGTTCTGTTGACAAGGTAGTTTAATTGCAGTTTCGACGTGATTGTTTGGAAACCTAGTAAACTCTTACATTCTATACTTTAAAAGGAAGGGGTAAAAGAAAATTGTTATTCAAGTGCTATAAATTTGACGAACCCTTGCTATCCCTTTTATGTTGATCATATGCTCACATTTTGTTCATAACATGCTTGATTTTCAACATCATCAGGCATCTTGTGATGTCTATGCAAGCAGCATGCTTGGATGGACTGGGTGGTGAGAAACAAGTAGAACAAAGCTTGCAGGAAACTACACTGATACAACAGATGTTTGGTGGGCGCCTTAAATCTAAGGTAATGTTATAAGTTTCTGGCCATATACTACAAATTTTGAAGAATTATGCTAATTTACTTAATCTCGTGCTTAAGTTATTATCCTGCATTGTCAATTATTTTTTCTGTATGTAAAAGATGCAGTTTATCTCTTAGTTTCCATTTTCGCTTGCCAACTTCTTGCTAGTTTGTCATGCACTGTTTGTCTGTCACATACTAACTGATTTAGTAAATGAAATAAAGGTCAAGTGTCTCAGATGCCACCATGAATCTGAAAGATATGAGAATATAATGGATCTTACTTTGGAGATTCATGGTTGGGTGGAGTCCTTGCAAGATGCTTTGACACAATTCACTGCTCCCGAAGATTTAGATGGGGAGAATATGTATAAATGTGGAAGGTACCGTGACAACTAACATGCTGCCTATCATTTTTTATTTGACCACAGCATATTGAAGCCTTTTAATTTTTGGCAGGTGTTGCGCTTATGTCAAAGCAAGAAAACAGCTAAGCGTGCATGAGGTGCCAAACATATTAACAGTAGTTTTGAAAAGATTCCAGGTATTATTGGGTTCCATCACTGCATCGAATACTGATCTGCTCCTAGTATCTTTTCTTGTATTATCTATAATTTTAGCTATAGCTCTGGAAGCATATATTCATAGATGTATGTAGCTGTCATGAGGCATGCATGTAAGTATGTTTTTTTAGAAATGACTGATTTATTGTAGTAATTCAAGATATTGTCTTTTACCCATCAACCACTGTGCAATCACAGAGGTGCCTGCATTTTTTTTAAATGAACTAACATATTTATTTATGCTCCAGACAGGAAAGTATGGCAAGATCAACAAATGTGTCACTTTTCCTGATATGTTGGACATGGTTCCTTTTGTGACTGGGTCTGGCGATCACCCTCCCCTTTACTTCTTGTATGCTGTGGTCGTACATGTGGATACGGAAAATGCATCATTCTCTGGTCATTATATATCATATGTCAAAGATATGCAGGGAACATGGTTGAGAATTGATGATTCAGAGGTACTAATATATTTTCTTGGAAGTACATTAAGATCCTCTGCACCTTTTGCTTCTTGAAGTTCTCTAGACTACTAATGGAATCACATATGTACATAATCACGATATTAGATGCCCAGCAGCTCATAGTATTACTCTTTTCAAATACACCAATCATGTAATCTTGTTGTTTAGTGCTTGAAAGTTATTATGAAATGAGGTCTGTTCTCTTCCAAAAAAAGTGAGGTTTTTTAGTGCTTTCTGACGACAAACGTATAATCTGTGGTGTCTTTTCCAATACACCTATATGGTTTTATCATCATGTGACGCCTTTTCTCTAGTCATGTTTACGTCATGGAAATACAATGAGAATTTGCATGAGCTGATGTGGTGATTTGTTTCTTGCTATATGCAGGTCAAGGCTGTGTCACTGAATCAAGTTATGTCAGAAGGTGCATATATGCTATTCTACTTGAGGTACGGCCAACCTATGATGTGCTTGAATTATTCCCTTGTCTTCACTAGTCTCATATTTGTATATTTCATTCAGATCTTTTCCTCGCCCTCCGAGGATATACATTGAGAAAGGCCTATTGCCTGTTCCATCATCCTCAAAGCGTCACTCGTCAAAATCCTCCAAGGGGTCTAAACAAGAGCAGAAGCAGACAGAATCACCCTTTGCTTCTGATGATCAAGTCCGTGGTATTTATGATTTTAGACCAGACGATGAAGGCTACAGGCAAGATCAGCATGTGGATTTAAGGTCCAGAAATTTATATCACATGGATGATGCTTTTACAGATTCGGTCAGCACAGACTTCTCGGACGCCACATCAAGTGAATGGTCGCTCTTTACCAGCTCTGATGAATCTTCATTTACCACCGAAAGCACTAGAGATTCATTCAGTGTGGTGGATTATGGCGAAACTTCTGGCATTGATCCAATCACCTCAATATTCGGGCCATATTATGCTCCTGACCATCCTGCTGGCAATTTTGCCTCATGCACAAGGTTCTCGCCTACCAATCCACAAACAAGATACTTTTCGGAAAGCACGGGCTTCGTCTCAGATTCTTCCTTGCCAAGTCACCCCTACGGCAATGTACATAGAGGGAGATATCCAGACAGGGCCTGCGCATCTTCAGCCGAACCACTTGCTTCAGCAAATCAGCGAAGCGTCTATGGTAGGTATGGCCATAGCAGAGATGGTTTTGTTCAAACATCTGGGTTTTGACACATGTAATATGGTCTACATCTAGTAGTTTTAGCTGGAGCTCTGCGGCTGTGGTTAGCAGCTTCTGTTAATATCGCCTCATGTTCTTTTTATTTTAGATGAGGCATATTTAATTTTAGCTGCATATTCTAGAGGTAGTTGACACGGTGTAGTAAAGTGGCTAGATTCCTGTCTAGATGCTTAGCATTTCGGATGCCATGTTAGAACTCAGGGACAGGCCCTGTGCCGTGTAGCCATTGTTCAATCCAAAGATGGTCAAGCATTTATTTATTGTGTGGAAGAGGCTTCCATTTAGTTCGAGGTTTCTAACATGCCTTGAGCAAAGAGAGAGTTCACCATGAGGATACTGCTGATTTTAGCCAGGAAGTTGTACTCAGAAGTCATGCTCTTAGGATGTTATTACTGCTACTCCATCCGGCTCCAAAAGGATGTTGTAGATTTGTCTAAATTGAGATGTATCTATACACTAAACGGAGTTTAGATACATTCAAATTTAGATAAACCTCTGACATCCTTTTGGGGCCGGAGGGAGTACTATATTTCAGCTGTACTGCCGGACAGTCCTGTGGCTTGTATTGGATTCATGCAAGCCCTGTACTACCTCCAGTCAAAATTAATTGACACAACTTAGGAATGCACTTGTACTAGATATACAGTATAGTATATGAGTGTCAATTAGGGTCGAGGGATGGAGGGAGTACCGTCTTTTTCAGATTTCTAGCTGTGGCCTGATGTGGACGATGATGGGTTCATCGGAGCATAAGCCCATCGGATTCAGTAGAGGATTGTGCAAACTGTAAGTGTGCTGTAAGAGCATCTCCACTCTCCACACACACCCCGGCGTTGGCGCCGATTTCGGTATGGGAGGGCGGCGGTTTTCTAGCCGTGCCCCCCATCCCAAATATGAGATTCAATTTTTTTTTGTTACAAACATGATGAAATTCATAGAAACTCGGCGATTTTTACAAAGAAAGGCAACATTTAACTAAAAAAATAAAAAACCCAAACTAATTCATGCCTAGGCGCTGGTAGAAGACGTCGTAGTTGGCGCCCTCATCGTCGGACGACGGCTCTTCCTTGGCCGCCTAGGTGCTGCAGCCCTCGATGCTATCGCTATCGCGCCACTGGCTCGGGCCGGCGTCGTCCTCCTCTAGGTAGAGGCAGAGGCTGAGACGATGCGCCTGCTCCGCCTCGGCCTTCTTCATGTTCTGCCTGGACCGGGCGAGGATGAAGTCCAAGGTCTCCGGCTGGACCTCGTTGAAGGAGGCACGCTCCGCCACCCTCATGCCGAAGAACTCCTCTAAGTCATTCGGAGCCTGGTACTCGAGCTGGAGCGCGACGTCCTCTGTGAGACAGCGCGCCTTCTTTGAAGAAGTAGGCGTCGGTGCGCCGTGCTCCTTCTTGACGCGTGTCGAGGATATTACGCCGGGTACCCTAAAGCTACACCTTCTACAGGTCTAAACTACATTGTTTACGCCTGATTATCAATGCAGGGATATTTAGAAGAAAGTAAACAACAATTTGGGCCGACATATGCCAATGTCGGCCTGCTTATAATATTGTCAGGCCAGCACAACAGGCTTTGGGCCGGCATAAGGATATCCCGGCCAGGTTCCCCTAAGGATGGGCCGACACATTGCTGGCTGGGCCGGCATCATTTCATCCCGGCGCCCCTGTCTCGGCCTCGGCCTGCCCCAATGCACTGCTCCTAGGCTGGGCCTCCTCGGCACCGCTCCAACAACGAGCCTCCGGGCCGACATTAGCCTGGGCCGCCCGGCTCACTTCTATCCCGTCCAACATCCTCTTCTTGGGCCTGGGCCGGCTTTGCCAGGCCCCGGCGCTCTGCTCCGGCACACCGCACCAACGTCTGCAGGCCACGGCCTTAGCCTAGGCCGGCATCAGGATGCCCTAGCTTCCTCCAGGCCTCGTCCGCGCCGACATCCGCCAGGCCGCCCCGACCCCAGGCTGGGCCGACATCCGCCATGCCGGCAGCCAATAGGCCGGCGTTTCCAGGCAGGCTTCGGTCTCCGCCGGGTTGGGATCTCCAGGAGCTAGCGATGCTCCTAGCCAGGATCGCTGCTAGGGACAACGACACCCTGGCCGACGTATCGCTCAGCGTCCCCTGCATTGGTCGACCAAGGTTGTCCGGGAGATCTCAAGCGCCACACCATGGGCCGGCTGGACCGATCCAGGTGAAGGAAATATGCCATAGAGGCAATAATAATATTGTTATTATCATATTTCTTGTTCATGATAATATTTATATTCCATGCTAGAATTGTATCAAGCGGAAATATTAATACTTGTGTGATTTATGAATAACCCCGCGTCTTTAGTATGTCTCTACTAGACTAGCTCATTGATTAATGATGGTTAAGGTTTTCTAACCATAGACATGTGTTGTCAATTAATAATGAGGTCATATCATTAGGAGAATGATGTGATGGTCAGACCCAAATTAAGCACATCAATTAGATCGTGTTATTGTGTTCACAATTGCGTAGCTTTTTATATGTCAAGTATTGTATTCCTTAGACCATAAGATAATGCAACTCCCTAGTACCGAAAGAGAGCTTTGAGGTCATCAAACGTCACCTTATGAGAGGGTGATCATAAAGGTGTCTCTCGGGTAATCGAAAAGTACTTGTTGGGTTGCATGTATCGAGATGGAATTTGTCCCTCCTGAGTCGGAGAGATATATTTTGGGCCCACTCGGTAATCGATATCAACACCGCTTGCAAGCATGTGGTTAAGGAGTTAATCGCAAAGTGATATTGAATTACGGAACGAGTAAAATACTTGCTATGAACGAGATTGAACTAGGTATGCCGATATCGACGATCGAATCTCGAGCGAGTAAAATATCGCGAGACGAAGGGAATATAAATACGGGATTGATTGAATCCTAACATCATGGTTCATCCGATATGATCATCGATGAATGTGTGGGAGTCAATATGTATTTCTAGATTCTGCTATTGATTATTGATGAAGATAATGTCCGCGCATTCTCAAACCCGTAGGGTCACACACTTGACGCAAATCAACGCTAGGGTAGTTTTGGGATTTATAGAAAGTGTTTCGGAAAGTTACAAAATTATTCCGGGTGGAAAATATTAATATTTATTGATTATGTGAATTAATAAATATTAATACTGAAAGGATCGGTACGGGCGACTAGAGGGGGGGGGG